>JAXGGA010000858.1:0-184439 GCA_038373865.1 Uloborus plumipes
TCCCTATAAAAGGGACCTTGTGTTATTTTTACTGTGAATTGGGGTTTCCCACCCTATAAAGGGAACCCGTGTTTTTGTGCTGGAATTTGGGTGCATACCCTATAAATGGGACCTTGTGTTATTGTGCTGGTGAATGGATGCATACCCTATAAATGGGACCTTGTGTTATTGTGCTGTGAATGGATCCATACCCTATAAATGGGACCCTGTGTTATTGTGCTGTGAATGGATGCCTACCCTATAAATGGGACCCTGTGTTATTGTGCTGTGAATGGATGCCTACCCTATAAATGGGACCTTGTGTTATTGTGCTGTGAATGGATGCATACCCTATAAATGGGACCTTGTGTTATTGTACTGTGAATGGATGCCTACCCTATAAATGGGACCTTGTGTCATTGTGCTGTGAATGGATGCATACCCTATAAATGGGACCTTGTGTTATTGTGCTGTGAATGGATACATACCCTATACATGGGACCTTGTGTTATTGTGCTGTGAATGGATGCCTACCCTATAAATGGGACCTTGTGTTATTGTGCTGTGAATGGATGCATACCCTATAAATGGGACCTTGTGTTATTGTGCTGTGAATGGATGCCTACCCTATAAATGGGACCTTGTGTTATTGTGCTGTGAATGGATGCATACCCTATAAATGGGACCTTGTGTTATTGTGCTGTGAATGGATGCCTACCCATATAAATGGGACGCTCTGTGTGTTATTGTGCTGTGAATGGATGCACTACCTATAATGGGACCCTGTGTTATTGTGCTGTGAATGGATGCCTACCCTATAAATGGGACCTTGTGTTATTGTGCTGTGAATGGATGCATACCCTATAAATGGGACCTTGTGTTATTGTGCTGTGAATGGATGCATACCCTATAAATGGGACCTTGTGTTATTGTGCTGTGAATGGATGCCTACCCTATAAATGGGACCTTGTGTTATTGTGCTGTGAATGGATGCCTACCCTATAAATGGGACCCTGTGTTATTGTGCTGTGAATGGATGCCTACCCTATAAATGGGACCTTGTGTTATTGTGCTGTGAATGGATGCATACCCTATAAATGGGACCTTGTGTTATTGTGCTGTGAATGGATGCCTACCCTATAAATGGGACCTTGTGTTATTGTGCTGTGAATGGATGCCTACCCTATAAATGGGACCTTGTGTTATTGTGCTGTGAATGGATGCCTACCCTATAAATGGGACCTTGTGTTATTGTGCTGTGAATGGATGCCTACCCTATAAATGGGACCCTGTGTTATTGTGCTGTGAATGGATGCCTACCCTATAAATGGGACCTTGTGTTATTGTGCTGTGAATGGATGCCTACCCTATAAATGGGACCTTGTGTTATTGTGCTGTGAATGGATGCCTACCCTATAAATGGGACCTTGTGTTATTGTGCTGTGAATGGATGCATACCCTATAAATGGGACCTTGTGTTATTGTGCTGTGAATGGATGCCTACCCTATAAATGGGACCTTGTGTTATTGTGCTGTGAATGGATGCCTACCCTATAAATGGGACCTTGTGTTATTGTGCTGTGAATGGATGCCTACCCTATAAATGGGACCTTATGGCATGCGTGTACTGTGGAAGTCGAACTTCTCACCAAATCATGGTACAGTTGGAAAAGTGAAGCAGCGCACCCCAAAATTTGCCAGCCTAGCTGGCACAAGAAATAACATTATTTTTGATGCAAAATACAGACAAACTGGTTATGACAAAAAGAGATTGCAGTTCCTTTCTTGTTATGGAGTCATCAATCTGGAATAGTCAATAACCGAGCTGCAGGCAGATGTTTTCTCATTGAAGCTGGGATTACCAACAAACTGGTAGCTGAAATTAATTCTTAGACGCTCAGAGATTGTTGAAAATTGCAAAAAATATCCTTCAATGGAACACTATTTACGTTTCATTGAACACAAGTTCATGTAGACCTCCAAATGTTATCGTTGTAAGGAGATTTGTTGTTGTATCTGAAATTACTACAGCGAGGTTTTGCTGTAAGTCTAAGATGTTATTTTCAAATATTATTTGATGCCTAAAATGTTGATGGTTTATTTTTTAAATACTTACTCTGCTTCTGAGCTTCTTCGTAAGAACAGGATAGAACAGATTGAAGATCAGGGTGAAAATAGCTGGTGCATTCAAGAAAATTATTGACTTGAGACGCACAGGAAAAGAATTCTACAAAGAAAATTAAGAAAGCTATAAAATCGCTGATATATATATAAAAAAAACAGCAGGATTCCGCAAAAAACTTCAGCTCTTCTAAATACCAAATTTACTTATTAAGATAGCTTTCCATTTACAAAATGAACAAATACAGTGAACTCTCACTTATGCGCCGGCCCAAGGGACCAACAGAAAAAGGCGCATAAATGAGAGAGACGTATAAGTGAACAAGCCTATTTAAAGGACTAAAACGCAACATAGGTTCTAATGAGAGAATGAATAAAAATGTTTCTATTGAAAAGGGACATATTACTACGGTTTGGCAATTACTGTAACGTAACTACAATGATAAAGAGAAAACAAAAATTGTAGCATGAAAAATTACAAACTGTTCCCTTTAAAACGATCCATAATAGATATTTGTCCCTCTCCGAACTCTAGTTCATGTGGAAAAAAGGCCTTCTGTGAGCAATAAAGGCGAAAGATTAAAGAGGAAAGTGAAGAAAAATGCTTATTTTTTAAAGAAAATAAATTAATTTTTTACATTTTACGGAAAATTCGGCGCATAAGTGAAATATTTATCTTTAGAGCGACGCATAAACGAATGATACTATCATTATTTTGCTATGGAATGTGCTGGGACCATTTAAAATCGTCGTATAAGTGAAAAAGGCGCATAAATGAGGCGGCGTATAAGTGAGAGTTCACTGTAGGAAATTTATTTTGAAAATTACTGTACACTAAGAAAAAACAAAGTGTTTTTTAGTAAAATTTGCAACGAAATACTATTCTTTTCATTTTTGGCACAAAATTTGTGCCCTCAAATGAAACTGGAAAGTTTTTACTTTTTCTTCTTTTCTTTTTTCTGCATGAGGAAAAGTGAAAAATAAAGTATTTTTCTAATGAAATATTTTGTATTTGATTATGAAAAATATTTTTCAGCAAATAAAGGAATTAACAAACGAATAAATTAATAAATGAAATAATAAACGAATTAAAAAAAATAATTAATCAATACGCGAGAAACTAAATGAGTGATTAAAATGTGAATGAATGAAACAAAAAACAAGTGAATAAATGAATCTATAAGTGAATCATTGAATGAAACAATGTAAATGAATTAATTATTAAATGATGGAACCAAGTATGTATTTAAGAAATTATTTAACATATTGCTAGATAAGTGACGCTGGAAACCGTGAACATATTTTACCATTTTACTTTGCCTTACATTCTCTTGCATAGTTTTTGATACATTCGAATTTACAAGCTTTTTTTTTGTTCTGGCGGAGTGCTTATATTGAGCGCCAACTGTATTTCTCTTTGTTAAGTCAATACTTGCAGTTTTTCCTGAGTTATCAGCTGAAGATTACAAAACAGGAAATTCACTTAACAATAAAAGTTTTTTCAACAGAGGTACAGTGTCCATCTTACCTGTAGGAATTCAACGTACATGCGGACGACGTGGGGGGTGAGCGCCAGCATTTTGTAGAAATTGAAGCCTTTGAAGTCGAGGATTACGTTGGCACCGCACATTTGAGTCAAAGGATTGTCCAACCCCCTTTCGGCTGCCATCATGTCTAACGCGAACTTCTCCTCCATTGGCAGGATGGATGGATCAAACATGCCTGTGAGAAACACGGCAGAATAATTTAAATTTAAAATGCTGGGAGCTAAATTTTGATTTTAGTTAAGGCAGTAGTTTGGTAACTTGGGTTCAGAAAATCGAAAAATTTTTTTTGCTTAATTTGAAAGTACAATGTCTTGAGAATATACTGTGAAAATTTCAGACAGAAATTCGAAAAATTTCGGGAGTTATAACGAGTTTACTAGAGCGCCTCGGAGTTTGTTGTTGAACTGTAAACGCGTTTTTCTCAAAACGTTGTTTTTCTGGTCGGCCCGGGTCCTAACTTTTTTTTCTACTGAACCGATTGCTTTCAAATTTTAACAGGTTGTTCTACACTCTTATAGTTCTCGTCGGCACTAAAGAGAATTTTTTTCACCCCAAACTTTTTATTTTACAACCCTTACTTTGCTAAAATAAAATGACTTTTTTTTTTCAAAGTCCGCCATTTTGTTATTTACCCTTGAAATGTAACTTCAGTAGTTCCGACCAGAATGACATGTCTATAGATTAAAAATAATGAAGAATATTTGATTTCAGATAACATCAAGAGCCAAAATCACCCGGCTCACCCACGTGCATTTTTTTTTTTTTTTGAAGTTCCAACTTCGAGTGACAATAAAAATAGTAATAAACTATTTTTTTTTCAAATAATTTTTTTTTTTTATATCACCTATATGTAAATAAAAACACTCTTAATATTCAAGATAATTCATTTTTATTTTCCTATAAAAAACCACCCTCCAAAGAAGTCATGAAAATAGGCATAAGTTACCAGACTACTACCTTAACAAATAAGAACGGTGGCTTATGTATCATGGCACTTGGAAAACAAATTTTTTGGAGTGAATATTTCACATTGTAAGAGCAACTAGAAACGTTTCCGAGACAGAATTTTAAGACGTCTGGCTCTTTTTTATATCTTTGCCTTTTTGCCCTGCTAAGCAGCCTGCGGGGTGTCTGGCGGGCAAGAGTGGTTGTGTTTTTTTACTGCGAACTTATTCGAAGGGTCTACTGTAATTAATAGGCATAAAAAAGAGGTGTGGGGGTCCACATCGACTTTTTCGAAAACAAATTAAAAATCGATTAGTGATACGAATGCGACGACCAGCAACAGGCTCTGGGCCCAACTAGACTGACCCTAGCCAAGTTGTACACACCGAAGAAGCTCAATAACCCTTTCTAGAAGCTATCAACTTCCTTGGTCGTTACAACCTCTTCCGGCGAGCTGTTCCAAGAGCCCAATATCCTATTTAAATAATAATTTTTCCTAATTTCCGGGTTAGTCTTGAGATTTGAACAGACTAAAACAGTGAGCTCTTGTCCTGCTTTCCCACGCAAAAACTCAACTCAGTAACATCTTTCATTTTGCTAAATTTAAATAACTGAATCATGTCCCCTCTGGTTCTCCTTTCCTCCAGACTATACAGGTTAAGCATTCTAAGTCTGGAATCATGGTCTAAATTAGAAAATCCATTCACTAACCTTGTAGCCTTCTTTTGTGCCCTTTCCAATAAATTGATAAATTTCTTGAGATAAGGAGATCAAAATTGAACAGCATACTCCAAATGAGGTCTTATAGTTAAACTGCGAAGAGATGGCGGGTCGACTGGAAGTGGAAACGGACCATTTCATTTTGAAATACACTGAAGTGACAAAAGTCATGGGATACCTCTTAATATCGTGTCGGCCCTCCTTTTGCCCGGCGAAGTGCAACAACTCGACGTGGCATGGACTCAACAAGTCGTTGGAAGTCTTCTGCAGGAATATTGAGCCATGCTGTCTCGATAGACGTCCATAATTGTGAAAGCGTTGATGGGGCAGGATTTTGGGCACGAACAGACCTCTCGATGGTGTCCCATAAATGCTCAATGGGATTCATGTCGGGCGATCTAGGTGGCCAAATCATTCGTTGGAATTGTCCAGAATTTTCTTCAAACCAATTGCGAACAGTTGTGGCCCGGTGACATGGCGCATTGTCATCCATAAAAATCGCATCGTTGTTTGGGTACATGAAGTCCATGAATGGCTGCAAAGTGATCTCCAAGTAGCTGCACATAAGCATTTCCAGTCAATGTTCGGTCCAGTCGCACTAGAGGACCAAGTCCATGCCATGAAAAAACAGCCCACACCATTACGGAGCCACCACCAGCTTGAACAGTGCCTTGCTGACTGTATTGGGTCCATGGTGCTTCGTGGGGTCTGCGCCACACTCGAACCCTAACCATCGGCTCTTACCAGCTGAAATCGTGACTCATCGGACCAGCCACGGTTTTCCATTCATCTAGGACCAACCGATATGCTCACATGCCCACGAGAGTCGCTGCAAGCGATGTCGTTCTGTCAGTAAAGGCACTCGAGTCGGTCTTTGCTGAATAGCCCAAGAAATCCAAATTCTCCGCACAGTTCTAGCAGACACCTCCATTGTACGTCCCACATTGATTTCTACGGTGATTTGACGCAGTGTTGCTTGTCTTAGAATTTACGACTCTCTTGGCAGACGTCGCCGTCTCGATCTTTAAGTGCAGGCGTCGACCACTGCGCTGTCCATGGTGGGATGTTATGCCTGGAAATTTCATACTCTCGGCACACCCTTGACACAGTGATCTGGGAATGTTGAATTCTCTAACGATTTCCGAAATGGGCATGACCCATGCGTCTAGCTCCAACTTACATTCCGCGTTCAAAGTCTGTTAATTCACGTCGTTCGGTCGTCATCACGTTAAAACCTCTTCACATGAATAACTTGAACAGAAATGAAAGCTCTGTAAAAGCACTGCGCATTTATACCTGTTCTATGCGATGCTACTGCCATCTGAAAATTTGCATATTGCTATCCCATGACTTTTGTCACTTCAGTGTAGGTTGGATCTGCGAGAAAGCTTAAGCAGTGAAGTCGTGCGTTATTTTTAAACTAGCTGATGTGCCCGGCGTCGCACGAGTTTAAATGCAACATGCCAAATCCAAGAAAAAAAATGTATGACTTTCAACTAAGCCCAGTAGAATCATATTTCTCAAAGGTGGTTTTTTTTTTTTTTTTTTTGACCATGCGTTAGATTAACTATGTGTGAAGGAGAACGTATGATCAAACTTAAATGCGTTTTTATTTTATCGTGTGATTTTCCAAAAAATCGCTTTCTATTTTCTAACTGTTGCCAAAACCAATTCTCTTTTTATTTAACCCGGTATCGATTATTGGCATAAATATAAAAATCCTAAGAAAGTAATAAATTTCATAATTACTCCAGAGAAGCCTTGATTCAAAGTTTGCATTATGATTACTATTAGTATTATTGTTGCAAGGCAACAAATTTTTGCAACAGTGGGTTCAAAATTTAATCATTTAATGGGAAAATAACATGAAATTTATAGTTTCCCTATATTAACTTTTTTAAACTACGTTTTTTAAACATAAATTATAGCCTATCCTGATTCCTGTTGGTGTAGCTATCTATGGTGAAAAAATGGTTAAAATCGGTCTAGTAGTTTTGAAGATTACCTCGGACTTCATACATAGATACAAAAGTAGTCATCTATCATACATAAATGACTACTTTTGTATGGTATGTCCGGGGTAATCTTCCAAACTACTGGACCGATTTTAACCATTTTTTCACCGTAGATAGCTACAGTAACAGGGAGCAGGATAAGCTATAATTTATTTCTAAAAAGCTTAGTTTAAAAAGTTATTATGGAAAATAGTAAATTTCATGTCATTTCCCCATTAAATGATTAAATTTTCAACCCATTGTTGCAAAATTTGGTTGCCTCGCAACAACAATATTAATAGTAATCATGATGAAAATTTTGAACCAAGGCTTCTCTGGAGTAAGTATGAAATGTATTGCTTTCTTAGGATTTTTACATTCATCTATGCCGATAATCGGTACCGGGTTAAATAAAAAGAGAATTGATATTGGCAACAGCTAGAAAATAGAAAATGATTTTTTGGAAAATCGCACCGATAAAATAAATAACGCATTCAAGTTTGATTTCACGGTTCTTCTTCACACCCAGTTAATCTACCGCATGATCACAAAAAATAGCTTTAAGAAGTATGATTCTACTGGGCTTAGTTGAAAGTCATATATTTATTTTCTTGGATTTGGCATGTTGCATTTACACCCGTGCGACGCCGGGCACATCAGCTAGTTTATGTATATAAAAGAAGTGGTCCGTTTCCAGTCGACCCGCCATCTCATCGCGGTTTAACTTTACTAAACCTGTACTAGGGAAGAAGAACTTTCTTAGACCTGCTTGATACGTTGCTAATGAGGGTCCTACCGTGGTAGTTGATGACAACCACGCTGTGGTTCTTCGCCCTGTAAGGCGAGACGTGGAAGAACTTCAGCTGCTTTGCCTTGCGGGTCTTGCTAGGGAGGTACTTTCTGAAGAGGCTCGGGAACTTCTTGCGCAGTCCGTAGTATCTCAGTATGCGGTCGTACGCCTTGGAACAGTCGAACTTGGCCACTCTCAGGAAGCGTATCAGGAAATCGTCGTCTGTGCAAGCTCGCAAATCTCGATTTTCTGGAAGGAGACACATGGTTGTTTAAAGTAAAGCGTATTGAATTAAATGAACTAAATAAAAAGTCAAAACGTGAATTTGCTTCTTGCAAAAAAAAAAAGTTTTTTAATCAAGAGCTCTGTACCTCAGAGCCGGACTATTTTAAGTCCAAAAATTGTGATTTTCACTTTATTACTTCTTTTTTTAGCAGAAGCACTTGAACACGTGCGAACAGCACACTCAATAAAGACTTGCGGAGAGTATAAAAACAGCAATAATAATAAATTAAAATACAAAAATGTAGAATGTAGCAATAAAAGGTAAAATTTTAAAGGAAAACATGAAAGTAGATAAAATGTAAAAGACTAAATGAAAAAACATAAAAGGCAGGAAAAGGATTAAAACTCTAAAACCATAAACTTTAAACATGTAAAAGCAATTTAAAAGTCAGTCAGGGTCTACCGTACTGTAGTTCAATTATTTCGTCTCCGGCCTTCCAATATTTCTCGTAGATACGGATGCCTTACATTTAAATTTATTAGTTACAACTGCGATTTTCGATTCATATTCCAAGATAAAATAATAATTGTTCTTCTTGATTTTATTGATTTAATCATTGATTTTTGATTTCAAAAGAACAATATTAAGCTAATTTCATTCTCTTTTTATTAAGAAAAGTGTCCGGCCATGACGATGACCTAATATTTTTGCAGGTGTGCATGTCTTTAAGGTGTACGTTAATTATTGAATCGTTACTTTTTATGGCTTCGGTTATATGGCGTGTTCGCATATATCGAGCTCTTTTGTTGCTTCCCGACCAGAGCGATATAGCGAGGGGGTTTACTGTAATTCGGAAAGCTTCGCGTATTTAAAAAAAATGTATAATCGTCATTATTATTTCTGTACGTCAAAACCAGAACGACGTATGTCCAAAAATAATGACTTTCACTTTATTACTGCATTGTATATAGAATCTTACTTCGCACAGACTCATGAGAACGTTATTCTACGAAAGAAATTCTTTCACAATAATTCAGCAGCGTCAAAAGAGCTCGAGACCTATCCTTTGCATGCATCAGACAAGCGTTTTCAGGCTTTCCTGAAGAGTAACGAAAAGGGACTCACGTTAGTTTGGATCTGAGGTAAATAATTTTCTAAAATTATTATTTTGCTCATGGTTAGTTATCCTTATATCAGAATTTTTAATCATTCGCAGATCAAACGCTATTACTACCGGTTCATGACTTGACATAAGTTTTTGTGTATTTTCACAGCAGTTTATTATATAGGGGTCTTTCTTGGGGAAAGTAGGGGGTGGGGTGGGTGATGTGAAGAGCATTCTCACCAAAATACATTCTGAAGTGGTTTTTCGGCAATATCTAACAATAGAGTCGAGGAGGAAACTTTGAAATTCAAGTCCCTCAAAACGCCATTTAGTCTACGTCAGGAGGACTAGCAGGACTAATTAAGGAGCTCTAGCAGAAATTTTTCGCAGTTTCTTAGAAGTCTTATAAAAGTAGTTTTAAGAAGTCCTCGAAGACATGTTAAAGAGGGACGAATCAGGGTCCCTGTTTAGTGCCCTAAGCGCTGGTGGCTTTTCGTTCACACCATATAATTAGGAATTAATGACAACGACAGGATTCCGGTAGCAGTGTAACGTGGGCCGCTATCTTTTCTTGAAGATTGCAGACTATTTCTTAGTTGCCGGCCAGAGAAAGAGAAAACCGAATATTTTTACTTGAAGAAAATTTTAATTTCTACTAATGATTCATGCTGCATTTTTTTGATATAATAAACAGCAAGTATTCGTATTGGAATTTAATTTCTGAGCATTTCTCGGAGTCGGCTTAGATGTAGGAGTTATCTTACGTCAGTTTGTTTTGCAGACCTTATTTATTTATTTATTTATTTTTTGATCGTTTGTTTTTGGCGTAAACTACTGATGAAAATTCGGCAATGGGGGTCAAGACCAAGCAATCGGAGAGCGCATCTGTCCTTGAAATCTCTCCTTCTTTTTAATTTTTAAAAAAATAGATAAAGACATGGACTTTGGGCTTAACGCATTGAAAGCTTAAATGTTCTTACCAGGGCTACTGAGTCGGTGGGTAAATGGATAACAATGGACTTCGAAAATTTCCCTTGCAACGGTCCGCAATCCGATGAATGGCCCCAAATGCATTGGTGTACACGCAATTAACCCATTAATACCTAGCGTCCCTTTTTAGGGACGGTCCTAAAAAGGGTCTGAATTTCCCCAAAATGAACATTTCAACCAAATAATAGTGTTCAATCAGCAGTGTTCAATCAGTACCTTGGTAATGTTTCATTTCGTTATTAGCAGATTGCAGGACATAACCATAGTAAAGTGTGTTCTGTAGTAGTTTTAATATGATCTTTATCAAAAATGACATCGTTCACAATCTCAAGAACAAAAAGCTAAGTTTTCAAAGTGATTCCCAGCTTCCCAGTTTATGTTAATTGCTGATTTTTTGTCTTCTTATAAAATGTCTTTTTAAATATTATATCGCAGGAAGAAAAAAATTTTAGTAAAAAAAGTATATACCCTCTGGGGTCTATCGTGACTTTTAAGGGACGATTTTTCTTTCCTTAATAAAACAATTATTTCTTACATAATAGTTTTATTATTATTTTTCCTGTCCATTAAACACTGTTTGTAACCAGTATACAAAATATCTTTGGAAAAAAAAATGTCAGGCATAAATGGGTTAAATGTTCCTACCAGGGCTACTGAGTCGGTGGGTAAATGGATAGCAATGGACTTCGAAAATTTCCCTTGCAACGGCCCGCAAGCCGATGAATGGCCCCGAATACATTGGTGTACATGCAATTAAAGAAGTTTTATAAAACAAATTATTTCGGTTTTCAGATTGGAAGGGAAATCCCTTTTCAGTTGTTACCTGTTTTGTCCATTATTCTCAGACAGGTGTAAAAAGCTGTAACGGGGTGTTCACTAGGGTGGGGCGAAAAATAAAAAGTTTTTCAGATCAACTTCTAATAGTTGCCAAAAGTTGTCTTTGGTGATAGTTAGCTTTTGTGCAAAATTTGAGAAAAATCGGTTAATATCTTCAGGGGGCGCTGCGATCGCAAAGTTTTACCATAGCTTTGTTATGGATTTTATGGTTAAAATATCAACAAGAATGCCTTTAGCTAGTCTCTTAGCGTTTTTTTTTTTACTCAAAAGATGTTTTCATGCATTAAAAGCATATGAAATAACCCACAAACATTATTTTATATGATATATTTATATTTAAAAAAAATCACTTTTTTTCACGTTTTTGTTTCTTTTTAAATGCTTGAAATATAAATATATCATATAAATTAATTTTTTGTGAGTTATTTCGTATGCTTCGAGTGCTTGAATGTATCTTAGGAGTAAAAAAATGCAATGAGATTAGTTAACGGCATTGTTTTTCATATTTTAACTATAAAATCCCGACAAAAGCTATGGTAAAACTTTGCGATCGCAGCGCCCCCTGAAGATATTAACCGATTTTTCTCAAATTTTGCACAAAAGCTAACTATCACCAAAGACAGCTTTTGGCAACTATTAGAAGTTGATCTGAAAAACTTTTCACTTTTCGCCCCACCCAAGTGTTCACGTCAGTTTATTTCCCTAGCGGATATGATGCAAGATACTCATCAAAATGCAAACATTGTCATTGTTGATCATTTGGAATAAACTACTTTTTTATTATGAATATTTTTATTTATTTGTGAAGCTGATGTAAGTTGAGCTAACCCAGTCAAACTGAAAAAACTAAAAATGGGATATTTTTTTTTTACTTTGACATCACTAAGTTTTTTTTCGTGAAACATTATAGTAAAAAGAGCTAGAATCTTACTATACATGCAACAGCACAAGAAAACCACTATACATCGAAATACAAGCAGTAGGATTCGAACCGGCCTTCTCATTGTTTGCAGAATAGCACACTGCCCTCTATACAAAATGGGGCTCATAGGAAACGAGAAATTTGAAATGCATTCTTGAAACATTAGTCACGTGATGTACCGATTTAAGCTGAAGTCATTTACTTTTCCAGATATAATTTACTCATTGTAAATTTTTTTGTACAGTAAACGTTCTATTTTACTGCAATATTGAATTTAAAATTTTCAGAAATTTTAAAGATTAAAATATTTCTTCAATAAGTACTAAGATTAAATTAAAAATTTAAACAACCCCTGACCGTGATTGCTGATCCCATATTAAAACGAGTTTCTCTGGTCATAAAGCATTTTTAATCTAAATAAATTTAATTGTTTTCAATAGGATGTGGTAAACACGGAAAAGGAAAGAATCCTTACCAGTATAATTTCGCTAGTCGCAAAAGCAGAATAAAAAATCTGGTATGGACCCCACACTACTTCCTTTTGTGTGTAAATTTCTTAGTAGATGCCTTAAGTGTTAAAATAGTGATTGGAGTGAGCAGCAAGATAACAATTCAGACATCTACATACCTAGTTTGCCACGAAACAATGCAAAAAAATGTATTGCAATGATTAAGTTGCTACATATCGCCAATTTTAAAATCCTTCAGTGGATTTTTCGCAAAATATCGCCAATAGCGCCAAATTGAGCTCAAATTAAAAAAGTAATTTTTTTCGCCAAATTTGTCGCCAACTTGGCTTTAAACCACTTCGCGACCAAACCACTTGGCGATATATCGCCAAGTGGTAGTGCCAATTCATATCATTTAAGTCTGCATTGAAATTAACATTGATTTTCCCCTAAAAAGGGGTAAAATACCCCCTTGGGAACATTCGAATGCAATCACAAGGGGAGGTGCACAATTAGACCACCCTCAGAGCCTACATACCAAACTAGAAGCTTCTACGGCAAATAGTTTTTGAGTTATGCGACATACATCCGCACATACGTACATACAGACGTCACGAGAAAACTCGTCGTAATTAACTCGGGGGGGGGGGTTGAAAAGGATTTTTCGGCTGCTTATATGTTGGTAGGTACATATGCACGTGCTGACAGGTCGAAAAAACTACTGAATATTCATTCGGGGGTGAGCAAAATCAAAATTTAGACTCAAATTTGAGTGATTTTGTTTTTCGCGATCACAATACTTCCTTTACTACGTAAAATTAAATAAAAAAGGAAAATTGAAAATTCTTATGCTAAAATCAACTACAAGTACTTTAATTGTTAACAAATAGAAACTGGCAACAGATAAACATTTTAAATCATTGAGTTTTCTTTCCTCTTGGGCCAACAATGACAATTCTGTAGATTTAAGTGTTAGCCGCAGTTGCTAAAAAACGTTATAATTCGAGTTCTGTTTTGCATGGAAGTTCCAAACACATCTTTTCAGACGCAGAAGTGCTTTTCTTTCTTTTGGTATCATTATTGTGAATTTTCCAGTATATTTTCACTTCAAAATCGCGAAAAACATTTTAAAGGCTTTTAATTAATATCTTTGTTAATTAATGTCATCCGAAGACGCGACCTAGCTAAGAACACTCTCGATCAGTTCAACTTTCAAACAAAAAAAAAAAATAAATTAAAATCGGTCTATCCGTTTAGGCTGTACGGTGCCACAGACAGACACACAGATCGACAGATATACAGATACACAGACACGTCAAGCCTATATCTTCCTTCCTTGTTACGTCAAGGATTTAAAGAACAGTTTAGGTTTAAAACATGAGCCATTCTAACCTGTCAACATGTTCTTGAGTATGGTGAGTCCTTTGCTTCTCGTCTCTGGAGTTTCGTTGACATCTTGCCTAACAGCCTTCATCGCCTCTTCGCCGAGGTAGGTGTCTTCAAACCGGGAGAAATTCCAAGGTTCGGTACCGGTGCCGTAGAGCAACATGTTTCCTGTTCAATAAAAGATAAATAAAAACTTTTAGCAAAATAAAAAAAAAATCACTTTAAATAATATTTTGACACCCTTGCTTGAAGAATGAAGTGTTAATCCTTCAGGTGAGGAAAGTCTGCAAATCGTTCAGCTCAGGGTCCTTAAACTTTTTTTTCCCCCCGTGGACAGGTAAAAATTCGTCGACGGGTGAAGTCCCCGCCCCCCTCCCAAAAAAAAAAAGAAAAAGAAAAGAAAGAAGTTTTGTTATCAATTATAGAACTGAAAGTTAATTGTAAGAATGGTCTCTTGCAATAATATTTAAATGGAAAGACGATCAATGAATTGTAACAATGCATAAGTAAATAAACCTTCAAGAACCACAGAAATTTGTAGAAAAAATTCACAAATTTAATATAAAAAAAAACGTATAAGGTATGAAATTCCCTTACTGTTTTTGAAGAAGAAAACTTTTCATCTCGGAATATCCGAAAAAGAGAGAGAGATATTAAAAAAAAAAAAAAAAAAGGATTTCAAATTTTAAAAGAAAAAAAAAACTTCAAAACTTCTTGACTATAAAATTCTTGCACCGTTCCTAAACAGTTCCCCCCAAAAATAATAATAATAGTAATCTTGATTACAGGATGATATTTTGATTAAAATTTGACTAATTAAGACCACAACTACATCAAAATGTAGTGATTTTGATTACGGTTACAATTAAAAAGATTTGACATATTGACATAACGGTTATGATCATTCACCAAAACGTAATCGGCTAGGGAAAATTACGATCATTTAATCGCTATTTGGTTCAGATAATGTTTACATAAATGATATTTGAAATAGACAATTGTTAAAAAATAATAGCATCTGACACAGATCTTTGGAAAATAACAATATTCTTCTACTTCAGTGGAATTAAATTCAACATTGCAAGGGGAAAAAAAAAGAAGAAATGAGTTATAAATACCGAATTATTAGAAAAAGTTGAAAAAAAAAAGGGCAGCATGAAGCATGCAGCTTGCAGCCGTCTCTTTTGGAATATGCGATACAAAAGTGAGTGCTAGAGAGGAGTGGGTGACGGGAGGAAGCAGCTCATTAAGTGCTTAATTACCACGCCAGCAAGTTTATTACTGCTTCCGTTACGCCCATGCATTAGCCGTTCACTGCACGATTTTTTATACTTTCATGAAAAAAATCATATGTTACTTTTTAAATAGCCCTGAGTTCAGGAAAAATGAAGAAAAAAATTAATCTTAAAAAATTGTGCCAAAACTGATGTTTTAACTGTTTGTTTCACGTATGGCACAAAGCACTTAGTATAACCTTATACTGTCGGCCCCGCTTAATCGAATACTGTCGGTGTGTCGGTTCCAAGAAATTTTATTCGATTAAGCGGGGTATTTGATGAAGCGGGGAACATTTTTTTACCTTTCCATTTTGACAATTTTAGTCTCAAAACGTAGTAATAATAAAGAAATAGCGATAAATGGAAATAATTAATGTTATTGATAAGAAGATTTTGAAATAAGCAAAGTAAATAACAAAATAGTACAGTAATTGAGTATAAATATTGTACGGTCATATGAAAATCATAAAAAAGTAACTTATAACTTGTGCTACAAAAAATTTGTTTTCGCCTTTCACTTTTATTTTCTGAAACAGTCCACAATCGTGGTTTGCTTGCTCCAAGGTCTTGAGGGAACACTTTTATTTTATTCTACATTTTTCTAAGCAAAATTTTTTGCAAAGGAAGATAAAATTATTATTTGATTATCCGGGGAAATTATTCGATTAAGCGGGGATATTTAATATTGTGTCTATGGGGAAATGTTCGGTCCCGGACGGTTTTCTTCGTATAAGCGGGGTATTCGTTTATCCGTTACCCGATTAAGAGCAAGAATCTGAGAGAGTGTCACGCCTGTGATTCATGACCTCTCAGATTTTTTCCAAAAAATTACCAAATGTTTATTATCTTATTGAAAGACCAAATCCAGAATGTTTTGCTCTAAAGCTGAGTTGTTTAGTTTTTATGGACCCCTAAAGTTTAAGGTGCGGCATCAAAAATTAAGCGGATTTTCAAGACATGGAAATTGCTGTGAGCCAAAACTCTTACCAGGAACTGTTTAACTCCAATTTTCTTTTTGTATATGGACTATAGAAGGTTGAAACTTTACAAAATGAATGTTAAATTTGTGGTAAGTTGTTGCCGTAAGGTTAGTGAAGGCCCTCAAAACAGGGCATTTTTGACGTTTTTTAGCGTTTTTGGGGTCCAAAAACAGCTTGTACATTTCAGTTGGCACGGCAAAAGTAGTGTCATTTGAAAGACCAGTGTAAGCACTTTAAAATAATGTATAAATAACAGAGGAAAGTTCAACGTGCTTTTAGTTGCGTAAGGCCGAAATATGAAAAATGTCATATTTTACCGATATTCAAACGGTCATAACTTCCTCTGCCAACAACATATTGAAATATTTTTTTCGCCAATGTCATTCTTTATTCTTTGTCTTAACAGAACAGTTGAGTCCTTTGAGGCGAAATGTGAAAAAATTTTTTACAAAAAATTTATTTTTTTCTGTGCATTTTTTGTAAAAAAAATTTTTCACATTTCGCCTCAAAGGACTCAACTGTTCTGTTAAGACAAAGAATAGAGCATGACATTGGCAAAAAAAATATTTCAATATGTTGTTGGCAGAGGAAGTTATGATCGTTTGAATATCGGTAAAATATGACATTTTTCATATTTCGGCCTTACGCAACTAAAAGCACGTTGAACTTTCCTCGGTTATTTATACATTATTTTAAAGTGCTTACACTGGTCTTTCAAACGACACTATTTTTACCGTGCCAACTGAAATGTAAAAGCTGTTTTTGGACCTCAAAAACGCTAAAAAACGTCAAAAATGCCCTGTTTTGAGGGCCTTCACTAACCTTACGGCAACAACTTACCACAAATTTAACATTCATTTTGTAAAGTTTCAACCTTCTATATTCCATATACAAAAAGAAAATTGCAGTTTAACAGTTCCTGGTAAGAGTTTTGGCTCACAGCAATTTCCATGTCTTGAAAATCCGCTTAATTTTTGATGCCGCATCTTTAACTTTTGGGGTCCATAAAAACTAAACAACTCAACTTTAGAGCAAAACATTCTGGATTTGGTCTTTCAATAAGATAATAAACATTTGGTAATTTTTGGGAGAAAATCTGAGAGGTCATGAATCACCTCATAATGCTAGGCGTGAGTTTCTCAGATTCTTGCTCTTAAGCGGGGACGATAGTACCGATAAGTGAAGTGTAATAATCTTCAATGTGTTTTATGCCATAAGTGGAACCAAAAACTTTTACCACTAAGTACAGCGTTTATATCTAAGCATTTTTAGAACAAAGGAAATAATGATTAAGCACACTTCTTACTGTAATGCAGACATTCTATTTTTCAAAAGCAAGAACTGTAATTCCTTGACTAGTGCAATCCAAGGGAGGAGCGATTGATCTTTGTTACTTTTACTATCCATACTGGTTTACAAATATTGATGGCAAAAGTTTCGGACTCCAATTTCGAAGTACTTCCGGGGGAGAGCCTCAAAAATCCTTCCCCAAACTTCATTAAAACTCGTACAAAATTGCATTTTTAGAACTTAAATGTGGAAAAAATACCGGTGAAAAGTTCCCCAAGGGAGGGGCGATCGCCCCCATCGCCCTTCCCTTGTATCTGCCTCTGTACCTAGATCAGTGCAACTAACTAGTGCATAAAAATCACACTAAACTGTTATAGCAATATTCCAGAAGGGGCACAAAGCTCAGTTTAACTGCATTTAAAAATCATAGGAATATATGAGGGTTTATTTGGTTTGTGCCAGATCAGGCACACCATGCAGTGAAGGGTTGGGGTGGGCCGAAAATGGATATTTTCGATGAACGATTTCTAATAGTAAAAGAAGAAAAAAACTGTCCACTGGTATTCTAAATGTGGAAAAAAATAATTTGAAGAAGAAAATATATATTTATGTCTCTAGATCGCTCGAGGCCTCAAAGTTCGAGAAAAAGTTAAAAAACTTCAAGTGTTAACACTTTTCATAAATTACAATTTACTAAATTTTCTGTTCTTAAGATTTCTTTTTAACCCTTTTCATGCATCTTTGAAATTATTTGCATTTATTTATTAATTCACCCATTAGCAGCAAAGCTTTCTAAACTTAACCAAACCTGAAATTATTAATCTTTTTAGCTTTTTGTGCACACTGCAATATTTCTTTTTATTTTATCGATTTACATTTTTCTCAATAGGTGTACACCGTTCATCTATTTTCTGTTAATGTAATTATATCACATTACACCACTAAACCCACTACAAACAGATGGCTGCACTACATATTTCACCCTGCCATTCCAGTCCGCTCAGACAAATAGTATCGTTATTTACGTATTTACAGTATATCTACATTTATAACCAGTGTGTATATATTTTTAAACAACTACTTTCAGAACAAGGTTTGAAGTTGAATTTATTTCCCACTGTCCAACAGTGAGAGTCGCGAGTTTTTGAAGTTGTTCTTATCTATCCGTCTCTCTCTGTTGCGTACCTTTACTGCATATTCAGTAAACAGTTCTACAATCTTTTCAACATACTTTGTGGAACATGGAAACGTTTTCCAGTATCGGTAGAATTTTATGAAGAGTGGGTTTCAAAGCTTTTCAGATGCGACAAATACCTCAATCGCCAAGGAGATTATGTAGAAATAAAATTAATTGTACATTACTTTGCAGGATCAAAGTATTGTTTAAATATATTTCTATATTTAACCATCTTTCCTTTATAGTAGTGATGTATTGAGTTATTCGGTAAATACTCTGTACTCTCTAGCAAGGCCGTATCCAGAAAAAAATTTCGGGAGGGGCCCCAGTTTCACACATTGCCCAAACACACATACATTTTTTTGTGTGTTATGAGTCTAATTTTCTAGCTGCCCCTCCCCCCCTACGATGTTTGGTGTGTGTGTTTTAATTTTTTAATTCTTATTTATTTTCTTGAATTGACCTTTATTGGGGGTAGGAGTATAAAGAGAGATATGCAATAAGAGCTTTTTTAAGTGGGGTAGAATATCCGTAATTTTAGGGGGTCCGGGGGTTTCTCCACCGGGCAAATTTTTGAAAAAAAGTTTTAAAATTCTGCATTTTGAGGCCTTATATGGGGCAATTGGCACTTCAAAAACATGTTGGAAAAGTAGGCAAACAACAATCTCATAAATTTTCTGCATTCTTTTGCAAACTAAGATTAATCAAAGCATAAAAAAATGTTTAGTTTAACAAACGATTAATATTAAGTGACAGAGAGGAAGGACAAGGGAGGGGAAAAGATTAACACATTATCACTTGCTTACATTGGTTTTCACTATAGTTACATAGTAGTTTTTGATCTGTTCCCCAATTCACCGGCAGACACAGCACTTACTAACATAAAATAACCATTAGTATAAAACACATAAAATTCTTTAAAAGAAATAGTGTAGATTTTTAAAATATAATTAACGAGAGAGTAACATTGTGGCCATTTAGTTAATTCATAGTTTAATTATTTGATAAGAAATAGAATTGAAGCACTTTTAAAGGAGTTTCAAAAAGGTATTTAATGATTTTCAAAGACTCTAGAACAGTTAAAATTCTTTAAAGCATTTCATTTGCACTCTCCAGTCTCTGACGTTTTAATAGTTGATTGGACAGTCTTACGAAATTGTTAAAACTTTGAAAGACACATCTTTTTAAGATAAAAAATAGATATTGAAAAATACTTATAACGACAAATTCTTTTTTTTAATCACTAGTACTGCAGAAAACGAAAAAGAATACAGGTAAGGTAATGTTTTTTCTCGTGCTTAACACATTAATAAATGAATCAATTACAAAGTAACTTCTAAAATACTGAATTAGGTATTTAATGAATAGTCAGAAATGAAATATGTGAGTCACAAAAAATTATTTTTGAAAATATGCTGGAACATGATTTTTGCGTTACGCAGAATATTTTTTTAATCAAGGAGCTGAGTTTCGCGCAACTTGATGCCCCCCCCCCCCCCATTTGTGGTAGAAACTTTAAAATTCAAGATTTACAGCTACATTTAACAAAGTTTTCAAAGTTTTCAAGCATTTGTAAAGGAATTTTTTTAAAGTAACTTTTGTCTAAGATTGGTGAGCATCCGACAAAGTAGAGGGTCTGTGAACGTATCCGTTTTTGTGTGGTCTTGTTGATTGAAGACATGTTTAGCTATTAAAATCCCTCGAGGGTTACAAATGCTTATAAATGGAGACCAACAAAGTACCCTCTTAATTGAATCAGGGCGGTGAGAAGCAATCTCAGCCTAGTCGGAAGCTAGGGCCCGGCGATTAGGGGATAAAAATCTGAGTGGTGTAGGTTTCATAAGTTTTATGGGGGAGGGGGCGCCGATCAAACTTACAAGTAGCTTGCCTTGAGCCTGAACTGATTTGGGAAAGAGAGCTGGAAGTGCTAATGAGAGTCTTGTTTTCAAGAATGTTTTGCAGCTAAAGAGAATTTGAATTGCTTTTTTTTTTGTAATTCTTCAAATTTTCACTCGTTTAATCGTCAAAAGGGGAAAAAAACTTTTTTTTTGCTATATGAAATTTAAAAAAAAAAAAGAAAACTTTTTTTTTCTGTTTTACATTATAACACATTTCCGGTTTCGGGGGGGGGGGGATCCGTCGCCCCCCCCCCTCTGGACATGGCCTTGCTCTCTACTCTGCCAATTTATCGAGTACTCGGCACTTAGCCAAATTTTGACCATGTACTCGGCCAATGGCGAGTTGTTGCAAAAATAGCATTTTTCAAGATAGCAAAATTTTTGAGAAATTTACAATTGCTTTATGCACCAAATATAACTATTCTACTCTAGTACTTTGGGTGCTAAAAGTATTATTTAATTATTTTCTCAGATTCAATAGTCTTTTCTTTATTGCCTATCTGAAACTTGGAAAAGAAAAACAAACAAATAAACAAACAAGTAAAATCCCGTACTAGTTTATTATAGGTTGTCTCTTCACAAGCTCAAAGTTTCTAGCAGACACAGATATTTTTCAATAATACACTAAAATTCTTGAAAGTATTAATCGGTAAGTTACTTATCTTGAAGCTGTTACTTACCGCTGTTACTTATCTTGAAGGCAGTTTTCCGCTTCCGCAAAATTAATTTTAAGCAAGTAAAAAATCAATACTTGTTGTTAAACAACGATTCCTTTACTCTTTACATTTCAAGCGATGAGTACTGAACTTGGAAAACCCGGAAAATATCTGTCCAATCAGTTAGCTATCTTTAAATGACGTCTTTACCTGAATACCAATAGTGAACGTTCGGTTAATAAAAAAATGGTTAAGTGCGCCACTGCTGCTGCATAACGTCTGCACGTGTCAGCAATTCGATTGATAAAATTGAGCTTGGCTTTTATCTCGTTAAATTGCTGTTGATAGGGAAACAATAGAATAAAGCATTACATTTACAGCTAAACACAGCGATTTCTTTTTTTTTTTTCTGAAGAAATAAAAATATAGTTAGAATACGGGGAGATTGATATAGTGAGTTCAATTTTTGATTTTATTCAAAAACGTCTTCGGTTAGAAAATTCTTCCTACAGTTCTTCTTTCAAGTGAGAAGTTACTACATTTCACGGTTTAGTAAATCAACCATGTTATTAATCATACAGAGCAGAAGGAAAAAGCTTTGAAGCTTTCTTTCCATTTTTAGCCTACTTTTCCGATAAAGTTAAAGAAAAATGGAAAAAAAAAAACAGCAAAAATAGTTTAATGCATCTAAAAATCATTGCGAAATCCATAAAAAAGGTCAAAAATAAATAATATATATATATATATATATATATATATATATATATATATATATATATATATATATATATATATATATATATATATATATATATATATATATATGTATATATATGCATCGAAAAATTAAAAATTGGAAAGCAGGGTATTGAAATGGGGGAAATGTGTGTCTGTTAATCTGTCGGTCTGCCTGCTTCATTGCTTCCCCCCCCCTCCATAAGTTTTGAATGAGTAGACAGCTTTAAACAAACTTTTTTTTGTTCGAAAGGTCTCAACAAAGTCACCTCATCCCGGTGTTTGACGTTTTAATTTGAACAAGTTTACGCTTAATTTTCAGCAGTTCAAAAAAAAAAAAAAAAAAACCTGCCACCCCTACTTTCTTGAGTGAACAGTCAGATTCGAGCACAACTTTCTTTTGTGTTCAAAAGATCTCGCAGAGGACATTCTATGATGGAATGTTGATGTTGGTATACGCGAAAGTAGGCTCGTTTAGATCTAGACGGAACTTCTTGTTCTTTGCTTCATACGCAATCCAAAATCTTCTGCAGATGTTTGGAACTTCTTTCACTTTGTTTCAAGATTCAACAATAATATTACAAATTATAGATAGAATCAAAATAATGTTCTCACGACGCAGGCAATTAAATGAACAGAGTGAAGCCAACCATCCAAAATTGAACACTAACCCTACAGAGATCGCATGATCACAATTTGTAAAATTGTAGTTCAAAGTGTGACAACATACAAGCAACTCTAACAACGTTACGGCATCCAGAGATTGCAGTTTCGTTCTTGTTATAGACACATTAATCTGGAATAGTTGGTAACCGAGCTGAAGGTAGGTGACCTCTCATTGAGCTGAGATTACCTTCAAACTGGTAGAAAGAATTAATTTTTCATACTAGCGAGAGTCTGAAAAGCAATGTTTAAAGGTGAGAATTCATATTGGTATTTTGTATGGTAACGGACGACAATTTTCCGTGCAACTTAAAGTTTTACAACAGCATTTGAATACTTAATTATTCATCAAAGTGTACAACTAATTACTTTTTCACACACCTAAAATACGTGACTTAACATCTGTTAGTGTTTCTAAAAAAAATAGCAAGTTAAAAAAATTAGTTAAAAATTTTGAAATGTAAGCATATGGTGAAAATGACCCGGAAACGTTTTCCAGGTATCGGTAGCATTTTATGAAGAAGGGGTTTCAAAGCTTTTTCAGATACGACAAACACCTCAATCGCCAAGGAGATTATGTAGAAATAATATTTATTGTACATTACTTTGCATGATAAAAGTATTGTTTAAATATATTTCTATATTTAACCATCTTTCCTTTATAGTAGTGATGTATTGAGTATTCGGTAAATACTCTGTACTCTCTAGCAAGGCCGTATCCAGAAAAAAATTTCGGGAGGGGCCCAGTTTCACACATTGCCCAAACGCACATACATTTTTTTGTGTGTTATGAGTCTAATTTTCTAGCTGCCCCTCCCCCCCTACGATGTTTGGTGTGTGTGCTTTTATTTTTTAATTCTTATTTATTTTCTTGAACTGACCTTTATTGGGGGTAGGAGTATAAAGAGAGATATGCAATAAGAACTTTTTTCAGTGGGATAGAATATCCGTAATTTTAGGTTGTCTCCCCCGGGCAAAATTTTTGAAAAAAAGTTTTTAAATTCTGCATTTTGAGGCCTTATATGGGGCAATTGGCACTTCAAAAACATGTTGGAAAAGTAGGCAAACAACAATCTCATACATTTTCTGTATTCTTTTGCAAACTAAGATTAATCAAAGCATAAAAAAATGCTTAGTTTAACAAACGATTAACATTAAGTGACAGAGAGGAAGGACAAGGGATGAGAAAAGATTATCACTTGCCTACATTGGTTTTCACTATAGTTACATAGTAGTTTTTGATCTGTTCCCCAACTCACCGGCAGACACAGCACTTAGTAACATAAAATAACCACTAGTATAAAACACATAAAATTCTTTAAAAGAAATAGTGTAGATATTTAAAATATAATTAACGAGAGAGTAACATTGTGGCCATTTAGTTAATTCATAGTTTAATTATTTGATAAGAAATAGGATTGAAGCACTTTTGAAGGAGTTTCAAAAAGGTATTTAATCATTTTTAAAAACTCTAGAACAGTTAAAATTCTTTAAAACATTTCATTTGCACATCCCAGTCTGTGACGTTTTAATAATTAATTGGACAATGTTACGAAATTGTTAAAACTTTGAAAGACACATCTATTAAAGATTAAAAATAGATATTAAAAAATACTTGTAACGACAATTTCTTTTTCAATCACTAGTACTGCAGGAAACGAAAAAGAATACAGGTAGGGTTGTATTTTTTTCGTGCTTAACATATTAATAAAGGAATCAATTACAAAGTAACTTCTAAAATACTGAATTAGGTATTTAATGAATAGTCAGAAATGAAACATGTGAGTCACAAAAAAATATTTTTGAAAATATGCTACAAAAAATGCCGGAACATGATTTTTGCACTACGCAGAATATTTTTTTAATCATATAGCTGAGTTTCGCGTAACTTGATGCCCCCCCCCCCCCAATTTCTGTTTAAAACTTTAAAATTCAAGGTTTACAGCTACATTTAACAAAGTTTTCAAGGTTTTTAAGCATTTGAATAGGATTTTTTTTTAAAGTAACTTTTGTCTAAGATTGGTGAGCGCCCAACAAAGTAGAGGGTCTGTGAACGTATCCGTTTTTGTGTGGTCTTGTTGATTGAAGACATGTTTAGCTATTAAAATCCCTCGAGGGTTACAAATGCTTATAAATGGAGACCAACAAAGTACCCTCTTAATTGAATCAGGGCGGTGAGAAGCAATCTCAGCCTAGTCGGAAACTAGGGCCCGGCGATTAAGGGATAAAAATCTGACTGGTGTAAGTTTTATAAGTTTTATGGGGGAGGGGGGCGCCGATCAAACTTACAAGTAGCTTGCCTTGAGCCTGAACTGATTTGGGAAAGAGAGCTGGAAGTGCTAATGAGAGTTTTGTTTTCAAGAATGTTTAGAGCTAATGAGAATTTGAATTGCTTTTTTTTTTTTGTACTTCTTTAAATTTTCACTCGTTTAATAGTCAAAAGAAAAAAAAAAACCTTTTTTTTGCTATTTGAAATTAAAAAAAAAAAGAAAACTTTTTTTATGTTTTACATTATAAAACATTTCGGGTTTCAGGGGGGGGCGTCAGGCCCCCCCCTCTGGATACGGCCTTGCTCTCTACTTATCCAATTTATCGAGTACGCGGTACTTAGCTAAATTTTGACCATGTACTCGGCCAATGGCGAGTCGTTGCAAAAATAGTATTTTTCAAGATAGCAAAATTTTTGAGAAATTTGCAATTGCTTTAAGCACCAAATATAACTATTCTACTCTAGTACTTTGGGTGCTAAAAGTATTATTTAATTATTTTCTCAGATTCAATAGTCTTTTCTTTATTGCCTATCGGAAACTTGGAAAAGAAAAATAAACAAATAAACAAACAAATAAAATCCCGTACTAGTTTATTATAGGTTGTCTCTTCACAAGCTCAAAGTTTCTAGCAGATACAAGTATTTTTCAATAATACACTAAAATTCTTGAAAGTATTAATCGGTAAGTTACTTATCTTGAAGCTGTTACTTACCGCTGTTACTTATCTTGAAGGCAGTTTTCCGCTTCCGCAAAATTAATTTTAAGCAAGTAAAAAATCAATACTTGTTGTTAAACAACGATTCCTTTACTCTTCACATTTCAAGCGATGAGTACTGAACTTGGAAAACCAGGCAAATATCTGTCCAATCAGTTAGCTATCTTTAAACGACGTCTTTACCTGAATACCGATAGTGAACGTTCGGTTAATAAAAAAATGGTTAAGTGCGCCACTGCTGCTGCATAACGTCTGCACGTGTCAGCAATTCGATTGATAAAATTGAGCTTGGCTTTTATCTCGTTAAATTGCTGTTGATAGGGAAACAATAGAATAAAGCATTACATTTACAGCTAAACACAGCGATTTCTTTTTTTTTTTCTGAAGAAATAAAAATATAGTTAGAATACGGGGAGATTGATATAGTGAGTTCAATTTTTGATTTTATTCAAAAACGTCTTCGGTTAGAAAATTCTTCCTACAGTTCTTCTTTCAAATGAGAAGTTACTACATTTCACGGTTTAGTAAATCAACCATGTTATTAATCATACAGAGCAGAAGGAAAAAGCTTTGAAGCTTTCTTTCCATTTTTAGCCTACTTTTCCGATAAAGTTAAAGAAAAATGGAAAAAAAAAAAACAGCAAAAATAGTTTAATGCATCTAAAAATCATTGCGAAATCCATAAAAAAGGTCAAAAATAAATAATATATATATATATATATATACACTGGCGGAAAAAAAAATCCCAACACCAAGAAAGACTTGTGTTAGATAAACGAAATTTGGTAGGCGTGTTTATACAACTGAAAGATGACATCGATTGAAATTTCGTGTTCCGCGCATAAATGTGGCGCAGCTGGCGTCACTCAGAACATGCAAATAAGGCTTGTTTTAAAAGCGTGTTGTGAAGCTCGTGTGTATTATTTTTCCGTGAAATTTGACGAATTGCGTTCATGTTAGCCAGGAATACCTTTAAGAAGACGAAGAAGCCATTATCAACAGTTCACCGAGTTTAAACGAGGTCGTACAAATTGGCTACGAGAAGGTGGATTTTCATTTCGCGATATTGCAGAAAGACTTCGGTGGAAATGTTTCCACCATGCATGATTATTGGAAGCTATGGGCAAGGGATGGTACTACCTCAAGAAGATCGAGTTCCGAGCTGCCACGTGGCACGACTGAGAAGGAATATCGCCGAATCTTGCGCACGGCTGTGGCGCATCGTACTGCATCTGCGGCTGACATTCGAGCTGCAGTTGGTACCGTCGTGACCCAAGGAACGGTAAGAAACTGTTTACTTCAAGGACAGCTCCGATCCAGGCCGCCTGTAGCCGGTATTCCATTGACTGCAAACCATTGCCTTTTCCGACGGCAGTGGTGCCACAACAGAGCTCACTGGAGGTCAGAGTGGAGATCTGTTGTACTTTTTGATGAAAACAGATTCTGAATTAGTGCCAGTGGTGGCTGTATATTGGTCAGAAGGAGGCCAGGGGACCGCCTGCATCCAAGCGGTCTACGGCCTAGACACACGGGACTCACACCTGGAGTTATGGTCTCTGGAGCAATTTCCTACGACAGCAGGGGCATTCTTGTGGTTATCCCAAACTCACTGACTGAAAATTTGTCGTCAGTCTGTTAATTTAACCAGTAGTATAGCCCTCATGAGTAGCATTCAAGGGGGCGCTTTCCAACCGGATAATGCTCACCCTCACATCGCTGCTGTAACGAAATGTGTTCTACAGAGTGCTGACATGTTACCATGACCTGCAAAATCACCAGGTCTGTCTCCAATTGATAACGTATGGGATATCATGGGATGGCACCTCGAGCATCATCCACATTCAGCAATGACGGTCCTAGTATTGACACAGCAAGTGCAACAAGCATGGAACTCTATACCACAAAGTGACATTCGGCACCTGTATGACATAATGCATGCACGCTTGCAGGCTTGCCTTCAAAATTCTGGAGGTTACACCCTCTATTAAATTAACATAATTTCACATTTGCACAGCATTTTCTTGAGCTTAAATTAGCCAGTGATCTTGTACATTTAATCAATTAAACATGTTAACTAGACAATTGCATTAGCCAAATTTCATTACTCTACGGCAATTTTTTCTTGGTGTTGGGATTTTTTTTTCCGCCAGTGTATATATATATATATATATATATATATATATGTATATATATGCATCGAAAAATTAAAAATTGGAAAGCAGGGTATTGAAATGGGGGAAATGTGTGTCTGTTAATCTGTCGGTCTGCCTGCTTCATTGCTTCCCCCCCCCCCTCCATAAGTTTTGAATGAGTAGACAGCTTTAAACAAACTTTTTTTTGTTCGAAAGGTCTCAACAAAGTCACCTCATCCCGGTGTTTGACGTTTTAATTTGAACAAGTTTACGCTTAATTTTCAGCAGTTCAAAAAAAAAAAAAAAAAAACCTGCCACCCCTACTTTCTTGAGTGAACAGTCAGATTCGAGCAAACTTTCTTTTGTGTTCAAAAGATATCGCCGAGGACATTCTATGATGGAATGTTGATGTTGGTATACGCGAAAGTAGGCTCGTTTAGATCTAGACGGAACTTCTTGTTCTTTGCTTCATACGCAATCCAAAATCTTCTGCAGATGTTTGGAACTTCTTTCACTTTGTTTCAAGATTCAACAATAATATTACAAATTATAGATAGAATCAAAATAATGTTCTCACGACGCAGGCAATTAAATGAACAGAGTGAAGCCAACCATCCAAAATTGAACACTAACCCTACAGAGATCGCATGATCACAATTTGTAAAATTGTAGTTCAAAGTGTGACAACATACAAGCAACTCTAACAACGTTACGGCATCCAGAGATTGCAGTTTCGTTCTTGTTATAGACACATTAATCTGGAATAGTTGGTAACCGAGCTGAAGGTAGGTGACCTCTCATTGAGCTGAGATTACCTTCAAACTGGTAGAAAGAATTAATTTATCATACTAGCGAGAGTCTGAAAAGCAATGGTGTGGATGAGCTCATAAAATCAAATCAAAGTGTTAATAGACTTTGAGTAATCTTGTAGTTTTTTTTTTCTAAGTTGCCTTGTCTTAACTTACAGCACCTCATTGCGACATATGCATGCACGTTTTGTTTTTGTATTAAAAATAAATAATTAAGCATTTTTAATAAGTGAACAGTCACAAAAAAAAAAAAAAAAACAGTTTCTCTTTCTCGTAACGTGGCGTTTAATATCATTATGTATCAACCTAGTTAATGTGCAAAGCAGAATTTTTTTTAAGAAGAGGAATTTTGTACAGAAATATTATTTTCATTTAAGAAAAGAGCCCTTAGCATATTACGTCTTCATCTTCCTTTTCACCTAGCTATTTGCCTACTCTAATCTTATTTATCTGTGGAACTTCAATTGGTTTTGAGTCAGACTTTGTCCGCAGTTTGTTTTGTCTTAAAACACTAACCACGATAATGTCGCACGACATCAGCGGTGAATACAGACTAACATTTCAGTTGGGGGGGGGGCGGTCCGGTCACGATGAAGATTACAGACTTTTTGTCACGAAAAAATTTCTGGAACTTTTTGGGTGTCAATAGAAAGCGCCAAATTAGTCATGAATAAGATGAAAGGTTGGTGTTGTAACGGTTGCTGTAGTAACGTTTTTAGAGGTAGCAATTGAAAGAGCATAGCGAAACATGTGTTTTGAACCATAAATCAACTGCCAACCCCCTTATCGAAGTATATGGTCTTAACGTTTCCCAAAATTTAAAAAAAAAATCGCCAAATTAAGCTAGAAACTTAGATTTTAACAGTCGTTGTAGCTTGGTTAAGAGTCAAAAATATTGACATTCTGATCTACTTTTAGGGAACCTTCCATTTCTCGATAAATTTGGTGACTTTTCTTAAAATGTCACCCGACTTTAAAACCTGAGAGTATTTAGATGGTAGGAGATCCAGGGCAAATGCTTTTTTGTCCAAAGAGATGCTTCGCTATGAACTTTCAATTGCTTCTTATTAAAAATAAAATTTCTTGTTGCACTATTCGTGTGAGCCCTGTTAGGAACAAATTAATTTCAAAGTCTATTCTAACATTAAAAAATTGTTTTCAAATTCTCAAAATCGTCATGTGTTGGGTCATTAGCAGGCGTAATATTGCTCATAAGCAATTTGTTTCGCCAATATTTTTACTCTTGCTCCCATAAAAATGCAATATTACTCCCTCCATCTACAAAAAGTTTGAAATAGTACGCAATATTATTATTCCTTTTCAGCATTTCCGACGAGGAATTCAGTTGCATCACAAAAACTAATCGCTATCTTTAAAGGTCGTGCTTTCAAGACGTCACTTCGGAGAAGATCCTTCAAATGCTAATCAGATCGGCTGCTGTCGGAATTTGCATCAGAAACGCTTTTCAAATCATGAGACCCATTGAACGCATGTTGAGTTGATTGTTATGTTATCACTCACTCGGTGAAATAAAGACGATAAATTCGACGTCATGGGGGTGGGGGGGGGATTTGTTCGGACATTTTTATTTATTTATGTTTATTATTTGTGATTGCTGAAATAGTCATCTGAAACGAAATGTTTAGGGAAACAATACCGTAAAATGGGGTGTATAGGAACAGCGGGGTCAATCGGAACTAAACTTCCCGACCGTACAAAGAAATTCTTCATAAATATACTATTGGGTATTTTTCGCCATTAATTTTTTTTTAGAAAGGTAAGATCATAGGAAGTAGGAAAAAATTACTTTTGTCAATCTGTCAATATTACTGGCATATAAGGAGGGCTGCACGTGGAATGCTAGAAAACATTACATTTTCATAGACTGCAAAACTTCATATGCAAGTACAAACCTTCTTATAATTTGAACCTAATAGTAGTGTGTTTCCATTATGCATGTATCTGAGCAACTGAATTTTGAATTATCCCATTAGAATTTACATTTTTTAAAAATTGTGTCATAAAAATGAAAAATACTGAAAAATGACATAGAAAAAAAAATTGCGGGGTGTATCGAAACACTGGGTTCTGTTGTTCTAGTTCAAACTTATTTAAAGGAAACTGTTTGAAAAATCAAGATTCTAACCCCAATTTCTCTAGTCAAGAAAAGAACAAGGATTTATTACTGTTTATCTCTTCTCGTAAGCAACTAGATCTTAGAATGACAGAAAGTTGCAGATTTAAAAATATTTTTGCTCCAGGAGACTTCTTTTTACCTAAAATACATGGGGTAAAGTCATACAGACTTTACGTAGCAAAAATCCAGTACACAGACAGTGATGAATAAGTGGGAAAATCTTACAGGACAATCCCCAAAACCCAGAGATTTTAAGAAACTAAAGAAAAGGCAGCGTTCATCCCAGAAGATGTTATGAAAAAACTTAAGTCAAGCCACGACTGCTATAGCCCGGGAGCTAACTGTTGGAAAACTGCAAATCATGATAAGAAGATGCCACTTGGTGGGAATGTTGTTTAGGGCTATACATTGAGATTAAGACCCAGAGGCACTTTCAAAAACCGTTTTAATCCAAGATGGCGGCGTTTTTCAAAATGGCGGCCTATGCTACTGCTTTTGCAATTTAACTCACACACAAGAGGTTTTTATATCAAATTATATGTTTTTCAGGCCAAGGATTTCATTTAGTATATTGAAAAAAAGCTAAATGTTCATTTTGATGTTTATTTTTTTATTTATTTTTGAGAATTATATTGTTTACGAGAAGACTACATGTAGTATCCAAAATTTTTTAGAAAGGTAGCCAAATTGCTACCGAAGAAAATAAACTGGGAAACCTGGTGCGGTGGTAACCTAACAATGCTCAAATTAGTCTCCTAAGAACTCCACACACATCTCCCAGTGGTGCTGCTATTGTTAGAAGCATTCATAGAAGGCCCGTTTAGTCTGTGGAGTTAGCGACAAAAACAGCCGAAATATTTCACTTCCGGATACCAGTGTGAAATTTGGTACAGAGCTTATGTACATATATAAGAACAAAAAACCGCCGCGAGACACTTGATCAGTGGTCATGAACTCCCGTGATGACGTCATCAAGATGGCCGCTTTTACAGGTAAATACGTTCGTTTAATTGCTTGAAACTCCATCATAGATTGAAATATTGCAAAACTCAAATGTATCATTTGAAAGCTCGTTGAAAGAGCTACTTGGAAAGATTTAATTTTTCTTTCTGAGGTCAAGGTCCCACCTGTAATGACGTCATCAAAATGGCCGCTTTTACAGGTAAATACGTTTGTTTAACTCCCCCTAAAACTCCATCATAGATTTAAATATTTAAAAATTCAAATGTATCATCTGAAAGCGCTTTAAAAGATCTATTTAAAATGATTTAATTTTTCTTTTTGAGGTCAACGGCCCACTTGTGATGACGTCATCAAAATGGCCGCTTTTACAGGTAAATGCGCTCATGTAACTGTTTAAAACTCCATCATAGATTTAAATATTTCAAAACTGAAATATATCATCCGAAAGCGCTTTAAAAGAGCTATTTTATAGTGCTTGATTTTATTTTCTAAGACAAATAGTTGAAAAGTTATAACAATTTTAAATTGAAAATGTATAACAAACGTATTTACCTGTAAAAGCGGCCATTTTGATGACGTCATCACAGGTGAGCCCTTGACCTTAGAAAGAAAAATTAAATCTTTCTAAAGAGCTCTTTTAAAGAGCTTTCAGATGATACATTTGAGTTTTGCAATATTTGAATCTATGGTGGAGTTTTAGGGGGAGTTAAACAAACGTATTTACCTGTAAAAGCGGCCATTTTGATGACGCCATCACAGGTGGGCACTTGATCTTAGAAAGAAAAAATAAATCTTTCTAAATAGCTCTTTTAAAGAGCTTTCAGATGATATAGTTGAGTTTTGAAATATTTGAATCTATGATGAAGTTTCAGGGGGAGTTAAACGAACGTATTTACCTGTAAAAGCGGCCATTTTGATGACGTCATCACAGGTGGGGCCTTTACCTCAGTGAGAAAAATTAAATATTTTCTAAATAGCTCTTTTAAAGAGCTTTCAGATGATACGGTTGAGTTTTGAAATATTTGAATCTATGATGAAGTTTCAGGGGGAGTTAAACGAACGTATTTACCTGTAAAAGCGGCCATTTTGATGACGTCATCACAGGTGGGCCCTTGACCTCAGTGAGAAAAATTAAATATTTTCTAAATAGATCTTTTAAAGCGCTTTCAGATGATATGGGTGAGTTTTGAAATATTTAAATCTATGATGGAGTTTTAGGGGGAGTTTAACAAATGTATTTACCTGTAAAAGCGGCCACTTTGATGTCGTCATCATAGGTGGGCCCTTGACCTCAGAAAGAAAAATTAAATCTTTCTAAATAGAGCTTTTAAAGCGCTTTCAGATTATATAGTTGAGTTTTGAAGTATTCAAATATATGTTGGAGTTTTAGGGGGAGTTAAACAAACGTATTTACCTGTAAAAGCGGCCATTTTGATGACGTCATCACAGGTGGGCCCTTGACCTTAGAAAGAAAAATTAAATATTTCTAAATAGCTCTTTTAAAGAGCTTTCAGATGTAATATTTGAATTTTGCAATATTTTAATCTATGATGGAGTTTTGAGCAGTTAAACGAACGTATTTACATGTACGAGCGGCCATTTGATGACGTCATCACAGGTAGGCCCTTGACCTCAGAAAGAAACATTAAACCTTTCCAAATAGATCTTTTAAAGAGCTTTCAGATGACATAGTTGAGTTTTGAAATATTTAAATCTATGATGGAGTTTTAGGGGGAGTTAAACCTATTTACCTGTAAAAGCGGCCATTTTGATGACGTCATTAAAAGTGGGACCTTGACCTCAGAAAGAAAAATTAAATCTTTCCAAATAGCTTTTTCGAAGAGCTTTCAAATGATACATTTGAGTTTTGCAATATTTCAATCTATGATGGAGTTTTAAGCAATTAAACGAACGTATTTACCTGTAAAAGCGGCCATCTTGATGACGTCATCACTGGAATTCATGACCCCTGATCATGTGTCTCCCGGCGTTTTTTTGTTCTTATATATATACATAAGCTCTGTACCAAATTTCACATTGGTATCCGAAAGTGAAAGATTTCGGCTGTTTTTGTCGCTAACTCCACAGACTAAACGGGCCTTCTCGGAATGCTTCTAAATAGCAGCACCGCTGGGAGACATGTGTGAAGTTCTTAGGAGACTAATTTGAGCATGGTTAGGCTACCACCGCACCAGGTTTCCCAGTTTATTTTCTTCGGTCGCAATTTGGCTAACTTTCTAAAAGATTTTGGATACTACATGTAGTCTTCTCGTAAACAATATAATTCTTAAAAATAAATGAAAAAATAAACATCAAAATGAACATTTAGCTTTTTTTCAACATACTAAATGAAATCCTTGGACTGAAAAACATATAATTTGATATAAAAACCTCTTTTGTGTGAGTTAAATTGCAAAAGCACTAGCATAGGCCGCCATTTTGAAAAACGCCGCCATCTTGGATTAAAACGGTTTTTGAAAGTGCCTCTGGGTTTTAATTTCATTGTTTTGCCATTATCAACATTCCTACCAAGTGGCATCTTCTTATCACGATTTGCAGTATTCCATTGATTTTTGACAGTTAGCTCCCGGACTACTAGTTTTAAGGCCAAGTACATATGTGCGGACGATATGACTGACTTCAATTTATGTTAAAGCTTTGTATTTTAATTCAAAAGCATTTCTTAAAATGAATTTTAATTTTTCATAAGTTCAAAATTATTTTTAATTCTGACAAATTATAAACCTTTACTGGTATATAAAATAAACTTTTATTTGACTGTAACTATCAGTTCTTATTCTTCCCCATCAATATTACTCACGTTTGTGAGACCTATTTCAGGTTAAATTGAATAAAATAAAAATTTTAACATGTGTTCCGATTGACCCCTATCAACGGGGTGATTCGGAACACCCCTTAATTCCCATATATATAAATAATAACTACTCGAAATGTTTTGACTTCGGTTAGAATATCAAAAGCAAAGCAAGACCAAAGTTTTTACCCAAAAAATCAAATTAAAAAAAAAATCTTTTAACTACTTTTTTTACAATTAAAGCTAAAAAGTGTTCCGATTCACCCCATTTTACGGTAGTTGCTGCTTAATGGTCTTACTGTGGAATATTGCTATCAAAAATCATATTGTTATCAAAAATGAAAACGGAACAAAATTCAATGAAATGAGTAAAACGTCTCTTCTTGTAGGAGTGCAGGTGACACTAAACAAGTGGCTTGGAATAGAAAATGGAAGGAAAAGTTGCCAGAAAATAAAATTATGATTTTTCCTTTAAAAAAAGGGGGAGATAAAGATCATTTGATTGAACGAAGTAGTTCAAAGAGTCAATTTTTCAATGATTAAAAAGAAGAGCTTTCTCAGGCATGATCAGAGGCACCGAGTGAAAAATTATTTTTTACTCAGTGGGCTGATTAAATTCACAAAAACAAAAACCCAAAAATTCCAAAAAATGGCATTTTTTTCATGTTGTTTCATAAGAATGGATAAATATCAAATAGCCAAGTTGATTTTTTGAGGCCGTATCCTGCATTTTATAGAGGTTAAATAATCAGCAATGTTAAAATCCAATATTATAGCCATATTGTAGCAAAAAAAGCCATATAACAGTGCTGCCATCCTACCACCTCCCATTTCTTTCGACCCCCTCTCTCCTACTTTTCTTGACCCCCCCCCCCCCTTTTTTGGTGCATCACCCGCCTATGCGTTTGGGACTACCATACTATAATAGACTTTTCCAAAAACAATTTTCCACATTTTAAAAACCGACAACAGCCAAGTTTGAATCCGTTCTTTAGGATGGAAGAGGCTTTTTTTTTTCCTTTTTAAAAAATCGCCTTTATTTTGCAAAAAATGTTCAAAAATATATTTTAAAAATATTTTGTCAAGAAAGAAATTATACCAGAATGAAAGGTTTGAATGACCTTTGAAAGAAACTCAAACCTACGTAGAGTTAGCTAAAAAATAGCATTCTATATGAATCAAAATTTTCAAATACCTGTTATAAGTCGACAATTTTTTAATCAAACGACAATCAGAAAACTTTTAGGATAATTTGTAATTTTCTTTAATGTAACTGTCAACATTTTCGCCGATTTCAAACATATTTTGCATGAAAGCTTTTAATGTAAATATGGTGTTGTTCTTTGGGGAGAAAAACATTGCGGGCATACATACTACACTTTATATTGAAATCGAAATCTTAATTGTCGGTTGGCTTTCATAACTATTTTCTTGTACCCAAGGCTACAAATTGAAGCTATTTATTACGAATGTCAATTAAATTAAAACATTGATTATCCAAAATACAATTAACCAAACGGTTCAATTATCCGAACTTTTTTTTAAAGATTGAGCCCGAAAGATCCAGAACAGTCCTAATGTAAAGTGGCATACCCAGGGAGGGGAGAGGTTGTGGGGTCAAAACCCTTAAATTCAACACATATTTCCAATCCTATGACGGGAGGTCGAACACATAAAAGGGATGATCTGACCAAAAACCTCTGTAACTAGCTCTTTCCATTGCACATATAATTCCAACCTTCCTGTATCCAAAAATATAGGGTAAAAGCACCAGTAGTCGGCCATTTAAGAGATCTTTTGTTGATCTTTGGCTAACCTAGAACTTTCAGCTATCAATACAGCAACAAAAACAAGGTATAACTTTAGAATGAACCTTTCTGATAGTAAATCACCTACTTGTTTCAGAAATTTAAAAAGAAAAAAAATATGTTAAAATCCAAGCTGTTGTCAACACTAGTAAATGCTCCAGTAGTCGGTCACAGAATCATCATCTTAGCTGAAAAACAAGCAGAATCGTAATCCTGGATGACGGGCACACCATTCAAAATGAAATGACTCATTACTCATTCAAAAAAAGTACCCAAAACTTAACTGCCACTGGTTGATGATTGAGGACAGGTACATGAATGTGTGAATGCGTCATATTTGATTTTGAATTAAAAATGTACTATTTATGAGGAGTTTTATGTCAGTGTAGCCGACTACTGGAGACTGGCCGTCTACTGGAGCACTTACCCTAGTTCACATTCTACATCATCCAGCTACTCGCAAGAATCTTCATAAAATAATATTTCTACTCAGCACTCAAATGGAAGACTTCAAATGTTCCGCCTAAGAACTTTAAAAGATATATTATTGCATGTTTCTGTATATATCAAAATTGTTTTTTCCCGAGTAATTTGTACACTATTTTATGTAAATTAATATCCAGTTATAATGTACGTTTCCTAGCCGGCGCTTGGTCGATCATTGTTTTTTCTTTTCCTCCCAGGGTGACTAGCGGGGTTTAAATAAATAAATTAATTAAATGACCAAAAACCTCAACCAGAAAGTAATTTCTTTCTGCGCTAGGGATGCACCTATTAATCAGTAGTACCGATTAATCGGTCATAATCGGCCACTTTGCCGATTATTAATGATCGGCAAAATCGGGCCGATTAATCGGCCCAAAAAATATTTTTTAAATATTATTCTTCACAGTATAATTTCACTAAGAAACTATGATGAATAGTTTTATTAACATTAATAACAATCCTCGCAGATGATATAGAGTTTTTAATAAATTAATTCTCCTACTTTGAAGAAATATACGTAGACAATGTTGCAACATTTTTCATATGGCGACAGTTTTCTCCTTAGTACAGTGCTTTTAGATAACCTCTAATTTTCATAAAGAATACAAGTCTTGCATTAAATTGCTACTAATTATTAAAAGATTTAAATTAAAAGTACTGCTAAATTGAAGTGCTCACCACAGACTCCCCCTCCCCTTTTTTTGAATTTTCATGTCCGAGTGACATAATTAACAATCTGTTAATGTTATATTACTGACAATAATATGAAAATTGGTTCGAAAAAATTTGACAAAATATTAAAATTTTTAAAAAAAATTAGGAAAATGGAAAACAAAATCTTCTTTTGGAAATAAATTACTTACTATTTCTAAACTCGGAATTGTAAAAGAGAGAAAAAACTGATGGTAAAACTGGTATTATTAAAAACAATCATCCTTATCATTAATCGGCCGATTATCAACAACCGATCAATCGGTAATCGACCAATTTGCTTATCGGTGCATCCCTAGTCTGCGCTACTTCCGGTGTATAGTGCTCCTCTGGTAAGTCGACCTCCGGCATTAATACCGTTTCGCTCTTTTTCGGGTAATGCGAAAGGTCTATTGGCACTCAGTTGAGTTGGGTTTCTTTCCTAACCGTTTTGCAAAAGTATTCCACACAAATCTGCAGTGATGATCTTTTCCTATTTACCCGAAAAAGAGGGAAACGTTGTCAATGTCGAAGGCCAACTTACCAGAGCAGCACTATACAGGTTATGCCGGTCAAGTGTTTCAGAAATTCTAGGAAGGGTAGGGGTTTCACCCTGATGACTCGAAATCATGCAGCGATAAGAGTCGGCAACGCTTTCTTCATTGAAAAGATGTATACAACCACTTTTTTTACAGTCAGAAGTGTCCAAGAAGTTTTCTGTCAAATTGTCCCAAGCTTTAAAATTTGATATTGAAACGCATTTTCTTTTTTTTTTCTTTTCCTTCAATGGGGAAAAGTGACGAACAAAATAGTTTTATAATGAAGTATTTTATATTTGATTATTAAAAATACCTGTGATCAAACGAATAAATAAATAAATCAGTGAATGAATAACTGAATAAGTAAGGGAACAAAATAAATGAGTAAATAATTCAAATAATTAACTTGATGTATGAAAAAAATAGTACATAAATAAGAAAATTAGTGCATGAATAAATACAAAACTAATGAATTAATTAATGAATGAATACATAAGGGGTTTGATAAATGAATGAAGTAGTAAACGAAATGAACTATTTCACTTTGTCCCAATTGGGCCTGGCAAATTGCATTAAACATTCAAAACATGCCTAATATTGACTAAACGAGTGCTGAACATGTGACCAATACAGCTCAAATAACATTTAGAATCTTAATTACAAATACTGAATCATTTTATTATCTAAAAAAAATTTTTTAACAAACCACAAAATCTTCGAATATGTGTATCAAGTTTTGCGCTATTTATGTTTTTTTTAAAATTGGAATCAACCTTATGTTTAACAACATCGTTAAAATATTGCTAGATAGTCAGTCAACACGGCAAAAACTAAATTTTTTTTTATTTTAATTTTTGCTCTGCTGTTTCACTTTACTCCATACTCCCGTACTATTTATTGCCTCTAAACATAAGAGATATTTATTAGACGCTACAGGCATGCCTGTCGTTGATATTAAAGCCAGTTTACTAAACATTTGCTTAATAGGACATGAAAATTTAGCGAAGTAAACATTTAAAAACTCTAAAATTTCTTAGCCTTGTTAAAATTTAAACGCACCGTTGGAAATTCAATTCACGTAAAATCATTCAGAAATAATTAGTTTTGCCGAATCTCACATTTTGGGAAGAATCCCTTATTCTCCAAAACCTGTGCGAATTAGTTAAAGATAAGAGATAAATACATTCTTTAATACTAAAAAATAAAATTAAATTAAACAATAAAACAAATTTGGAAAAATAAATAAATAAATAATCAAATACTTGTTTCAGTTTTACAACTAAGTACTCACCTCTTTTTCAATCCTAAAGATGTGAACTTGTGGGTTCAATGGTATCCGACAGGTTCAGATATCTGTAAAAAGGGTAAACATTCACTAGACGCTCTATTGACTCAAGTTTACTCAAAATTAGCTGAAAAAGGCACGAAATTTTTTTTCAATCGTAAGCTCACATATTTTACATTTAAAAAGGGATTCAGTGTGATACATGCTACATTGTAAAATAATTACAGAAGTAATAAACTGAAGATCACTTAGTAGGTAGAAGCATTTCGTGAGATCTTAATTTTCAAGCAATTTATTCATTCATACCAATTATTAATGCATTTATTTGTTAAGTGATTAAAATGTTAAATGGGGTAAAAAAGAAGAAAAAAAAGTTTGAAAAAAAATCTACATGAAGTATTTTAGGTTGTTAAAAAACGTAGCGTTGAAAAATAAATAAAATTACAACTGGTAAAACGTTTTTTTCCCTTATAATAGAGTAAGTGCTCCAGTAGTCGGCCATTTAAGAGATTTTTTGTGGATCTCGGTTAACCTAGAACTTTCAGCTATCAATACAGCAACAAAAACAAGGTATAACTTTAGAATGAACCTTTCTGATAGTGAATCACCTACTTGTTTCAGAAATTAAAAAAAAAATATGTTAAAATCCGAACTGTTGTCAACACTAGTAAATGCTCAGTAGTCAGCCACAGAATCATCTTAGCTGAAAAATAAGCAGAATCGCAATCCTGGATGACAGGCACACCATTCAGAATGAAATGACTCGTTACTCATTCAAAAAAGTGCCCAAAACTTAACTGCCACTGGTTGATGATTGAGGATAGATACATGAATGTGTGAATGCGTCATATCTGATTTTGAATTAAAAATATACTATTTATGAGGAGTTTTATGTCATTGTGGCCGACTACTGGAGACTGACCGACTACTGGAGCACTTACCCTACAATGCATTGAAAGAAAAAAAAAACATATATTTATTATAAAAAGTGAATAAAATAAATATGAAATAAGATTAAAGTCAAATAAAAAGGAATCTCCTCAACAAATCAAAACCCCCCATTTTCATACATACTTTACTAATTAAGACGTCTTTAACGCGGATAACACTTCAAACAAACTAAGACGTACAAACACGAAAAAAAACAAACATCAGTAGCCAGCGCGCAAAAAAAAGAAAAGTTATGGAACTTACTAGTTTCTGCTAATCTGTATGGCACACCAGAGTTATCAGCCGAGCGCTCATAAAGAAACTGTTTGCAATCAGATGCCAACTTTCGTCTATAAACTCATTTTTTCGCAAGATAAGCCCGACGAAGGGGAGGGAAGGAGAATTTTCCGAAGATATCGGACAAAAAACAATGACGGGAATAGATATTTCGAGTCTGACAGTACTCGGTCGGAAATTAAGTAATGTATGTTATGTTTTGGGCAATGGCGGGTGACATAAATATAGTGGTATGGTAATAACAACTGAGTATGAGTAGTATTATTACTCAAAAAACTTTATTTTAGAGTGTTCAACAAATCAAAAAATATATTCATTTGTAGTTCGAGGGTTAAAAACAATATCAGATCCAAATTTTACAGAATTCGATAGTTTGACACGAATAGTTTGACACTTGTTAAAAACAGCGATGGATCAGATGGGGATTTTTTTTTAACCAGCGCAATGAAATTCTCTTTAATCATAACCCAAGTAGCACACTTCGTTGTTTAAAGGTTGTAAAATGGTTATTAACGTTGTAACAACGGATTAAAAACGTTTATAAAACGTTTAAACGTTTTTTGTGCTACCTGGGAAACTTCTATCAGCAATGCATTTTGAATTTTCTGTGAAGAGTTAGATTTCTTTCTTTCGCTTTAGAATGTCCCCCTTAGTTTGTAGGTCTATAAGAGTGTTGAAAAGCAGTAAGTAACCGCCCCTAAGCAAGGGCTTGCATCTATGAGAGTGTTGTTCAACTTACTGCTCGTGTGCCTCATTGTGTTGTTCAATCCCTACAGATCTAACAATAAATAATCTGACTAATTCTGGCTTGAAAGTCATAATTAGTCAAAACTTTGCAAATTCGGAGCTGAGTACTCATAAATTAGTTTCTGGAAAACAAGGGCAAACTTCACATTAATAAAATAAACATCAGGTAAGGATAACGACAGCTATTGGTTGCATCCCCCCCCCTTTCCTTTTCCATGTTTTTTTACGTTACCTATTTTTTTTCAACCACTACAAAATGGCTTCCATCTGGCCCGCAAGAGCTCAGACCATGTTCGCATTATCAAATAGAAGTAAACTAATTTATTTTTAATGAGTGTGTTGATTTCTTTTTGTACACCACTTCAGTTAGCTGACATTTTTAAACGGATCTTCTAGTTGATGTGTTGTTTTTTATCATCTTTACAATGTCAAACAAAAGATCTGATATTTTAAAGTTGCTTAAGTAAGGACTGCTCGTTATCTAAATGTTCGTTGGCAAGCAGTTTCTGTTTTAATCTGTCATTCAAAGAGCTTGGAAATGACAGCCGATATTCAGGAAGGGAAACAAAAACGTGCAGTGATCACTTCCATCAATTTTAAGGCCATCAAAAAGCGAGTTCAACGAAATAAACGGGTTTCCTTCAGAATGTCGTGAAATTGGAATATGTGACAGATCAGTGTCATAAATGGCAAAAACAAAGCTCAAACAGACAGTTTACAAGTTCCAAAAAGTTCAACCTTTTAGTGAAGAAAACAAATTGGATCGCTTCTAAAGATGCCGAAAGCTGAAATTTCAGACTGTCAGTAAGTCAGTGTTGGAAGAGATTCCTTTGCACTGACGAGAAGCTCTTTGTGGTTAAAATCAAGTTAGGAAGTCAAAAAGAATTCAGGGGAACTTGTAGTCAAATATATGTGTTTTTACACAATAATATAAATTTTATTGCGCAAAAACTAAAACAATAAATCAATAATCAAAAACTGCACCTACTATACGAGAAAGCAACTTAACTTGACACTAAACGTCACTACGCACGGAGCCAATAAGAGCTCACAAGCAGTTAAGGATCTCCTCTAATTCGCCGATGGACGTACTTAGAGTACAACAGGGGCGGATCTAGGGAGGGGGCCATGGGGGCCATGGCCCCCCCCCCAAAAGGATTTAGTTCAGTTTTTTTTGGGGGGGGGTGGTGGGGAAAAATGTAAAAAAAAAAAAAAACCTCCAAAGAATAACGAAGTCTATTTATCACGTGTTTTTAACGATAAAGAAATTTATGCCCTAGCTGGAGTAAAATTATTTCCCTCCCCTCGGAACAGAAATTTATCTTAATTTTCAAAATTTTCCAACCTCATTTCGTGACAGTAACTTATTACACCCTTATTGCTCAATCATCAAATGTGCTAGCGTTATACTTAAAGTATAGTGAGGATCCTTTCTTTATTTTCTTTTATTTCTTTTTTTTTTTTTTTTACTACAAATATATGCTAACCCAAAAATTAAAATTGATAGCTGCTCTCTCTATGATTATTGTAAATAAATAAGTAAACTAATTAATTTATAAACATCATTCCCAACACCCTGATCTTATGCAAAAATATATTCGAAAAAAAAAAAAGCTATTTAGCTGCAAATTTATATTTATGTCTCTATAGAGCAGTACTTCTCAATGAGTGAGCTATGAGGTACTTCAGAGATGTTTCCAAACACACAAAAAATAAATAAATAAATAAAATAAAAATAAATAAATGAAAATAAATAAATGAAAATAAAAATAAAATAATATTTTAAAATGCTCTAATAATTGTTGGGCTATTTTCCCTATAAATCTGTCCTATTGCCTTGTTTCACGTTGAAAAAAAATGTGAGTCTAAAAATTTAAGGCGAAATTCATCAACAGTACTTCAACAGCATCGTCCTGCAAGCTCCAATGCCTTCTTTCTTTCTTGACCCTCGCCCCAGGAGTGGTGGTGGAGGGAGGGGGGGGGCATGACGGGGACTGCACCGTTGAACGTTTTTTTTTGGGGGGGGGTGACGTTTTTTATCTATTTTGGTTGAGGCTCTCGGGGAAGGGGGTATTTTGTGCCAACGCTCTAGGCGGGGGGGGGGAGATTGTGAGATGCGCACCCTTGTGTAACTGATTTTCTTTCATGAGGGGTTGGAGGGACTTTTGCTAACTCTTTCTTCAATCAGAGTCGTCAAAACCTCAGAAAAAGAAAACGTGATTCTGTTGCTTTTAAGCATCTCTTTAGTTGGGTTTTTGTCTATGAATGGTGCCCTTCATTTATTGACCGCGTTATTTCAAGTAGTTTTGTAGCTCTTTTGTAGTTCATTTTGCTAGTTTTATGTTGATAAGACGGAATTCAAGAACAGTATAGTTGATCATTAGGAGAGGTTTCACAGTTATAAAAATGAATCGTAGTACACCGAAGGTAAGTTTTGATTTTGTTTTGTAATTATTTGCACTTACAATTAGTAAATATTCTCGATCTTTTCAGTGGCTAATAGAAAGCTAATATAAACAATTTTTCCACACTTTCTATTTGCTTTTTCGTTTAGATTGTTCATAGAATTTCCAGCAAAAACAATTTTTGTGAGAAACTATTTTTTCGTGTTTTTCTAAAACTATTCTTCTGTACTTTAACTCGTGCTTAGCTAAACACAATCAGAAAAAGTTATTTAACTCTAACATGAGTCTTAAAACTAGATTTATTTGCTTGTATAATTGAATAATAAAATATTGTAAATTTCATGAGTGCAAACTTTTTACTGCACGTCGAGTCAAAATTTGCCTGTAATGGAATTTTAACTGCTAATCTACATGCACAGAATTTAAGTGGAGAAAATTTTCTACTTCGTGGTGCAACGTAAATTGCGTGAAAAACACCAATATTACAGCAATCTTTTTCGACGAATATTGTTGAATTAGTGCGTAAACTTAAAATTAAATTTCCTTTGATAGAAAAATAATATTAAAGTTTTCAAAATTTTATATAATACACATGTAGTTTTCATTCTAATAACTATAATTATATTATAAAAGATAGACGTGAATTATTTGTTTTATTCATTGTAACATATATATTTTATATATTTTTTAATATACGTCTTGTTATAATAACATATAATGTATTTTCAAAACAGAGATTACTTTCTCAAAAATTCATAAGAATTTAAACTATAGAAAGTGTAAGTAAAGTCATTGTTTATGCTTATGATTGCCGCTGTAAACAAAAAAGCATCGTTTTAAAAATTTGTTTATTCTCTTCTGAAGTTTTATAGCTTGATTTTAGTGAGTAGGTGTGAGGGGATTTGTGCCGTTTAAGTTGGTAGGATGGACATCTTTTATTTTAATAATTGTATTGTATATTTTATTTTAATAATTGTTGTAGTGCAATGTGATTCAAACTTCAACAGTTACCAAATAATAAGTTTCAAAACAAATTATCAATTTATGTGATTTCTTAGGCAACACAGCCGTACTGGCCAACGTCGAAAAAATGACATATTTCGAAGATCAACTTTACTGAATAGTACCCAAGTAGCATCAACTCATCGGATTTTGCTCGGCCGATCAACTAACTCCTCGTCGTAAACTGATCCCGTAACGCACGACGATATCGTTCCGATCGGTATCCGAGCACGGTTTTCGATGAGCTACTTTTCATCGGAAAGCGATATCCTTCCGATCAATTTTCCCGATGAAAATAAGATGAGCTATATTCCATCGGAAAATTATATCCTTCCGATCACTTTTCCCGATGAAAATAAGATGAGCTATATTCCATCGGAAAATGATATCCTTCCGATCAAATTTCCCGATGAAAATAAGATGAGCTATATTTCATCGAAAAACGATTTCCTATCAAATTTCCCGATGAAAATTAACCGAGCTATGTGTTATTGGAAAACTATGTACTTCCAATCAAATTTCCCGATGAAAATATGCCAAGCTACAGATTTCATCGGAAAGAGGTCGTAAAGATCAAATTTTCTGATGAAAATTTTCCCAATCTCAAATTTTGTTAAATATGCAGTGTTGTCTCATTATTCGTAGACTTGGTAGCGTGGTGGTAGAGCGTTGGCTTTCCGCGCTGATTACTCGGGTTCGATGCTGGAGTTGGCCAGTAGCAAATGGTTGGGGAAAATAAAAAGAGGTTCCAAAATTAACTGCCACGGAACTAAACTGCGCTCTTTTTCTTTTTTCTCTTTTTTCTTTAAATTGATCCAACTCTCATCGTATTTTCATCTAAAATTGATCCTAAATTCATCGGCACGGGACTGCACTGCTCGTAAATTGCTCCAAATCTCATCGTAAACTCATCGGATTTTGCTGCTCGGATTCTGATTGGCCGATGAGACATGTTGGAGCAATTCCCGATGAAAACTCATCGAAATCCGATCACCGGCCGATGAGAATCTCATCGGGTTTCGATAAATGGCCGATCATCGGCCGATGAGATTATGCTGCTAGGGTAGGTGCTATCGGGTTACATTCAAGCCTGTCTATCTCGAAAGCCTCTCAACCCGGAATTTTTAAAGTTTCCCTGCATTTGCAGCAAAAAATCAATATACTTTCCATGTTTATCTCGAAAAAAAAAAAGAGAAAACATTTGTATCTCGCAGTGGCGTACCGGGGGGGGGGGGTGCCAAGGGACCAATGCACCCCCCAGGTTTTGCCAAAGCATTAGAGATAGTGTCACCGAGTTTTAAAAATCAGTGGGTCTGTTCAAATATAAAATGTCGGGAGGAGGGATGGGAAACACTATAAAGTTTTAAAAAGTAATCTTCAGAAAAATTCACTTCATTTTTGAATGAAAAATACTTGATAGAAACTAACATACTTTTTTGAATGAAGTGCTTGTTTCTGCAGTAGTAAAGAATGGTGCTGTCCATCCTCTCACTATCATGGGACTCATGGGCGCCCATATGCGAAATTTTAAGGGGGGGGGGCTCAAATATTTTCTCTATGGTTTAGCAGGATATTTTTCCCATAGAAAGCAATTTTAGTGCAGATTAGAGTTATTAAAAGTTGACTTTCTTAAAAACTTATACATTAACGGCTAAAGAAGACATTTTAAAAATAATTTTGCCCAAAAAATAGTACTTAAAGCAAGGAAGCACTAATTTCTAAGAAGGGGCTTGAGCCTCCACTTGCCCCCCTATATGGGCGCCCATGCGTCTCACTATCATTTTGTGGGATGCTCGAGGATTGCAGCATCTTTTGGTGCTTGAACCACTGATTATAGAGGCTTTAAATATTTTTTAAAAAATGCTTAAACCTTTTTCTCCTTCTATTCTTTTTCTAACATAATTACACGTCGTGAAGAAATAGTGACTATACAGAAAACCAGAATTAAGAATAACCTCTTATCTATAATCACGTAAATTAAAATAAATCAGAAATATAGAAAGAAACTACTTTTTAAGATTTGGCAAATTGTAGTATTGAGGAATAACAGTTAGGGAAACAAAACAATTTGCACAATATATTGAATTAATTGCTATAGAAGCTTTACAAGATTGCAGCGTAGGCATTTTTCAGGTCATCAACAATTTAAATTTTAGTCAATTTGCCTGCAATAACACGTACTGCAGAAGAACGTTTTCAACAATAAAATGTTCAGAAATTTTAGAGGAACTGGTACAAAAAAGTTTTTAAACTTAATGTTTAATATAAATCTATATGCAAATATGTCTGTACGTGTACGTGACAAAAGAAATCTTAATAATTTTGCAAAACTGAAAGGAGGGGGAGGATAAGTGCTACTTGGTGATATCTGTTATGTGCAAATTTTTTTTATTTCAGTACGTTTGCAGCTTTAATCCTTTTACATTGGACCATTTTCAATTATTGAAGGATTTTATAAATTTTCCAATAAAGATTTCCCCAGTTTTGGTAATTCTAAATTTTGATCTTGTGGTAGCTTTATTATTCTTAAATTATATTTATTTCTGTAAATGTTATAACTTAATTAAACAAAATTCTTCGTGACTGTTTCAAACAGATAAATTTAAAATGCGGTAAATAATTATAAAAAAAATCATCGAATGGTAGTTCTAAACATTGATTCTTTTCGCACGAGAACACTATGCACCCCTCAACACTAATTTCTGGGTACGCACTGATATCTCGAATCCCAGATTGCAGCTACGCAGTAATTTGCAGCTTCGAAGTCGAGCGATCTGTTTAGAAGCAAAGAAAAAATTTCCCTTGCCTCAGAAACATTCGCATTGTCCCACTACCGCTATTGTCCTCTAGGAACAGAGGGGACAGTGGAGGTTGTTTCGGGAATAGGTTTTCTTGGAAAACCACAGAAAGTCACAACCGCTCGTTTCGAGATCTGGTTTATAGTGTGATACTGTAGTCTATTTGTGTTTGTCGTAGTCATTCCTAAAGCTGAGAAAAAACACGTTATAATATAATAGTAAAATGCCTAACAGAACTAATACAGAAGAATTTTAATCTATGGAATATATTGTCTTTTGTTCCCATTTCAAGTCTTCAGAGTTCAAATTTCAATACCTCTCAAAATCTCAAAGCCCTATGTGTTTTCCAGCTGGGGATACTTAAAAAAATAATAATTAAAAAAACCCTTAACGCTTCCCAAATGAGTATGCGTAGGAAGCTCAGAATGGCCCCCTCCAAAACGATCGGCTAGATCCGCCACTGGAGTACAATAAGTATACAAATATGTTTTGATCATTTGAATTCCTTTACCAAAAGTAAAAAAAGCTTCCTAATCATGTACTTAAACTTTCTTAAAAGTAACCGCAAAATTAAACAATGGCTGATGTAAACTGTAAAAAGTTAATTTTCTGACTATCCTTATCTGTGAAATACCCCAAGTTGGCCCTAATATCCTGAACGTATAGATTGACAAAGAAATTTGATGTGCCTTTTTTTTGGAAATTAATTTACAGACATTCTTCCTAATTTGTGATTTTAACACAGTTATGAGACTATTGCCTATCAATAAATGACAGAGGAAAGGGCTTCATGATTTGTATTGTCAGCTCATAAATAGTAGGTCAAACGAGATTAGGGAAAACGATGAGATAATTACGTTCAAATTCCAAACTTTCGATAACATAATCTGATCAAGATGTACTATGTTAATCTCTGTAATTTTGTTAATAGAACCGAATTATTGTTTCTTTGTTGCAAATGAAACGTCATGAGTATGTTGATTGCGATCAATCAGACACGTTCGAATCGAACAAACTCCTTAAATCGGAAAATTGCCTTGTCTGTCCGTCTACTTATTGAGACAAACGAATGAAATGAAACTACTGTTTACACAGATTGCAATTGTAACTACATAAATGCACAGGGTGTTCATTTATTTTCTTATGACCTTTATTTTCGCAAACAATCGTCTTAGATGCATGCTTCCAATGGCAAAACTGTTCAAAATGGTGCAGAGTAAAGACACTGGTTATTGAGAGTTTGAAGCGAAAAAAAAACAGTCAAAAATACAAAACGTAAATTTTTATACGGACTCCAGGTCCCCTAACTTATATTTAGGGAAATCAAGAGCATAAAAGAACACAATCCGAACACAATAATTCATTACGACTCATATTCACCGAGCTGAAAAGCAGGTTTTGTGACTTACCCAACATTACAGTCGCTGTCACTAACACGTCTTGGGGGGGGGGGGGGGGGAGCCGTTACGGCTTCAGTAAAATTTCAACCGGCCATTCTACTGAAAGGGCGCTGCTTTCAAATCTCATTTTTTTTCACGGACTCATAAAACTTTCAACTCGAATATCTCTTCGAGTTTTAATGGCAAACTTTCTCATTTTTTGACTTGGAATTATTTTTCAATGCAAATATTTTCCTAAATATAAGTTAGGGGACCTGAAGTCCGCATGAAAAGTTACATTTCATATGTTTTGACTAATTCAATTTTTGCTTCAAACTTTTAATATTTTTGCTCTACACCTCATTTTGAGCCGTTTTGCGTAGGAAGTATGCATCTAGGGCGAATGGTTGCGAGTATAAAAGTCTTGCAAGTTAACCCATTAATGCCTAGCGTCCCTTTTTAGGGACGGTCCAAAAAAGGGTCTGAATTTCCCCAAAATGAACATTTCAATCAACTAATAGTGTTCAATGAGTACCTTGGTATTGTTTCAATTCGTTATTAACAGATTGCAGCACATAACCATTTTTAAGTGTGTTCTGTAGCAGTTTTAATATGATCTTTATCAAAAATGACATCGTCCACAATCTCAAGAAAAAAAGCTAAGTTTTCAAAAATATTCCCAGCTTCCCAATTTATGTTAATTGCTGATTTTATTACTTCTTTTAAATTGTCTTTTTAAATATTATATCGTAGGCAGAAAAAAAATTAGTAAAAAAAGCATGTACCTTCTGGGGTCTATCGTACCTTTTTAGGGACAATTTTTCTTTCCGAAAAAAAATTATTTTTTACATGATATTTTTTTTTCATTATTTTTCCTGTCCATTAAAAACTATTTGTAACCAGTATACAAAATATCTTTGGGAAAAAAATGTCAAGCATTAATGGGTTAAAACGGAAAACCCTGCATTTCCCTTTGCCTCAACTAACTCTGATGCTGAAGTTTATAAAGCGAGAAAACTTCAGCATAAGAGCAAATTTCAGCATTTGATCCCAAGTAGGCCCGTCACTTTGAATTTTTCCTACACAAAGGGTATACAATGTAAATTTTGAGTAAAATGAAACATCCTTTTAAAAAGTACAATTGAACATGTTCAAAACAAGTTTAAAACTCAGCAATCAGCTACTCCGAAGCTATAAAATGCAAGCCTTTTCATCAGTGCATAAAAACGAAGAATTGTCCAAAGTCAACAATCAAGTGAACTAACTGTTCACTTGGACTGTCAAGATTTATTTGAACTGTCGGTTTTGGATGTGTGAGCCATTCTTCGTTTTTATACACTGACGAAGAGGCAGGCATTTTATAGCCTCGGAGCAGCTGATTGCTGAGTTTTAAAGTCATTTCAAATTTGTACTTTTTAACACGTTGTCCCATTTTACTTATTTCACAGTGCAAAGTTTTGACTGCTTTTTACAATGTAAATTATACCAAGAAATGTCAAAACCAAGCCCACTTACATGTAAGTACGTTAATTTCCCAAAGCAACCTCTGCTGACCCCTCTAAATGACGGACCTGATCCCAAAGTGTGAGATATAAAAACTCCAGTCAGATACAAGAGTCGATCTTCGTCAATTCGAACACGCTTTAAACGAATTACTGCTAAGAAAGTTCCGATCCCTTTCCCATGATTTCTCACGTAGGGCTATTCCACGAAAAAAGCCGCCATCCTTTCCCGCACTTGAAGCTCATAAATTTCATTAAAAAGTAGTAATTTTAAATGGTAACGAACACAGCTTTTTCTCTAAGAAATTCCTAATCAGTTTGGAATTTCTTAACCATTAAAATACCCTTTAAAATACCCTTTACATGCTTTTAATTTTATCTCCAGCCACCTTTATCAATGGTATAACTTGGAGACAAAGATCATCTTCTGCACAATCACTCAATGATTATGTTCGTACTTAAAGGTATGCATTATTCACTTGCTACCGATGTAGTCATCACATTTAGTGAAACGCGCTGGACTCACAACATGTCGCACAGTAAAATATTCAGCAATATCAATGCAAAACAAAGTATTAAGTATTTAACTTTGTTCCAATTGCTTATTTTTGTAAATTTTATCACAACCCCTGTATCTCGAAACCTCCTTATCTCGAATTTTTCTTCTGCCCCGTAAAATGCGAGCTAGACAGGTTTGACTGTAGGGGCATTTCACGGTATTTGTGACATAGGGGTGTCCGTAACCAAAGTTTTTAAAAGTTTAAAATTTTTACATATATTGAAAAAGTACATTCTAAAGTATATGAATATCATATTGTTTTCATAGTTCACTTCATATTATGTTTGTAATTGCACTTAGAACATTGAAAATACAATTTTAACTGTTACGGACTCTACATTGAATTTTTCTTTAAATCTGGCTTAAGCCGATTTTTAAGCCAAAACTGGTACTTGAGACAGATAAAGTAAAGGCTCACCTCTAATATAGCTAACAATTTTAATCAAAAAGTGCGTTCTATAAAAAATTATGGATTGTGAAAATGATGACTGTAGAGTCCGTCACAATAATTGGAATAAAAGTTTAGTTTTTAAAGAAAAATTCAATGTAGAGTCCGTAACGGTTAAAATTGCATTTTCAATGTTCTGAGTGCAATTACAAACATAATATAAAGTGAACTATGAAAGCAATATGATATTCATATACTTTAGAATGTACTTTTTCAATATACAGGGTGTCCACTCCAATCGTGGACCAATAGCTAATTTCTAAACCGTTAGAGATAAGCATATAGTTTATTTAGGAAAAAATCTCCAAATTACGAAAGGAATTTTGGGTCTATTCAATGTTTTTCAAAAAATCAAATTTTGAAAGAGTTACGAAATTTAAATTTTTATACAGCCCCCCAGTCCTATCAATCATATTTAGTAAAACATTCTTGACACTGTAACGTTTAAAACTAAAAAAAAATCACTCTTCTACGACAAAAATTGACCGAGTTATGACGTTTTGAAAAATCAAGATTTTGCATTGTTTCATGACGTCATCGAGAGATCGCTTTAGGGACGGTATGCGAAATCCTTCAAAATCTTGATTTTTCAAAACGTCATAACTCGGTCAATTTTTGTCGTAGAAGAGTGATTTTTTTTTAGTTTTAAACGTTACAGTGTCAAGAATGTTTTACTAAATATGATGAATAGGACTGGGGGGCTGTATAAAAATTTAAATTTCGTAACTCTTTCAAAATTTGATTTTTTGAAAAACATTGAATAGACCCAAAATTCCTTTCGTAATTTGGAGATTTTTTCCTAAATAAACTATATGCTTATCTCTAACGGTTTAGAAATTAGCTATTGGTCCACGATTGGAGTGGACACCCTGTATATAAAAATTTTAAACTTTTAAAATGTTTTGTTGCGGACACCCCCATGTCACAAATACCGTGAAATGCCCCTGTAAATATCATCGAAGATCATCTAAAATTGCCTTTTTTGCACTTCAAGGCCGAAAACTGTTAGAGAAGAATCCCTCAAGGGAGGTGCGACCGCCCCCATCGCCCCTCCCTTGTATTCGTCCCTGCTGATAGTGGGGGTCCCTTTCAGTTCGTCCCCAAGAAGTTTCGACTGTATTATTTTTTTAAAATCGCAGTTACCTTTTCACGATATCGTCACGACATATTCGAAGCGAGATTCCACTACATTATGCAACATTCTGTGCCAAATGTGTACCAAAAAGGGGAGAAAAAAAAAGAATAATCTTTCTTGTTGCTATTTTTCCTTTCCGATGCCGTTACGTATTTTTCAAAATCGATTGCATGTCGACGAGTTGATCGGGAAAAGTGTGTCACCTAGATGTTTGATTTCATTTCTCAAGACGCGGTTTATCTCTTCTTTTTCATTGGCACGGGAACTTGACATTTTTTTCAGTGACAAGTGCATCGAAAGTATGGAAAAAAAATGAAGATTTTTTTTATCTGACCCAAAAACTAAGTTTTTCGAAAATTTGAGGAGATATGGAAAGTTATAACATTGATGCTGCTTCTTTTAGCTACCGATCATATTTGGTACAATTAGAAAAGAAAGAAAAGATAAGTATAAACGGGGTCAAAACGTTTCCCTAAGCGTGTTATTTGTGTAAGAGTTGTTTTGTTTGTTTGAAATCTGCTTTCACAATTTTGATATAAATAAAAGAATTTTCTACAGAGGGGGAAAAATAACTATATTAAGAGAAAAGTTCGTCAAATGCTAGCTATATGTCTGATTTTTTTTTGAAGAAATTTCAAGACAAGCCCTTGATTGGGGGGGGGGGGGGGCAAAGTTCTTACCCGCGGTTTTGAGAAATTAATGCACTTACTTATAAGTGGGCGTGGCTTTCGCTGTTTTTAGTACGAATTTCATTGATTGTAGACTTAAAAATGATAGTAAAAAAGAAAAAAACAATTCCCTTATTCTGAATTCTTCATACACCTGCTTGATTCTACTCTGAAATAGAGCTTTTAACTTGCGCTCCATGACACTAGTTAACATAATACAGCATCATAATAACGATAAACACAGATCTGGGAATAAAAGCTTATTTTCTTTGAATCCCTTTATGCTAAAAATGTTGCAATCTGTCTTGACTGAATAAAAATTCCCATCAAATTTGTTTTTTGAATATAACAGTCACGGATTTTCATTGTGCATTGGAATTGGCGTGAAACACAGCAGTTCATTCAAAATTATTGGTTTGATTTTCCCTCATTCGTGAAACTTTTGCAATTGGTCAAGAGTGGAATATTTTTTGTCTTGAAAAGGCAACAAGCAGTGGAGAACTAGTCAAGAGATTGAACTTTGAAGACATGGAGAAGCAAAAAGTTCTCAGTCTAAACATGGGTATCGATCATTTTTCAAGCTACACTGCGATGCAAAAGTTTAGACAAAATGCAAAAATGTGAATAAAAAGAAAACTATTCAACGAAATGCTTTCAAATTTCTACTGCAGGTACACAATATGGTCCCAAATACGTGTCTGGTACGTGGTTCTTATAAGTATAACTGGGATCAAATTTTGGATATTACAAAAGATATTTTTTGCATTGTTGCAAAAGTTTAGACAGTATTTAGATTTTATGCAAATATCCCTTGAAATGTGATTGGTGGAGGAAATGTGGGGCTGTATTATTCATTTATAAAGTGCAGAGATTGCTGAATAAATAATAAAAATCTCAAAAGCTCTTTAGCTCTCGTGTGTGTAAAGAAGATGAGAAAGTTTGGAAGCCGAAATTTGAAAATGGAACTACTTTATTATTTTTTTGTCTTTTAAATCGGCTGTAGTATGGTAGTACATTGTTTTTTACTTTATGGAGAGCAAATTCAGACATGTGTATCGATCCAAAAGTCCAAGAAAAATTATATTTCTTAAGGATGAAGGAAATTGAACAAACGACTCAGACTGACGATTCGCCCCTTAATCCTACAAAACTTCAACTTGGGTCAAAAACAGCACGTGACAGCATACTGAATCGGAATGCATAAAAAAACAAAGAATTGTGCCTGAGCCTTTTCGAACAGAGTGTCCCAAATAAGCCAGATTTTAATGAGAAATGCAGCATATGTATCATCGTGACTAAGAAATGAATGGTACTTTCTTTGATAAAAATTATTAAAATTACTAGGCGTTAGATTCCGTCATTTTCCGCGTAGTTCTGCCATATCTCATAGATGGCAGCACGAGTGAATTCCAAAATTTTTAAATCCGATTTTTACAGAATTTACGAAAAGAATATAGATTGACATTGTGTATGAACTATTTCTGGAATACAAAAGTGGTCAATTAAAAAACAAGGCTCCTGACAAGTTAGTTTCGAGATTTTTAAAAGTAATAACACAAATAACGGGATTAAGGAAATTAAGGATTAAGGAGATAAGGAAATTGAAAACTAACTTCAAAACAACGTTTTGAAAATGGATGAAAAATTTTGAACTTGGTTTTTACTTATTCACTTATTTTTTCGGCACACAAAGAAAATACATGCATACATAAAAACAAAAGGAATTTTAGTTTATATTGTTCATAAGAATAGTGACACATAAACAAATTAATTTATATTTTTTTTAGGTGATTGCGAAATCCACGACAAAAATATGGATTGAAACTCTGTTGTAACTGTTTTTCGAACACGAAAGGGGTCAAATTCATAAATCTTTTAATGTTCATTGCTTTTCCTGAGAGGAGAGGGCAGGATTAAAACTATTAAAATTTGATAACACTACAAGTTAGATTTGAGATTTTAATTAGAAATTACACAAATAACTTTTAAAAATATGACATAAAATTGTAAAGATAATTTTTGGACTTCAAAATGGGTGTAATTAATGAAATAACACTTCAGATCCAAATTTTGCGGTTTTCAGCGGTAAGGGAGACTAGGCGTTAGATTTTTCTAATTAAAATCTCAAATGTATTCCAGAAATAGTTCATACACAATGTCAATCTATATTCTTTTCGTAAATTCTGTAAAAATCGCATTTAAAAATTTTGGAATTCACTCGTGCTGCCATCTGTGAGATATGGCAGAACTACGCGGAAAATGACGGAATCTAACGCCTAGTATTAAAATTGGGATGATCTAAATGGATTATAATTCTTTTCGCGGGACTTGACAAATATCCAATGATCATGTGCTGTGTTGCTTTTACCAATAAAATCTGGCTTATTTGGGACACTCTGTCCGAAAAGGCTCAAGCACAATTCTTTGTTTTTTTATGCATTCCGATTCAGTTGTTTATCTACTTATGCTGTCACGTGCTGTTTTTGACCCAAGTTGAAGTTTTGTAGGATTAAGGGGCGAATCGTCAGTCTGAGTCGTTTTTTCAATTCCTTCATCCTTAAGAAATATAATTTTTCTTGGACTTTTTGATCGATACGCATGTCTGAATTTGCTCTCCACAAAGTAAACTAGCTGTCGTGGCCGTCACGAAACTTTCTTCTATATCTATCTTATGAATTCCTGTTACAAAATAAAATACGTACTCGCCCGAGTAATTGGAAACAGCTCCAATTTCCCAATTATCGTAATAACCCTGCAAATGCAGAATCAATGAGCGAAATTGGAAATCATTGCAAAAGCCTTGTTTAGATAAATTGCAAACATTTTATTTGTTAGTAAAAAGAAATTGGCAACAGTTAAAAATTTCAAATCATTGAAAGTTTTCAGCTGTTTTGATAATTAAATAGCGTGAAAGCGATTTTTTAATGAATTAATTTTTTGCATTGTTGACTAAGCGCAAAAATCACCCCACCCTCCCCCTGGGGCGATTGGCGCCAAAATTTAATCGATGCTTGCTTCCATATTGGGTTAGTGTTATTCCAAATTTCATTCAAATCGCAGCAATATTTCCCGAGATACAGTAGGTGCAATGACAAAATAAGCACTTTTGATTGCTCCACCCCGCTTTGAGATATTGACACACAAATTGAAGCAGCACCTGTACTCAATAGGGTCTACCTATGGACCAATTTTCGTTTGATTCCGCCGGTTACTTCCTGAGATATAGCAATCACCCCTGCGCAGAACACGTGCGATTGCTCCACCCCCCTTGGAGATATTGACAAACAAATTAAATCAGCACCTGTACTCAGTAGGGTCTACCTATGGACTAATTTTCGTTTGATTCCGCCGGTTACTTCCTGAGATATAGCACTCACTTCCGCGCAGAACACGTGCGATTGCTCCACCCCCCTTGGAGGAATTCGCTAAACAAAGTCAGGTGCACCAGTTCACATGGTGGTACATATGTGCAAAAATTTTTGTTCGATTTCATGCAGTAGTTTTTGCTCTAGCGCGGCCACAAAAACTGGTCACACACATACAGACTCACACCACAGACAGACACACACACACACACACACACACACAGACATTTTCCAAAAATGGTCGAAATGGACTCAGCGCACCTCAAAACGTGCAAATCCGTCAAAATTCGACATTCGAAAATTTTCACGAAACCAATACTTTCTTCTATATATTAGATATAGAAGAAAGTAAAAACAATGTACTACCATACTAGAGCCGATTAAAAACACAAAAAATTAATAAAGTAGGTTCATTTTCAAATTTCGGCTTCCAAACTTTCTTATCTTCTTTACACGAGAAATAAAGAGCTTTTGAGATTTTGAGTATTTATTCAGCAATCTCTACACTTTATAAATTAATAATACAGTCCCGCATTTCCTCCACCAACATAAACGTAGCATCGGGAGGGGGGCACGTGCCCCCCCCCCCAACTTGATGGACACTTAAAATTTAGAAATTGAAGTTTTGCAAAATCAAAACGAAAATCATAATGAGAGTATCATTTACAGTTTTTGTTTTTCATTTATTTTATTTAAGTATTACACCAGCATGCTTGGGGGGGGGGGAGGGGGAATATAGGCCCACTGTCAAAATTTTCAATGTTTGGCACTTTATTTTTTCCAAAACGGGGACGAAAATCATCAGAAAGATTATTTCTGTTTTCGTTACCGGCTACCCACACACAGGTCACAATAACCTCCTATCGGAGAACCCCTGGCACTGATCTAGGGAGGAATAGTTGCCCCTCCCTGACCCCCGCTGGCTACGCCCATGGCCTCATATGAACCTTTTTTAGGTATAAATTTTGCAATTTTGTGCAACAGCTTATTATATTAAAAAATAAGTTCAACTAGGAAATACTTATTTCACAAAATCTGGCTCATTGTTATGGAGAGAAAGATACAGAGGGGAGAAAGGATAAAAGAAGATCTCTTTATCTTAGGTACAGCAGAGAAAAGTAAATTTTTATGACAAAATATGGATTTTAGCACAGAATTGATTTTTTATCTTCCCAAATCAAAAAAAAAAAAAAAAAAAAAATCAATTTTTAAGAGCTTTTTTGGAGCATTTGTCAGTCATATTCATATCAAAGGCAAATTAAATCCTAAATGCAGGTTAATAACTAAAAAACTCTCGTAATACATAAAGAAAAATACATCATTTATTTATGTTTAAAAACTATTTTACATAAGGTAGTTTGTGTAGTACTTAAGTACATTGTTAAAAACGTGTATTTACTTAAAAGCTATGACAAACTTAAGAATACTTATGCTTTTGCTTATGATCGTCCTCAATACATTCCTTTTTCTTCTTTGTTTTTCAAAACGTACTTTTGAATCTTTTCAATTTTGTCATTGTAATATAACTTTTTCCTGATTGAGCATTATATTTATTTTAACTATTTTTTTTTCTGTTTCAATTATTCTTCATTTTTCCCTTTTTAATTTTTTTTAATTGATAGAATTTTCATTTTTTTCGTTGTTTTCTATTTTTTGCTTCAGTTGTGTTTTTATAATATTAATGAATGCATTTTACATGACTATTTGTTCCCTTGCCTTTCATTTTTTTTTTTTTTTGCAAAGAGTGTATTTCTTCCTATATTGGATGTCAAGTTGGGTCATAAAATAACTTTGTTAAATATTCAACATTTCAGCAGTTTTTAAGATTTAATATGTTATACTCTCCTTCTCTCTCGCTCTTATTAATTTTTGATTAATGTCAATGTCAGCAATTTGTGGAACAACAAGCCATTTTTATTTTGATCGCAGGTAACATTTTTAAGAGGTTTTTGTTTTCCTCATTTAATTTTTTTTTTCACATTTTTAGTCTCAAATACCTCATATTATGCCTCAAAAGCAGAATTTCATGCCTATTTTTCAAAAAATTTCCCGGTGGGAAATCCCCCCCCCCGGACACCCCGAAATTATTAATAATTAACAGTCTACACCCTACTTAAAAGAAGTCATTACATAACTCTTCTAATATCCATGCTACTATAAGGTCAATTCATAGAACAAGAAAATACAGTGAGAGCATTAAAAATGAGAAAAACACACGGGGGACTTAATCAGGGGGAAAGCACAAAATGAAAAATGTCCTGCTCTGCTGCCGAAAATGTAGTCGGCACTAATGGCAGTACACTTGTAATAGCACTGGGCTCCGTTCATTGGGATCCGGCTAAAGGGTCCAAAACCAAAAGGTCCACGAACAGAAGATCCACGTCTAAAAGGTACGCGGGATTCCAGGCCCGCCATTTCAAGTTTCTGCAGGGGGGTCAAAAGGTGCAAAAACAATGTAAATTCATCGGAAAACAACAAGCCCACTTGTATGTAAATAAAGAGCTAATATTTTTCTTGTGAAAAATCCAAGTGAAAAATGTAGGAGGGGGGGGGGGGGCAAGCTCCACCTGTACTTCTGAAATTTTCGACCTGTGCCCCCCCCCCCCCAAAAAAAACTTTCAGTCAAGCTACGCCTATGTCCACCAATCACATTTCAAGGGATATTTGCATAAAATCTGACTATTGTCTAAATTTTGCAACAATGTAAAAAACTATCTTTTGTAATATCCAAAATTTGATTCCAGTTATAGTTATAAGAACTCCAGATACGTATTTGGGACCATATTGTGTACCTGCAGTAGAAATTTGAAAGCATTTCTTTGAACAGTTTTCTTTTTATTCCCATATTTGCATTTTGTCTAAACTTTTGCATCGCAGCGTAGTCAACTGCAGTCATCATAATCGTCGGCCGTGGTAAACGTCAGGGGTCATCACTAGCAGGTAGTCATCATTCTCGTCACAAGGAATATATCATCATCAGAGCTTTAGAGGCGTGGAAAAGCAATAAATGTTCACTCGAGCCGTGGAAGTCTGATCACTCTGTCAAGCTAGTCAGCAGTAGTCATATAATATATATGAAATATTAAACAAAAGATAAATAGCAAAAAAGATGCTACATGTTAGATATTATCAAGTAAAATTGCAAATTTTTACTCCCTGGAGCAAATTGTAAAAATATCATTTTCACAGAAATTAATGTTATTCGGTTATTATGAAAGCTAATACATAGTATGTCCTCCAAACGACGAAATAAAGTCTGCGAATCGCCTAGGCGTGCTCAGAATCAAGTTATCAATCTATACTTGGGGGATATTACACCACTCAACAATCTCAATGACCCCTGAAGCTCCGATAGACATGTAAGAGGTGGTTGATGGGCTGCAACTCGCCGGCCAACCAAATCCCATACGTGCTCTATTGGATTCAAATCTGGTGAGAATGCTGGCCAGTCCATAAGGGTGATATCCTCCGATTTAAGGCGTTCGTTCACGATGTCGCATGGTGCGGACGCGCGTTATTGCCCATAAGCACAAATTCTGCACCCATGGCGCCCCGAAGTAAGCGTACATGTTGATCCAGAATGGCGTTAGCATGTCATGGTTCCAGTTTGAACATGCAGCTGTGTCCTGGAACCTAGGATAATTCCTCCCCAAACGACCAATCCTGCAACACCATAACGGTGTCGTTCAACGATGCTTTCTAGGTGTTAACTGGCGCCTGGCTCTCTCCAAAGGAAAATCCGCTGAGAATCTGATTGCAAACTGAATCTAGACTCGTCGGAAAACATCACACAGGCCCCCTGTTGCGGTGTCCATAATGCATGCTCTCTACTCCAGGCTAAGCGAAGGCGACAGTGACTTACAGTAAGCGGGACACATCTGGCATACAGTCCAATCTGCCCTGGGCCGTGGTAGCCCGATCGGTAAGGCGTCGGACTCGTGACTGGAGGGTCCCGGATTCGATACCAGCCGATCAAAGATCCACCATCTTGGTTGATGGTGGCTGGGAGACGTTAAAAATTTTGTGGTTACAAAGTCCTCCAAGTGAAACGATACCTCTGGGGCTGCTGGGCCAAGGCCTCTGGGGGTGCTAGGGCCTATGGTTTGCTCGACCCTAGGTTCTGGTTCAAAATTAAGAACAGAGCGCTCTTCAGGGCCCTATCCCGGTTAAACCACTAAGCTGGTAGGTACGGGGGACCCTGGAGGGTGAAATGAAATGAAATGCTGGGCCAAGGTCTTGCTCAGCCCTTTGTCTAGTTCAAAAAGAACAGAGCGCTCTACAGGGCCCTATCCCGGTTAAACCACGAGTTGTGGTAGGTACGGGGGAACCTGGAGTGTGTGAAGTCCAATCTGCCCTAACCGTCTGTAGACTGCCTTGAAACTGTTGTCCCAGTAGCTGGAGAGAGCTGACGAGGTAGGTCTGATGCTGTGCTCCGTCTGCTTCTTTTAGCAGAAACTGCCAAATATCGGTCCGCATTCGATGTTGTCACTCGAGGACGACCTCTGCTGTAACGTCTACTCACGTTACCACCGTCTTGGAAGCGTTGCCAAAGCCTGAAGATGACACTCTGGGCGATTCCAAGTTCCTCAGAAACCTCCTGCTGACATTCCAGGCGCCCTATAATTCTACCACGTAAAGTGTCATTAGACTGCTTCCTTTCGATCATTACTACGCTGCCAGAGCGCCTAAAGGCTTGTAAACAGCGTGCGAGCACTTTTACTTCATTGGCAGCCAATCCTTATATATTGCTCTCTTTCACTCTCGTCATTGTGACGCACAATTGGCATAATCCAGTTGCTTCCTGTAATTTGCATATTATTCGTGAAGACGTGTGTAGCCATTTTACGATTTATTTATTTATTTTAGCGTTCGATTTTCTGATGCTTCTGAATTATCCTTAATTTACGGACATGAGTGTATATTACGTACAAATCTGAATATACAATAACCGCTCGTTACATCAAGCCTCGTTATATCTCTCAATCGGATATATCGCGGTTTGCCTTTGTCTCCCGAAAACAAATCGCCCGTCAGACATCGATGCTGATTAAAGAAAACTTTTCCCATTAAGATAGGTATGGAAACTACTAATTAACGTTTTAACTTTTGTCTATTATTTTCTTTCTGCTGAAATGTAAAACATCGACATTGAAAAATAAAACATTGAGCGAAAACAAAGATGTTTGAAAATCATCGACCGTCAATGATTGGTGGTAATTAAGAATGTTTCCTCCATTAAGATTGATACTGCAACTACTGATTAAAGATGAATCTTTTTTATAACATATTTTTTAGAACTTTTTCGCTAAAATATACGGACATAAAAATTTCGAGCGCAAAACATCGATAATAATCATGGAAAACTTTTTTCAATGGGATTAACCCATTAATGCTCAGCGTCCCTTTTTAGGGACGGTTCAAAAAGTGTACCTAAATTTTCCAAAAATGAACATTTCAACCAAATAATTGTGTTCAATTATTACTTTGGTATCGTTTCAATTCATTATTAACAGATTACAGCACATAACCACTGTAAAGTGTGTTCTGTAGCCATGTTATCATCATTATCATAAACCTCTTTATCAAGAATGACAGCTTTTTGTTCTTGAGATTGTGAACGATAAGTTTTTAAAATTACTAACAAGTAAATCTATCTGTGCTTAATATATGTGCTACTTTGATCGATGTTTTAGTTTACCTTTTTTTGCAATTTTGTAAATTTTAAGTTTTTTATGGATTTTATAGCAATTTAAGAACGTCCCTAAAAAGGGACACTAAGCACGAAAGGCTGCATTGTCTAACCGTGGCGGATTTCTTGCTTAGAATTTATAATTTATCGCAAAAGAAGTTAGTAAATGTTTTTAAACTGAAAAATTGATAATATTTATTTTTAAAACTTAAAAAATCTAATTGAATTAAATTAATTAATATGTAAATTTAATTACAAATTTTAAAATATTTTATCATTTATCTATTTATTTATTTATATTTTTAAATTGCGAAAAATACTCAAGGTACATTTTGAAAGAAAGTTATTTCAAAAATGTAATTATTTAAAGGGTTACAGTACATCAAAAATGACCAAAAGACCAAAAAAAAATTTTATTGCTAATTTCAAAAGTAAAAGTTATTTAAAACACTCAGAAAAAAATAGCATTGTTCTAGCTAAATTATTTAAAAAGTTATGAGTGACTTTAGGGCATGCATGCTATGTATTCTAATGGAAAAGCCAAACTTTAAAGTGTTTTTTCTCAGTGATCAATTTTTAGTGTTTCTATGTTACTGGAAATGCTAAGGAATTTTTTCTATTAAAGATATAACTTTAAAGCAATATTTTTTGCACTCAGGATAATATATTTAATAAATCTGTGCATTGAATAAGTCTTTTATAAATTACAAAATTTTTTAGAGTTTGTTAAACCTCGACGAACAACATTTTCTAAGAATTTTTTACATAAAAGGTCACAAAATATTTTCTAATCAAAATATAAGAAAATGAATGCGCAGATTTTTTGAGGTAATCCTTGTGATCATTTCGCAAAAAAAAAAAAAAATTTAAATTAGCGCAGAAACAAAAAAGCCTTAAGGTTTTTAAAAAATTGAAATTTTCTTAAATTTTTCAAATTTTCAAAAAAAGTTTTCAAAAATTTAATGTTTGAAAATAAATTATTTATTGTTAAACAAGTGCAGAAACAAAGATTTCAAAGAATTAACTTTTTCCCTTAAATTCAAGAAATTTGTTTGAAAGGTACTGTAACCCATTAAAACTCCAATTAATTGTTGAATTTAATTACTTTTCCATAATGCATTTAGGTGCTTTTTATTGTTTAGTCTGACTGTTGAAAAAGCCCTAATCTGTTTCAGAAGCTTAACACTTCACCTTGATGAAGAATTCAAGGATTTCATGTGCATTTGTTGTTTGGAAAGAAGGGGGGGGGGGGGGGCAGTGGTTGCTGATTTAATTTCAGAATTCCCTGAGCATGCCAATTTTGATCTCTACTGTGACAATTTATTTACTTCTCTTGCACTCCTAGTTGATAATTTGTCTCAGAAAGGTTTCGTACAAGAATAGGATGGAAAACTGCCCATTAACTAAAGTTACGTTATTCAAAAAAGAAAACAGAGGAAGTTTTGAAAAATGTCGATGACAGGTAAAATAATATTACGTTTGCTCGGTTAAATAGTAGCAATATCGTAACTATTGCATCGAATCTTTGTGGAGTTATCCCTATAGTAAAGGCTAAGCGAGTGTTTAATAGCGAAAAGAAAATAATTGAAATTAATGAACCAAATATGGTTGCTCAGTACAATCGTTGCATGGGGATCATATTTTGATGCATGGGGGATCCCATGCATCAAAATATCGAGAATTAAAGGTTTTTGATCCAATCTAAAAAATGGTGGTTTGCCGCTCTTCATTTTTATTTTAGAAGCTGTTGCACAGAATGCATTGGCTCAAGAGTACCGGGTTGAGTTAGGTGTTATGAGGAAAGTCGTTGTAGTGCTTTAAATAAGACTCAGGTAAGATGTGCCCATTTAAGTAAAAAAGCTTATAGGAAATGCGGCAAATGCAATATAGGTTTGCTGACTTTCATACTCAACAACACCAATATTTCCTTGTTCTCTGAATCTACTTCCCAGTTTAAATTGCTGCTTTTATTTCTTCTTATAAAATGTCTTTTTAAATACTATACCGTAGGCATAAAAAGAATTGGTAAAAAAAGTATGTACCCTCTGGTACCTAGCGTCCCTTTTTAGGGACGATTTTTCTTTTTAAAATAAAACAATTATTTTTTACATGTGTTACTTCCTTTTACATAGTAAAGGAAGTATTGTGATCGCGAAAAAAAAAAAAAATCACTCAAATTTGAGTCTAAATTTTGATTCTGCTCACCCCCGAATGAATGTTCAGTCGTTTTTTCGACCTGTCAGCACGTGCATATGTACCTACCAACATATAAGCAGCCGAAAAATCCTTTTCAACCACACCCGAGTTAATTACGACGAGTTTTCTCGTGACGTCTGTATGTGCGGATGTATGTGTGTTAGGTGTTATGAGGAAACACCTCAAACACTAGACCATCCTCAGGCTCTGAGGATGGTCTAGTTGTGCACCTCCCCTTGTGGTTGCATTCGAATGTTCCCAAGGGGGTGTTTTACCCGTTTTTTGGAGTAAATCAGTGTTAATTTCTATGCAGACTCAAGTGATATGAATTGGCGCGACGATTTGGCGATATGTCGCCAAGCTTTTGGTCGCCACGTGTCTGACGAAAACTTGGCAACATATCACCAAGTTGGCGACAAATAAGGCGAAAAAATTATTTTTTGAATTTGGGTTCAACTTGGCGCTATTGGCGATATTTTGCGAAAAATTCACTGAATGATATTAAAATCAACAATATTTAGAAAATTAACCATTGTAAAATATTTTTTGCATTGTTTCGTGGCAGATTAAGGGAGTAAATATTTGAATTGTTACCTTGCTCACTCCAAGCACTTTTTTTAACACTTAAGGCAACTACTAAGAAATTTACACGTAAAAGCAAGTAGTGTGGGGTCCATACCAGATTTTTTTAATTATTATTATTTTTCCTGTCCATTAAACACTATTTGTAACAAGTACACAAAATATCGTGGGGTTACGAGTGAAACACACTAAGTCAAAGTTATTCATTTTCAGATTTTTAGTTTATCTTACACACAAAAATGAGCTGTTTCTACTGGTGAACACCACTAAGTCATATCTCTATTATGCAATGCTATACTAGTGAAACACACTAAGTCGTATAATTAATGATACTTATTGATCAGCTTTTTCTCAAAATGATGTTTTTTGACTTAGTGTGTTTCACTTGTAACCCCACGATATCTTTGGAGAAAAAAAAAGTCAGGCATTAATGGGTTAGTTCTGCAACTTTCGATTCGCGATATACATAAATGCTTTAACAAATATACTAATCGCAAATTTTTAAACACCTTCCCAAGTAGCACACTTCGTTTCTTGAAGGTTGTAAAATGGTTATTAACGTTGTAATAATAGCTTAAAAACGTTTATAAAGCGTTTAAAGGTTATATGTGCTACCTGGGTTTTTTCCTGAAATTTTAAACATCGACATCGAAAACAACAACGAACTTGAAACATCGATGTTTGATAAACGTCGACCGGAAAACATTGACCGTAAAAGTATCGATGTTTTAACAAAAACATCGATGTTTCCAAAACATCGACATCGATGTCGCAGCACTAAATGTGGAGATAATACAGTAACCCCTGGTTATATCGACCTTTTCGGGGGACAAGAAAAAAGCGCGATATATCCGAAAGCGCGATATAAGCGAGGTCATTAAAAATAGTTTTCTATCCAGCATGCAAGTAAATTACACGTACACATACATTCTAATTCATCTATTCTCCTTGAAATCTTGAGTTTTATCTGGAAGCATTTTCTAGTAGAAAGCAGCTTCATCAGCATTATAGATTTGCTCATCTACCAAGTCTAGCTCAACAATTTTTCTATTCAATTCGTCAGGAAAACAGCAGGCTGCTGTATCATCGGCCGATCGTTCTTCACCGCAAATTTGTAATTGGCCTATACCGTGTCTTTTTTACCACAAAATAAATGAGAAAGAGACTTTTTCTGAGCACCTTACATATTTTCTCAAAAATGGTTTTGAACTAAATTTTTTTCTTTTTCGGGGAGACAAAAGAAAAGAGCGATATATCCGAATGAGCGACATAACGAGGCGCGATATAACGAGGGGCTACTGTAATTCAATCACAGAGTGCTGATATTTGAATCGTGGTGCTGCCATCTGTTATCCAACAAATAAGATGGAGCACGTCATTTTTTTTTCTATCTTTCTTGGTATTTTGACCACAAACCACAAGACCACAACATGCTTTCTTCTACGGAGAAAAGAGAGAGAGAGAGAGAGGAAGGAAGTTAATTGTTTTCAAAACAAACTTGCACTCATTGTTTTCATACATAGGTCAGAATGACGTTAGCACAATGCGTTTTAAGTGAAAATCAATCAAATTAGTGCTTCAGTTTTCTGATATTTTTCTTCTCTTGTGCTCTTCCTGCTCGTCTTCTGTTACATTTTCAAAGCCAACAAACACTGGTTAAAAATAGTGCAATTCAATGTAATAAGAAACAAGTCCAGTGTCTATTGAATTTGCAAGTTATCCTCAGTGAACATGTTTTATTCCTGGTGGCAAGAAAATCTGCAAAGAAATTTATAAAAATCATTCCGCAAACAATTGGGCGATCACGATTAACCTGCTCTTCACGTCTGTCAAAACTCACGTAGTGCTGCCATCTGTTATCGAATATTTTTAGATGGACCATATTTCAGTGCAAAAAAATAAATAAATAAAATAAAATAAAAAAAAATCATTAACCCATTTATGCCCAAGTCTTTTTTAACATTTTTTTTCAATTTTTATCTGCTTAAAACTCTTACTTGGAATGGTTTACATGCATTTTAGGCTTAAAATAGTTCGCCGTAGCCATATTCATTAAGTTATTTACCGTCCTGTTTATAGGATGTTTTGCAAATATGTGAGCAAAATACGACCTCACTTGACTTTACTTTTGCAAAGAAACATTACGGAAGGCATCTGTGATCCATTTTAAGCAAATAATTTTAAAATAGTTTAATTTTATGAAAAATAAGTTCGCAAAAAAAAGACTTTCTGTGGCTACTCATGCTGAATCGTTGCTTGACTGATTTATCTGAAAATAGCTGTCCATAAATAAACTCTGATGTCCAAATAGTGGCTCTAACTGGTGTTCTCTAGAAGGACCATTTAACTTGTGAAAAACAGCTTTAGTAAAATGATGTACCCATTACAGGTTTTTGTATGCAGTAACTAACAAGTGTCCGGTTTTTAGGCTACTGGGCATAAATGGGTTAAGAGAAAATCTACATAGAATGTCACTTTTTTCAACAACTTTGACGCCCTCCCACCCGTATCGCAAAGTGTCACATTTCATTGTCACACCTTTTTTTCACAGCGCCGTAAAAAACTATTGTTTCCGGGAGGGTTTTGCCAACTCATTTCTCGTGAAAACTATCTACTTATATTAAAAACTGAGTATCTTTCTAACTATCTTTCTTTCTAACTATCTTTCTTTCTAACTATATTTCTTTCTAACTATCTTTCTTTCTAACTATCTTTCTATGTCACGCTTCTTTCTCCTGAACGCCAATGAACTGAAAGTCGAACCAGGTACCGATAGATAGGTCATTTTTCAGGCTTCATTAGTTTCAATCTATATGATTATACGATTTTAATTAGCGAAGATATCAATTAATAAGTAGTCAAGTTTAAAGCGATTAAGCCTAATAAATGATTAAATATGAAATCCATTCTTGCAAACCGTCGTTGCTATGAAACAGTGATAACAATGATAATGAGAATTTGGAATGAAGGCTTAACTAAATCAAACACGAAACTCATAAGCGGGTTACTTACGTAGTATTTTTATCGCTAGCTACTGGTAATATTTTTAAACATTCATTTGTTGAAAAGCCATCTACTTATGTTAAAAACTGAGTATCTATGTCTGCTTTTTTAATTTGAGCGAGCTGAACTTACTGAAACTCTCCTCACCATCTTGAAGACGCGTAGCATCTCAATAATTCGTATGATTTTTTTGATGCAGGAAAAAAGTGAAGGCGTGAAGCGCCTGTTAGCGAGCCGCCTTGGCGGGGAGTAGTTTCTTGAAAATTTCCTTACTACTTTCATGGCACGAAGTGCCCGTGCAACGCTGGGCCACGTGCGTGGTATGTCTTGAAATCGAATGAACATTAAATTCTATCAAATAATATAACTTCAAAATGAGGTAAAAGTTAGAGAAGGGGCACGTTATGCATCAACATGCCGCAGGAAGCTAATCTAGCTGCCCTGGCAGCTAGTCTACTTATATTAAAAACTGAGTATCTTTCTAACTATCTTTCTTTCTAACTATCTTTTTAACTATCTTTCTATGTCACGCTTCTTTCTCCTGAACGCCAATGAACTGAAAGTCGAACCAGGTACCGATAGATAGGTAATTTTTCAAGCTTCTTTAATTTCAATCGATATAATTATACGATTTTAATTAGCGAAGATATCAATTAATAAGTAGTCAAGTTTAAAGCGATTAAGCCTAATAAATGATTAAATATGAAATCCATTCTTGCAAACCGTCGTTGCTATGAAACAGTGATAACAATGACAATGAGAATTTTGAATGAAGGCTTAACTAAATCAAACACGAAACTCATAAGCGGGCCACTTACGTAGAATTTTTATCGCTAGCTACTGGTAATATTTTGAAACATTTATTTGTTGAAGAGCCATATACTTATATTAAAAACTGAGTGTCTATGTCTGCTTTTTTCCTTTGAGCGAGCTGAACTTACTGAAACTTTCCTCACCATCTTGAAGGCGTGAAGCATCTCAATAATTCGAATGATTTTTTTTTATATAGGAAAAAAGTAAAGGCGTGAAGCGCCTGTAAGCCAGCCGCCTTGGCGGGGAGTAGTTTCTTTAAATTTTTTTCTCACTACTTTCAGGGCACGAAGTGCCCGTGCAACGCCGGGCCGCGTGCGTGGTATGTCTTGAAATCGAATGAACATTAAATTATATCAAATAATATAACTTCAGAATGAGGTAAAAGTTAGAGAGGGGGGACGTTATGCATCAACATGCCGCAGGCGGCTAATCTAGCTGCCCTGGCAGCTAGTCTACTTATATTAAAAACTGAGTATCTTTCTAACTATCTTTCTATGTCACGCTTCTTTCTCCTGAACGCCAATGAACTGAAAGTCGAACCAGGTACCGATAGATAGGTAATTTTTCAAGCTTCATTAGTTTCAATCTATATAATTATACGATTTTAATTAGCGAAGATATCAATTAATAAGTAGTCAAGTTTAAAGGGATTAAGCCTAATAAATGATTAAATATGAAATCCATTCTTGCAAACTGTCGTTGCTATGAAACAGTGATAACAATGATAATGAGAATTTTGAATGAAGGCTTAACTAAATCAAACACGGAACTCATAAGCGGGCCACTTACGTAGAATTTTTATCGCTAGCTACTGGTAATATTTTGAAACATTTATTTGTTGAAGAGCCATCTACTTATATTAAAAACTGAGTATCTATGTCTGCTTTTTTCCTTTGAGCGAGCTGAACTTACTGAAACTCTCCTCACCATCTTGAAGACGCGAAGCATCTCAATAATTCGAATGATTTTTTTATATAGGAAAAAAGTAAAGGCGTGAAGCGCCTGTAAGCGAGCCGCCTTGGCGGGGAGTAGTTTCTTTAAATTTTTTTCTCACTACTTTCAGGGCACGAAGTGCCCGTGCAACGCCGGGCCACGTGCGTGGTATGTCTTGAAATCGACTGAACATTAAATTATATCAAATAATACAACTTCAGAATGAGGTAAAAGATAGAGAGGGGGACGCTATGCATCAACATGCCGCAGGAAGCTAATTTAGCTGCCCTGGCAGCTAGTATTATGAATAAAATTTGATTTCATGTTCAAAAACTATTGCAGTAGATGCTTAAAGGGGCATTAACATGAAAAACAAAATAATAACCTATCTTTCCAACGAAGGAAAACATTCTGATGTGTACAAAGCATCTTCGCATCAGTTAAAAAGGTGTTGTTGTGTATGAAATTATGTTTGCAAAAACTACAATGAAGATTGTTTTATCTGATAAATTAATTTTTACAATCATTCAATAATGATAGCTGAGCCAATATTTAGAAAAGTGCCAATTTGAAGTTGGAGTTTTCGGAAAAAAAAAAATTTGCAGAAAAAAACTAATATTGGATTTTAAGTCTAAATTGGGTCTAAATGCAAGAAAATAAAAGGAAGGTCAAGGAAGTTATTTACCCCCTCCTTAGATTACTCACTTTTAAGCCATTACAGATCTGATGAATGTTACAGATCTGATGTTAATATGAGCTACATATTTGAGTTTATGCTTTCAGTCTTCGTTAACATCTCTAAATATGCTATCATTTCCTTGCATTTTTAACATTGAATTAAGATAATTATTTTAAAATATATATATTAGGCTAAAAAAATCAAATTTCATTATAAAAAAGCAATAAAAATGAGCGATAAGGTTTTTAGATAAAATAAATTATGAGATTACCAAATCCAAGCTAACAAAACATTTGTTTTGTTTTGAAACAACACGCAACTTCAACTTTTTCAACACACAACTCTGCTGCTTGCTTTTCTTTAATTAGTTGCAGGAAATTTAATTTCTTGATCAGAAATTCAAATTTAGCATGCTAGTTATTATCTAGTTATTTAGCGAAGTTATGAGAAATTGAAGCACCAAGAAAATAAATAAATAAAATAATAATAATTAATTAACTTAATTTCTGCAGTGTCAAATTTTCTTATTTTACTAACTTCTATTGTTAGGTCATACAAACCACAAATGAAGCAATTGTACTAAAACTCACTGCTTTTCATTTTTTAAGAACAAAAATATTCAATATATATGGCTAAAACCTATGATTTTTGCTTTTTATAATTCTGAAACGTGCGAGTTAGTTCTGTAACATATTCGCTGTTTTTCAATGTTACCGCTCTGACTGTTACCGATCTGACAAACTGACAAAGTTTTTTTTTTTATTTCCGAGTCGATCGCACTAAACCAAAATCAAACACGTGGTTTTTTCACTTGTAATGAAGGACTATACTTATATATAAAATAATTTTTAAAATAATAAAAACTGCGCATTTTAGAGCGTGTTACTGATCTGATGACTCAAATGACACACATTTTATAAAATCACTTTAAAAAATCTTACCTACAATTTTAGATGCAGAAATGCAAATTTTTAATTACGATGCGATAAAACATCCCACCAGGTACTCAGTATCACGTGGTATAGGTGCAGGAAATGATTTTGGGAGCGTAAACATAGATCGGAAGTTATTGTTACCACTCTGACGGCGGAACTTGGGACACGCTTATTTCGCATTCCCTAGAAAATCAGAAATTGATTAAAACAAAAATGAAGTAAAATATTAACAAAGGGGTAAAAATAGAATCGTTTTTTGTGCAAGTTCGTTTTTTTTTTGGGAAGTTAGAAAGTGCGCATGACCTGTTTGCATGCTAAGCTTTGCTGCTGGGGACACGTTACCGATCTGATTTTTGATGTATAAAAACAATATTTTCTGAAGAAATTTTTTTTTTCTGAGGTTATTAGGTGAAATGAAAGCAGTACCTTATCTTCTTTCTGGGGAAAATTATTTTTTTAACTAGTTATTGAAATACTAGTGAAAATTCACTTGGGACTCAAAGTGGCACTTTTCAAATTTTCGCTCAGCTTCATTTTTCAAATGAAATTGAAAAGTGAATTAGAAAATTAAAAATGAAATAGAAATAATATTATTTTTCAACAAAAAAGGGCATTAAAAAGCATTTTTGGGAATAGTTTTGAAACATTTCGGAGAGGGTTTGAACCGTAAGAACCCAGTATTTAAATACAGCCCTGGTTATTTATGAACATGTTGTTAGTTCACACACGTCACTTATTTTGATCCCACTCTTCCCCTTTGCCACAACCTGTCACAATTTCACCTCCCTCCGCATCAAAGACATTACATCACTCACTCCAGGGTCCCCCGTACTTTTGAACCAGAACCAAGGGTCGAGCAAACCCTTGGCCCAGCACCCCCAGAGGTATCGTTTCACTTGGAGGACTTTGTGACCACGACATTTTTAACGTCCCCCAGCCACCATGAATCAAGACGGTGGATCTTTGATCGGCTGGGGATCGAACTCGGGTCCCTCCGGTCACGAGTCCGACGCCTTACCGATCGGGCTACCACAGTATCGAGAGTGACATCATTAGTAGACCGCCCCTGAAAGGCGGTTCAGTACCAAAGAATTAACTGCAGTTGCGTAACGAGAGCTGGCGTCTGAAAGAAATATTAACTGTCCGCACTTTTCCCCTCTTGGTTGTCATAGTAACGGTGCTGTGGACTTTTTCCCCACGTAGCTTTTATACAACAGTGGTTAACCCATTTATGCCCAAAGTTTTTTTTTTTCCAATTTTTTTCCACTTGTATCTGCTAAAAACTCCTACTTGGAATAGTTTACATACATTTTAGGCTTAAAATAGAGTTCGCCGTTGCCATATTTATTAAGTAATTTAACGTCCTGTTTATGGGATATTTGCAGATACGGGAGCAAAATACGACCTTACTTGACTTTACTTTTGCAAAGTAACATTACGAAAGGCACCTGTGATCAATTGTAAGCAAATTATTTTAAAATAGTTTAATTTTATGAAAAATAAGTTCGCAAAAAAAAAAAAACTTTCTATGGCTACGCATGCTGGATCGGTGCTTGACTGATTTGTCTGAAAATAACTGTCAATAAGTAAACTCCGAGGTCCAAATAGGGGCTCTAACTGGTTTCCTCAAGAAGAAGGGCTATTTAACTTGTGAAAAACAGCTTTAGTAAAAGGATATCCCCATTATAGGTTTTCGTATGCAGTAACTAATAAGCGTCCCGTTTTTAAGCTACTGGTCATAAATGGGTTAAATTCAAAGCATTAGAATTGCTTTGTGTGTAAACTATTATTCAATCAACGTTAACTAAATACTTTTTAAGGTATTTGCATAACGGTTGAGCATGCTGGCAGGTCTTGCTAAAACAAACTATTTATACTAGACAGCAACTTAACTTGACACTGAACGTCACTACGGGCGGAGCCAAAAAGAGCTCACGAGCAGTCAACGATCTCCTCTAATTCGCCAAGTAGGCTGTGACGTTTTATCTAGCTCGTTTTTCATAGGCTAACGTCACGCTGACGTCATGATGTTTTTGTCAAGAAACGTTGCAGTGTATACTAAAATGCAACTTAACTTGGCAGTGACGTCACTACGGGTGGAGCCAATAAGAGCTCACAAGCAGTCAGCGATCTCCTCTAATTCGCCAAATAGGCTGTGACGTTTTATCTAGCTCGTTTTTCATAGGCTAACGTCACGCAAACGTCACGCTGACGTCACGATGTTTTTGCAAAGAAAGGTTGCATTGTAGTACAGTATAGCACTAGATCTGTTTGCAAACCTTTAGAAATAACTGAGATATGAGGATGTAAATAAAAGCGTAAGCCTAATTCAAATAAAGGAAAACATAACATTCATTTAACATAAAATAAAGGAAATGATTTAACAGCAGTCCATAAAAAAGAGGGTGGAGCTGTTTTCTTTCGTACAGTTTCCATGGAGACAACGCAAAATTGCTAAACATGATACACTTATTCAAAAGGAACAGAGAACTGTACAATTCGATTGACCTTTTGATGCAGGAAAGCTTTTTAGCGAGCCGCTTTAACGGGGAGTAGCTTGTTGAAACTATCCTCGCTAAAACTTTCCTACCTACTTTAAAGGCGAGCATCCTTGGTGGCAACTAGTCTACTAAAACATTCTTCGCTCCTGTATAGGCGAGCCGCCTTGGCGGCGAGTAATTTGTTGAAACTTTCCTCACAACTTTAAAGCCTGTGCAACGCCGGGCCACGCTGCTAGTGCATACTTAAAATTCGAGGGAGCACTGAGCATCGTGAAAACGCTTCAGGAAGAAAAACGAATATCAAAGTTGCAATATGGTCTACACATTTCCTGAATAAATAAATCAAAAATTTTAGAATAAGGAAATTTTGGGAGGTCGCAATGAGCTCATGTGACCTACCATCAGGTCAACAACTAGGGGTGGGGGGGGGCGCAATTTCTTAAGTTCGCCACGGGCGCTGGACCCCATAGCTACACTACTGGCTATATCTGGCAGAAAATTGAATGAAAAGTTGGAGTTGCGATTGAATTGAGGTTGCGAACAAATTTTTCCATGTCAGATACCTGCTTAACAGCACTCGTATCTGTTGTGTACTGTTACGAATGCAGCCATGATTAATTGAAGTTTCGCTGCTTGAGATTAGCCTTGCACCGAAATGAGCAAAGAGGGCCAAACGATTTTTATCCACAGACAGTTTTTGATCACGCATCTTTCATTATGTTTTTGTTTAGAACGCAATAACCGGCGGGGCAAACATACTGTGTGGTTAGTTGTCATATTTAACCTCGTAGTCGTCGTGCCCGTTCCTCACGCGGGCAGAATATTCGGCCAAATTTTGTCGTGCCCGTGTCTCATACGGGCTTCGTTTCTCATATTTTTAAAGCTTCAAAACTTTTACTTTTTGTCGTGCCCGTATTAGCTTTCATTTCTACAAGTTTCGAAAGGATTTGGTCGATGAAATATTTGAGAAATATCAAGCTTCCGTTCCTGTTTCAAGAGGAGGTCGTCCATCGAATGAAGCGTCACTAAGTCGATTGATTGAACGCCATTTTCAGGAAATAATACTCCCTACAGACAAGAAAGCAAATCCTGCGATAGAATGTAAAGTGTGCTGCAGTAAGACGAATGCAAATGGGAAAAGAGTTCGAAAGGAGACAAGATACTACTGCAAAGACTGCAATGTAGGACTATGCATACCATGTTTCAAAATTTACCAAACGCAGAAATATTATTAACATTTCAACTAATATACCCCTATTATAGATTTCCAATTTTGAAATATTGTTTGTCACCAACGATCCGCATTACTTGAAGAAAATAAAAATTTTCTCCGCTCAAAATTTACTTTTTCTTTCTCAATGCCCTTCAATGCATTGAAGCTTTTCAGCCTGTCTTGGATGCGCGAGGAAAGCAAACTTTAAGGTAAAATTGGGTAAGTTGATTAAAATTTTCCTACCTTTAAAAAACCACTAAATTCAAAGGAAAATGCAGTGTTTTTTCTTTAAATATGTTAAAAATATTATGAACATAAAAAACAAAAATAAAAAAACTCGATGAATTTTGATCAGTTTTTGGGAAAAAAGTGCGACGAGAAAGAGGCTAATACATTATTTCGTATAAATATGGACATTCTTGCATCGACCAGAACTGTTCCGTAGAATTGCACACGCACTCAAACTACATAGCAGAAAACTAGTTACTAAGCTTTAGTCGTGTTGCTTGACAGATGGGGATAATAAGCAGTCATGATTGCTCGAAAAGGAGCATAAATTTGGTCAAGTGGGAAAAATAAGCAATTGTGGTTGCTAAAAAAAGAATAATTTGTAAATCCTTTCACTTTCTTTAAACTCTTTGTCCAAAATTAATTCAACAATAAATTTTTAAATGTTTTTTTGATTTTTGTAGTTAAAAATACATTAAACAACGCATATAATGAGTATAAAAATTTTGAAATTAGTAGAGTCTAAGGCCCCCTACGCCTTAGGGCCCCTAAGAAAACTGTTTCTGATCAACTGTTCTGATCAGGTACCATCTGTCGGCCTCTCAGAGAAGTACAAGGAGTGATACTTTAAAGCTTCAGTATGACTCCAGCCATATAGGATTCATACTACTAAATTAATATAAGCAGGACTTCTGAGTCCCGTTGGGGCATAAAGGGTCAAATAAATTTTCTTTATCAGTACAATATTCAATAAACACCCCGTAGAACCAAATGAAAAATAATCAAATAAGCTTTGTGCTGAACTATATTTGAAGTTAAAAATCAACGTAAATAAACTAAATAAACATGAAAACTGTAAGAGAACTCACAGCTGTTCTCTTACAGCTTTCATGTTGTTTGCTGAGCTTCTTGCACTGAGGAAGGGGCTCCATTGTAGCCTTGAAATAGCTATTTGCTGTACTTTCTACCTTATTTGTGATTTATTTACTTTGATTTTTAACTTCAAATATACCCCGTAGAACTGCTAAAAACACCACCCACCATCAAGTTTGTGTCGGATATTCTTTCATCCATAAGCGAACATCTTATGCATTAATATAGGATCTGCGATCATGCGTCCCATAACTCTCGCCTGTCCTTTGCTAATGCGTGTCCTAATAAAGCTGTTTTTGTTTTTTGTGTAGATGTCTTTTTTTTCCAGAAAAAAAATATGCGACGACTGTAATCCTCGCAAAACTCAGGACGTGCCCAAAATGAAAAATCATCAAGCATTAATCGATTTTTCGTGTGTTCCGAGTCGATGCTGTTGTGGGAAAAACCATGATGTAATGATTAGGTACTTGTAACAATGTCTACGTTTTCATTGTCTCATTAATTAGTTTGTGTAATGTTATCTAATCTGTTTCAATCGAGCAGTTGTTAACATGAATTCTGCAACTGCTATCGAGTTCGTAATTTTATGTTTTCTGATCACACTGTACGTGAAAGATAAGGGAGTCGAAAATCTTTTGAAGTGAAAATTTGACGCTACATAACAAAGGAAGTTCGCACACATGAAGTTAATGAAGCTAATTACTGATTATATGCCACTCGCGCAACATATGCAACTGCATAATTTCTGTTTCTTTTACGTTAATGCATATAACTGCACAAAAAAGGGTAAATGTTTATGATGTGTGTATATTAAGTACTTTTTGCTTTAGGACGGTATTGCTTTCGACATTTTAACCCTTCACTGCACGATTTTTTATATTTTAATGAAAAAAATCATTTGTTACCTTTTAAATAGCCCTGAGTTCAGGAAAAATGAAGAAAAAAATTAATCTTAAAAATGTGCACCAAAAATGATGTTTTAATTGTTTGTTCTACATATGGCACAAAGCACATAGCATATGCTTTGTATACCGATAAGTGTAATAATCTACAATGTGTTTTGTGCCATAAGTGGTTATAAACAAACTTTCCACTAAGAGTATTTAAACATTTTTAGAACAAAGGAAATAATGACTAAGCACACTTCTAACGGAAATGCAGACACTCTTTCTTTCAAAAGCAAGAACTGCAATACTTAGACTAGTGCAACTAACTAGTGCATAAACATCACACTAAACTATTATAGCAATGTTCCAGAAGGGGCACAAAGCTCAGTTTAACTGTATTTAAAAATCATAGGAATATATGAGGGTTTATTTGGTTTGTGCCAGATCTGGCACACCGTGCAGTGAAGGGTTAAACAAAAATTTTGGTATAAAGCAGTGAATAACCGCCCCTAAACAAAGGCTAAGGCAGGAACATGCGAGTTGTACCGTTCCCATGTGCGGTCGCTCGCTGGTATTCTAATTTCACAATAGCTACCAGTTTTTTTCGCTCTTTTTGCTCTATAAGAGGATTTTTGCCTCCAACTCAGCTACTTTCGTATTCCATGCTGATGAGCGCACAATAAGCGCGAAACTGCAGTCCATAGATCGAAATGACCGAGTTGGCCGTGTTTTGCAAAAAATTTGGTCTTTACAAAGAGCAAAAAATAGAGAGACCCATAGAAAACCATTTTGCGGAAATAAATCTTGCCACTTCCAGCAAGCAACCAATGAGAGAAAAAAAATATTGGCATACCATTTTCGGAGTGAATAACGCTGGTAATCAAAAACTGATTTTGCCAATACATAAAGCAATGTAACCTTCATGATTTTGGAAATTTTTGAATTCAACATAAGTTCAAAATCAGAAAAAAAAACAGCTAGTTACATGCACGTTTTTGCCTCCGCCCCCCCCAAAAAAAAAATCCTAGCCACATATATATCCCTTAAAGACAAAAACTTTGGTGCCATTTTTCACTACAGATTTTTGACAAAACTTTTAAATTGCTTTATCTCAGAATCGACGCACCATATTTTATTACGGTTACTCTTGTTTGAAAGATAACAATTTTCCCTTTTTAACCACGTGCATCAGTAGGAATTAGGGGGTTTAACTTTTCTGCTTCGGCTTTTTAAATACCATTTTAATCAATTTCTGATTTTTTTCCAAAGCGGAAATTCCGAATATATTGATTTGTTTACTGTTGGTCAGTAGCACTGAGAGCTAGATTCTCTGAAAAGGAGAGCTTCCTCTTGAGTTTAACAGGAATAAGATTAGAGTCATTTGAAGAATGAGGATTTTTCGAAAACATTGCAATGTGCATGTAAAAATACGAGTTGAAAATTCAAATACTTCTTTGGCAGCAAGCGACCACAAGATACTTTTAATTTACTCATTTTTTGATTTATAGTAGTAAATTTAACTAGGATTCTATTTTTATAAAAACAAGAAAGGTTTCGGCCGTTAAACCGAGTGAAGTGCTTTATTTTATGATTTAACAGTGAGCTTAAGCTACTGGTAATAATGAAAATAAATACTAGTATAAAAATGTAGAAGTAGAGCTTTACTTTCATAAAAATAAAAATTTAGCTTAGTGAACAAAGAGGGCCAAATGATTTTTTATCCCCAGACAGTTTTTGATCACACATCTTTCATTATGTTTTTGTTTAGAACGCAATAAACGGCGGGGCAAACATACTGTGTGGTTAGTTGTCATATTTAATACATTATTTCGTATAAATATGGACATTCTGGCATCGACCAGAACTGTTCCGTGGAATTGCACACGCACTCAAACTACATAGCAGAAAACTAGTTACTAAGCTTCAGTCGTGTTGCTTGACAGATGGGGATAATAAGCAGTCATGATTGCTCGAAATAATGTCAACGCGTGCACAATGCAACAAATGTCCGTTTAAAGCAATAAGTAACCGCCCACAAGCCGCTGTTAATCTAATTTTCACACAAGCTACCAGTTTTGTTGGCTCTCTTTGCTTTATACGATGATTTTTGCCTCCAGCTCCATTAATTCCTATTCCATGCTGATGAGTGCATAATAAGCACGAAACTGCAGTCCATGGTTGGAATAAACGAACTAGCGGTGTATTGCATGTTTCTGCCTCAGCCCTTGCTTAGGGGCGGTTACACTGCGTTGAAAGCAATGCTTAACCTATTAATGCCTGACTTTTTTTTTTTTTCAAAGATATTTTGTATACTGGTTACAGACAGTGGTTAATGGACAGGAAAAATAATTTAAAAAATATTATGAAAAAAATAGTTTTTTTATTAAGGAAAGAAAAATCGTCCCTTAAAAGTTACGATTGACCCCTTCTACGGGTGAATAGACTCATGGACCTGATCTAGCTCTGCTGGTCTCGGGGATCAGAACAAACAACAAACGATTGACCCCAGAGGGTAAATACTTTTTTTATGTATTGCAAATGTCCGTATAACTGTAAATAATGAGCCTGAACGCATCAAATTTTGTTACAATTCCAAATCTCGTACTTTTCTTCATCAGACAACTTTCAAATATTGCCAAATTTACCTCTTTTTTTTGACGTTTGAATGGTACGCAATTTTAAACCATCGATACTTTTTTGTTTCAAAGAAATTTATCAAAAAACGGGTTGTGAAAATAACGCATAATTTTTTACATGGCATTTGTTCTGAATTAAAGTGACCCACACACGCAGAAAAAAGGAAATCTTTGTTGAAAGAGAAGGAAAAGGAAAAAAAAGGAATGGCTAATAATAAAAAAACACTTCATTAATTTGCGGTTGAAAAGTCAGGGATTTTCCGTAGGAAGCTCATAATAGACACTTCTGAGAAAAGTAATGCGTAAAAACCCACGAAACTTTGACTAACTGAAAAACAATGGCTGTTGGGGTAAACACACTTTTAACTGAAATTCTTATGTCGCGAGCCGTAACTGATGCGATGATTTTTTTATAACACAAGTAGTAAGATGGGCTGTTTGTAACCTCATCATTATATTTCATGTGTACTCCTAAAATTAAAGAAAATTGAAGTAAAAAAAACTTATCACTATTTTTGCGTTATTTACATATTTATCTAAAGGCAACTGGAACAGTACTGTAAGTGTGCAAACATTTACACATAGCATTGTATGTATAAATGTTACTAATTTTTGTATGCAAATATAAAGATATTGAGATTTCTATTATAAAACTGTTTGAGGACGAAATTTCAAATCAACTACGTGATATAGAAGGAAAATAATTGATTAAAATATAAAATAACAATAACTACAGAAAAGAAAAAAATTTTTGTAACTAAAATCTACATTGGGAAAATTTGAAATTCTTTTATTGAGGTTGAGTAATTTTACACCCCTAATGGCAAAATAATCGACTGCATTCAATGCTAACTTAGTCAGTAATTAACTAATCAAGATTTAACGAGTTAATCAGCACAATGTTTTGAATCACGATATCTTAAAATATAATTCTTTCCGACGCAATTTATTAAAAAAGCAATCATTATATTATTCATACTAAATTTACTCTGCATCAATAAAGTGTCTGGATTTTTTTTAAACTATAAAACTAAAAATTCAGGATTTCCCCCAAATTTTTGATGCTTAGAAATACACTAAAAATTTACGCTACTAACTCAACTAATCGCTCTGATTTAGGAAGAAAACATCCACGCAACTATGCATGCATTAAGATAATCTAATGGCATTAAGATAATTATGATAAACTAGCGGTACCCGCACGGCTTTGCCCGTGGTATAAAATTAAAAGTTCATTTGTAAAATAACTGATATAGCAGAAAAAAAATGATCTATTTTAGTTATAATTCAACCATAATTCCTTCAAAGTATGATATAAAAATCTGATATGGACCCCATACTACTTAATTTTACGTGTAAATTGCTTAGTAGATGCCTTAAGTGCTAAAATAGGGCTTGGAGTGAGCAAGATAACAATTCAAACATTTGTATCCCTAGTTTGCTACGAAACAATGCAAAAAAATGTTTTACAATGATTAATCTCCTAAATATCGCCGATTTTAACATCATTCAGTGGATTTTTCGCAAAATATCGCCAATAGCGCCAAATTGAACCAAAAAAATTTTTTTTCGCCAAATTGGCGTCAAACACTTGGCGACCAAAAGCTTGGCGACATATTGCCAAGTGGTCGCGCCAATTCATATCACTTTTGTCTGCATTGAAAACACTGATTTACCCCATAAAAGGGGTAAAACACCCCCTTGGGGACATTCGAATGCAACCCCAAGGAGAGATGCACAAAAATAAGCCAAAAGAGAAAATAAGAACAATTTTGTTGCTCACAGAAACCAACAGAAATCTTACCAAAGTTTAAAAGAAGAAAAAAGTTTTCTTTCCTAGCTTTAAAAACAAAACAATACATTTTCCGAAATGAAACACTTTAAAAAGAACGATGCAATAACGCAATTGATACGATATTTGGTTAATCTGTGCATTAGGTACCCTTTTCTCGCTAAATGGGCGATAGGCGCGCCAAGCGTGGTAACCCTGGCTATTTTGCGTAGTTTCTCTCGGAGCTTTCACTTCCGCGAGACACGCAAAAACGCGCCAAGTAAGGTCCCAAAGCATTTTCACCCGGAAAAGACAGGGTTGCCAGAGAATTGAAACAGAAAAATATTACGCCTCCTCTAAAAAAAATATTACAAAATACTACTGTTTCCAAACGTTGCCAAAATCAATGTTGCTGAAATGCGAAATCTATGAAAATGAAAAAAAAAAAAAAATCCGCCAAATCTTTTAATTAAGTCATTAGTATATTGGAAACAGGGTTGCCAGAAAAATACAACGCTCCTTATTTGGGCCGAAAAAATACTACCGTAGTATCAAAAATACTACGTCTGGCGACGCTGGAAAAAGAACGAAACAAAAATAGGTATGAACACGTAACCATGGTAACAACATGAAAAGTTGATTTCCGTTGATAAAATAATTCTTTTCATCTCTCTTTTCAAACAAATTTTATTCTCGGCTCAACCATTTTAGAATCGTTTGGCTTGCTTTACTGAAGGTAAGCCTTGAATTCCGGGATTCTAAAAACAATTGTTACAGCTCTCCTGATGATCGTAGAAACTTCGAAAAAACTTCATTTTGTGCAGAAAATTTCAAGCTTTCGAATGACATAAGACTTGAAAATGTGTATGAAATATTTCTTCCCTATTTTATCGAATTTCCGCTAAGAATTCGAATAGAAAAAGAACGAAATGGAATTTTCGAAAAATCGCTTCGAGGTGCAAAACTACATGCTACAAACTAATTTTGTGCCAAGTGGCATGAAAATCGACCGAACGGTTTTGGCGCTACGCGCGTAACAGACAGAAAGAAGGAAAGACAGACCCACCTTCAGCTTTATTATTAGTAGAGAAGAGATAGAGATTAATTCACTGGTGTGTAATCATGTTCAGAAGAAAACAACATACTGCAAAAAGGCGACTCTTCAGACATTGAGTTAAACACATGTTGTGAGCAATAGCTTTACATCAAGAAAAAGAAGCCCTTGAAGCTCGAGAAATATTCCAAACTAGCGGTACCCGCACGGCTTTGCCCGTGGTATAAACTTAAAAATTCATTTGTAAAAAATTGATGTAGCAAAAAAAACTCTATTTTAGTTATAATTCTTTCAAAGAATGATATAAAAATTTGGCATGGGCCCCACACTACTCTTTTACGTGTAAATTTCTTAGTAGATGCTTTAAATGCTAAAATAGTGCTTAGAGTGAGCAAGATAACAATTCAAACATTTACATCCCTAGTTTGCCACAAAACAATGCAAAAAAAATGTTTTTCATTGATTAATCTCCTAAACATCACCGATTTTAACATCATTCAGTGGATTTTTAGCAAAATATCGCCAATAGCGCCAAATTGAACCAAAATAAAAAAATAATTTTTTTCGCCAAATTTGCCGCCAACTTGGCGATATGTTGCCAAATTGGCGTCAAACATTTGGCGACTAAAAGCTTGGCTATATTTCGCCAAGTTGTCGCTCCAATTCATATCACTTTTGTCTGCATTGAAATTAACACTGATTTACCCCATAAAAGGGGTAAAAACCCCCTTGGGGGACAAAAATAAGCCAAAAGAGAAAATAAGAACAATTTTGCTGCTCACAGAAATCTTACCAAAGTTTAAAAGAAGAAGAAAGTTTTCTTTCCTACCTTCAAAAACAAAATAATAGAAATTTCGTGCATTATTCTTCACCATGATAATAAAAACAATAAACATCGACAAACATCAACCAGCAAAGGATAAATTAAGGGCGCGTTCAGAGTACGCGCCCGAGCTTCCCGGGAAGCCCGGGTTCTTCCCAAAGCGTTCAGAGCTGCCATTTGGAACGCCCGAACTTCCCAAATGCTGTCCAGAGTAGACGCCCGAGCTTCCCGGGCTCAAGCACAAGCAGCCCAGGAAATTTAGCTGGGCAGATAGGTCACGTGTTTGGGCGTTTAGCAAAGGATGATGCTCATTGGCTGAAATTTATTGCTCTTTCGTCTGCTAGGATTTACGAAGAGTGACTAAAACGAAATCTTGAAAATACACACAGAATGGTCAAAAATACGCACGCTATTTGCTGTGATGAATCCAAAATGATATATTTCCTTGCGAATCGGTCATTGTAGGAACAATCCTCTCAGATAAGCGAGATCGATGAAATTCTTTACTTACTGTTAGGCCTATTTCATCGTAAATTCCTTCACTTAAAATAACATATTTCTCATTAAATTCGATAAGTTAATTCGATCCCACGCTCAACCATGACGGTAGAGGAACAATAGTTGTCGCCATGGTTAAGAATGGAATCATTTTGTGCCAAAATATTGGAGCAAATGCAGGATTATTCCTGCATTGACCGGCCCGCTACGCTCTGCTATTGTGTCCGCCATTTTGTTTCTTCCCGAATGGCACAAGTGCTGTCCAGACCACAACTTCCCGGGCTCGACCTGGGAAGTTATCTATGACGTCACGGCTTAAACGCCCGGGCTTCTCGGGCGAATACTCTGAACGCAGCCTAAAAGCCAAACTCGTTCACTCAAGCCATTTACTGCAATTTATATTGAAATTAAAAAAAAGGAAATAAAATATGTTTTGACAGACGATAAATTTAGAATGGTTTACTATCATGTTGTTTCTTTTTTGACCTCATTTAGTTAAACAATGTTTCCCTCTTCTACACAACTCGTCAGATAGCCAAAATATCTCTAAACTCACAACAATGGTACGTGTCAGTTTCTTCCTTCTCTACCTTTTTTAAAGAAAGGACTCGATTTCTCATTTGATTGACAGGTGCCATCTTATCACGATTTTATTATATTTCATTTGACTAATTTTAATAAGGCTTGGAGTTTGGATTGCTACAAAAACAAATACATTTTAAAAATTATTAATGGAAAAAGAACGAAACAAATAAACGAAATAAAAACGTAACCATGGTAACAACATTTAAAGTTGATTTCCGTTGATAAAATAATTCATTTCATTAACCATTTTAGAATCGTTTGGCTTGCTTTACTGAAGATAAGCCTTGAATTCCGGGATTCTAAAAACAATTGTTACAGCTCTCCTGGTGATCGTAGAAACTTCGAAAAAACATCAATTTGTGCAGAAAATTTTAAGCTTTCGAATGACATAAGACTTGAAAATGTGTATAGAATATTTCTTCCCTATTTTATCGAATTTCCGCTAAGAATTCGAATAGAAAAAGAACGAAATGGAATGTTCGAAAAATCGCTTCGAGGTGCAAAACTACATGCTACAAACTAATTTTGTGCCAAGTGGCATGAAAATCGACCGAACGGTTTGGGCGCTACGCGCGTGACAGACAGAAGGACAGACAGAAGGACAGAAAGAAAGAGAGACAAACTTTCAGCTTTATTATTTTTCGAAAAATCGCTTCGAGGTGCAAAACTACATGCTACAAACTAATTTTGTGTCAAGTGGCATGAAAATCGACCGAACGGTTTGGGCGCTACGCGCGTGACAGACAGAAGGACAGACAGAAGGACAGAAAGAAAGAGAGACAAACTTTCAGCTTTATTATTAGTAGAGATAGAGATAGAGAGAGATATTGACAACATCTTGAAAACTGAAAAATTGGAGAATATTATCGTCCCCGCTTAATCGGGTAACGGATAAACGAATACCCCCTTATACGAATAAAATCTCTCGGAACCGATGCCATAGACGTAATGTTAAAGATCCCAGCTTAATCAAATACCCCGTTTAATCGAATAATATTTCTAGGAGCCGACAGTATTCGTTTAAGCGGGGCCGACAGTATTTCGAGACTCAAAATAGACTCTGGTTGATTTTCTTTGAATAAATGATAACACTTCTGGAGAGAATGGCGATCAAGTGATAAATCTTCATAATATTTGTTTGAAAATTCTAATTTCAAATTTTCACAATGTGGTTTTTAGTTACAAAAAAAATTCTTCTTTTCTGCAGTTATTGTTATTTTATATATTAATCAATTATTTACTGTTGATCAGCACAGCATCACTGAGTGCTAGCTTCTCTGAAAAAGAGAGCTTCCTCTTGAGTTTAACAGGAATAAGATGAGAGTCATTTCCTTTTTACATAGTCATTTTCCATCATAGTTTCCTTTTTACATAGTCACCATGTGGCGACTGGTGACTACTCTTCATCTTTTCCAAATCAATAAGTGAAATTTGATGGTCTTTATGATACGAAACATCTTTACCAAATATTACGCCATGGCTGCTCATAATTGACGTCATGCTGCCATTTGTGAAGAAAAATCTCGGTGATTGAAAACGAAACCGCAAAGGGAATCGATGACCTCGTATTTCATTTTGCGAATCTGTTATGAAGAGGTGAGATTTTCGTGACTTTTTTTTTTTTTTTTGCCTTCCTTTTTCTAAATTTTTCTTTATAAAAAAGATGACATTTGTGAGTCATTGCGCGTCAATAATGCTTCATTGCAATCAAACCACTGCATTCCTACACTTATAATCAATAAAATATAGTTTGTTACGACCGGAAGAAATGGAAATTCGTACCTTATTAAGCGTTACCTTCTCGTAGTGCAACTCGTACTAACTTAAATCTAACCGCCTGCAGGAGGTCACGTGACATTGATTTCGAAGTTCAGCGCGCAATCCTAGTATTTAGAAGGTTGTGGAATGTGAGGATACTTCGCTTTGTTTTGTTTTGTTTTTCACTGGTTCGTTTATTTGACGCGTTGATTGGCGGCGATATTGTTTTTTTTTTTAGTTGATCCCCCTTCCTTATGAGTTCTGAAAAAAAAAAAAAAAATAGCATCGAACTAATCAGAAATGCTACCATGGTGCTTTTTTTGTTACCAGCTGTCTCCCCTTTTTGGAGCAGAACCGTTCGACGGTTCTATACTAGAAGCAACGTAACTTGACACTCAACGTCACTACGGGAGAAGCCAATAAGAGCTCACAAGCAGTTAGCGATCTCCTCTAATTCGCCAAGTAGGCTGAGACGTTTTATCTAGCTCGTTTTTCATTGGCTAACGTCACGCTAACGACACGATGTTTTTGTAAAGAAAGGTTGCAGTCGAGTATATGCGTGCCTTTTGTGGCTCGACAGTACGGTGAAAAAGAACTTATATTAAAGTCGCTTGTGGTTCGTTTTAACACTTTCCAGTCTGACCTTTTCGACCGCGCATCTCCCTCCAGACTGGGGGGTTTTTGTCGCTTTTCGTGATTTTTTAAAAAATACTTGGAAAAAGTTAATGCTCAGTTTTAATTTTATTAAATACTTCAAAATATTTTCTTTCATGATGAAAGACCTATTTAAGTAAAAAAACAATTAATATTTAGTAAGAAATTGTCGAAAATGCATCTTTGGAACTTGAAAAAAAAGTTCCGAATAGGAAAATATAATTTTTGACCATGAAAATATGCACAAATTTAATTAAAAAACTTACCCAAATCTTGAACACAAATATTTAAAAAAAAGATTTAATTTTCAAGTACACATTATTTCGCAAAATTTGCTTTGGTGTGGTACATTTCAAAACATGGATTTGCACTGTCGCACGCTTGCATTAACTCATGTAAGCCTCGATTCTATTGCGTCTCCTGCAGTTCATTCTGATTGGTGGTGCTATCTATATTTTTTTTAAAGAAAGTAAAAGGTCCATACTCAGGTAGCACAATTAATCTTTAAACGTTTCATAAACGTTTTTAAGCGATTGTTACAACGTTAATAATCATTTTACAACCTTTAAAAAACGAACTGTGCTACTTGGGTAGATAATATCTAAAAAGGATTGAAACGAAAAAAACTCGTCCTTTCATAGCTACATTAGCTCAAACTTGACGCCGAGCTGAGCTCGGGCTTAGTCATCTTCAACAAAAACGGCACCCCGAGCTCGGACTTAGACCGGAAAGTGTTAAGGAGGTTCGAATGTAAAAATTATTATTATTACTTTCTTTTTTGCTGCTAATTGAAGTGGTTAATCAATATCTCTGTAAATGCAATTCACAGCCAACTCGGCTATTTCTAACCATGGACTTCAGTTTCGTGCTTATTATGCACTCATCAGCATGGAATAGGAAACCAGCCGAGTTGGAGGCAAAAATCCTCTTATAAAGCAAAGAGAGCTAAAAAAAACTGGAAGCTAATATGAAATTAGAACACTAGCGAGGGACCGCACTTGGTACTGTACAATTCGTTTAATTTTAAAGCAGAGCTCGGGTATAAAGCAGTGAGTGACCTCCCCCTCCCAAGCAAAGGCTAAAGCAGGAACATGCAATACACCGCCAACTCGGCTATTTCGATCCATGGATCGAAATAGCCGAGTTACTGCTTAATCGTTACTGATCTCTGAACAGTTTCTTGAGATCCACTGCCTATTCGAGAATCATTGAAATGTAAACAACAGCAGCATTCATATTTTTTATAAATTTTTACGATCTTCAACTGCAATGTTTTCATAAGCCCCATGTCGTATTTGGCTATGAAACTATGAAAGTTATAAATTGCTATATTACGCTCATACGCAGCGAAGTATTAACGCCCTTAATTGCATGTATTTATCAAATATTTAATATTTTTATTTCAGCAAATAGTTTCCCTGTACTGTAAAGTTTTCTCAAAATTGGTAAAGTCTGGCTAGGAAATTCGCCCGTTACGAACCAAAAACCAGCAAAGTCAATTTCCAATTTCGATAAAATGCTTAAAACTTCGTGAATGTAAGTGCTATTTTCGAGAAAACAAATAAAATAATTGAATCCGTGAGTGCATAAACAACGTCAGTCAAGAACTTCCAATTATTCAGGAGAGAGAAAGAACGTCTTAATTCTAGCATTGTTTCTATTGTCAACGTTCAAACAAAAGGCCCCGTATCTTTCGAATTAGTGACCTGACTGACGTGGTTTTTGCCTCAACACGCATCTTGCCTCCCATAACTTGTTTCCACAAAAAGGGAATTTTCGAATTTTTGTGACTGATGTTGTTTTTGCACTCAACCGATTCAATTGTACATTGTAAATTCTTTATTTTGTGACATGTGGTACTTTTCTCCAGTTTTCAACAATGCAGAATTATCCAAACAATTAATATTTCTGAACTTCAATGTTTTTGATGCTATGAATTTACCCGTCATTGAGTTTTTACTGTTAAGTATGAACTCAAAATGTACCTTTTTACTTCCTTTTACATAGTAAAGGAAGTATTGTGATCGCGAAAAATAAATCACTCAAATTTGAGTCTAAATTTTGATTTTGTTCACCCCCCGAATGAATGTTCAGTAGTTTTTTCGACCTGTCAGCACGTGCATATGTACCTACCAACATATAAGCAGCCGAAAAATCCTTTTCAACCACCCCCGAGTTAATTACGACGAGTTTTCCCGTGACGTCTGTATGTACGTATGTGCGGATGTGTGTGCGGATGTATGTGCGTATGTGGGTCGCATAACTCAAAAACTATATGCCGTAGAAGCTTCTAGCTTAGTATGTAGGCTCTGAGGATGGTCTAGTTGTGCACCTCCCCTTGTGGTTGCATTCGAATGTTCCTAAGGGGTATTTTACCCCTTTTTTGAGGTAAATCAGTGTTAATTTCAATGCAGACTCAAGTGATATGAATTAACGCTACCACTTGGCGATATGTCGCCAAGGTTTTGGTCGCCAAGTGCTTTTCGCCAACTTGGCGACATATCACCAAGTTGGCGACGAATTAGGCGAAAAAATTATTTTTTAAATATGGGTTCAACTTGGCGCTATTGGCGATATTTTGCGAAAAATTCACTGAATGATATTAAAATCAGCAATATTTAGAAAATTAACCATTGTAAAATATTTTTTGCATTGTTTCGTGGCAGATTAGGGGAGTAAATATTTGAATTGATACCTTGCTCCCTCCAAGCTTTTTTTTAACACTTAAGGCAACTACTAAGAAATTTACACGTAAAAGGAAGTAGTGTGGGGTCCATACCAGATTTTTTAAATAGAGGTACCCACCAGGAGTATGACGCTAATTGCACCATAACAAATGTACAGGGGAGGATGTTCTACGGATATTTCTTGCTTTTTTAGGTGAGATCTTTGGAGAAGCCTTTTCATGGTATTTTGGGGAGGGGAGCTTCATTGCTCGTAGGGAGGTGGATAAACTCCATTGCTTTATATCACAACAACAATTGCAGAGTATTTGGTCGCGTATTACTCAAGAATGTTTTTCAAAAGTCAATCTGCGAAATTGTCCTGATACTTTTGGCTACATGTTTTTTTTTTTTTTTTTTTGCCGACATAGTGGTGTAGTGATTGAGACGCTGGTCTCTGGCGCCTAGAGGCGAAGGATCAAACCTGTCTCCAGTCGGTGAATTTTCAAGATACAGAAAATGTCATATGAAATGTCACAGAAAATGATTATGCGGCATGTACAAGATCCCTTGAGTCCTCGTTTGGCATGGAGTACCTCTTGAGAAAATTAAATTAATAGTACAGAATAGAACCCAATTGTCTTCATGTAGTGGGTTAACTGGGCGCTAATGCTATCGTTGCAATGCCCTTCGCCGGTAGTGATGGCACATAAAAAGTATTATTGCTGGTCTCGGGGTATGCACTAGGTCTGCATATGGTTAGTATCCAATACGCAGCCCCGTTTGAAAATGTAAAGTGGTAATGAATCGCTTGCTTTCAGTCTTTAACCCATTAATGCCTGACATTTTTTTTCCAAAAATATTTTGTATACTGGCTACAAACAGTGTTTAATGGACAAGAAAAATAATTTAAAAAATATCATGTAAAAAATAATTTTTCTATTAAGGAAAGCAAAATCGTCCCTTAAAAGTTACGATAGACCCCAGAGGGTACATACTTTTTTTACTAAAAATTTTTTCTGCTTACGATATAATATTTAAAAAGACATTTTATAAGAAGAAATAAAATCAGCAATGAACATGAACTGGGAAGCTGGGAATCACTTTGAAAACTTAGCTTTTTTTCTTGAGATTGTGAACGATGTCATTTTTGATAAAGATCCTATTCAAACGGCTACAGAACACACTTTACAATTGTTATGTGCTGCAATCTGTTAATAACGAATTGAAATAATACCAAGGTACTCATTGAACACTATTATTTGGTTGAAATGTTCCTTTTGAGGAAATTAAGACTCTTTTTTGGACCGTCCCTAAAAAGTGACGCTAGGCATTAATGGGTTAAGGTAAATATACAAATCTTTTTAGTCAAGAAATTAAGAAAGATATAATCTGAAAAGAAAGCATTGTGTCACGAGACTCAAGCACGGCCAATTGAAAGTCATCACAAGAGCAGAATCATGACAATTGAGCCGAGCATCATCACGACCCTCAGTCACTCGATATGTGGCTGACAGCATAGACTACGCCTATAGTTGGCGTGAGAAAAAAATTGAACATTGTTGCGAAAAATCGTGTTTTGAATAAAGTCAAATTTAAAATTGAAACTTGAGGGCAATTTTTCTTACAAATTCTCCTGCACTAGAAGGGAAAGAGGGGAGTTAGAAAATGAAAGTAGTATTCCCAAAATAGTGAGTATTTTTTCAACGTCCTTGCGTTTTCAGAATAACTATTGCTTAGTGCTTCCGTTGTACGTTAACCTCAGTAGGGTTACTTTTATCTGTTAGTGACGCATTAAAACTTTCTTTCGGCTTTGAATTAGTTCAAGAAATGGAAATCATTACTAAGCTCTTTAGGCTTCTGAAAAAAAAAATACTTTCATTCCTACTATTTTTCTTAGTGGAGGCTTTTGTGGGGTACTTTAACCTAACATTTACTTTTGTTTTTCAATAACAATTAGAAAAAAAAATCTGTTTTTTTAAACTATTATTATTATATTTTAATTTTTTTATTTCGATACTCTGTCATTCTCTTGACAGAGCGATATGTTCGAATCTCATTTTCTGCGTGGTCTCTTAAAATTTTGAGCTCGAGTATCTCCTTGAGTTTAGGTCACAAACCTCAAAATGTTTTGTGTTGGAGATATTTTTCAATAAATGTAAGTTAGGGGACCTACAGTTCGTTAAAGTTAGGATATCGTATTTTTCACTTGAACTTTCTTGCTTCAAACTTTCAATATGTTTTAACTCTGCACTTATTTTGAGCAGCTTTGCGATTGAAAGTATGCTTCTACGACGAACAGTTTTAAAAATAAAGGTCTTGGTTAAGCGGGGACAAGCTGATATATAATTCAACCGCGACGAGTTGGCCGGTGTCAATCAAATGAGAAAACGAGTCCATTCCTTAAAATAGGTAGAATTTCTACCCATTCAAATTCCCCCATCAATTGTGAATCCCATTCCTCAATTTTCATCTGCGTATCACCCCTTCCTAAAAATGGACAATCCTGAAAAAAGGAGGAGTCATAGGCCATCTCTGCGAAGTTGAATTATACACACTTTGTCAATACGATCTCGCCCCGATCTCAACTTCGCTTCTTTAATTCCTTTTCGACGATGAATAGCGAATTTGCTGGTTTTTGTTTGTGTTTTACCTTCAATTTTACCGCAACTCGAAAACCAGTAGCTGTCTACGCTTCAATGCGAAAAGTTATACGAGCTTGTTGGAAAATTGTTTTACAATTAAAAAAAGATCGCTTTACATTTCGAATCACGTTAAGAAATCTCACTCAAGCGGCATGCGAATTGGATTAGCCCGATCATTGATACACATCAACAAATGTAAAAACAATTGTTCCTTGATGCAAAAAGCTATTTTGTTTATTTTGCTTTTCCCCAATGACATAACTTCCACGACAAGCGATTAGAACGGCTTTTACGTCCAGTTCACTGAAATTTAACTGTCTTGCCTCGAGTCCTCAGTGAGCACTTCCTTGGCTATGACGAATTAATTCGGGATCATTCACTCGTAACTTTTTCCATCATTGGAGATTTGGTGACGTCAGCAAAGGTCAGACTGGCATTGAAAACGTAATGCGATCAAAAGGATGAGTCGGTGAAAAAAAATAAAATAATTTTTTGAGCTTTTTGTGTTGTTAAATAACGAGTTTACAAAGAAAGGTTTGGCCGGCCATCTTGTCTTGTGGTCAAAGAAGTCGGACTGCAGATGTGGAGGTGACCGGCTGGAACTACTTTGATGTACCCCCCCCCCCCCCAAATTGAAAACTTTGCAACTTTTTTTGCTCCCCAAAGAAAATACCTATTTTTGTTGTTGCCACAAAAAATTTGTGGCCACAAAACTTTAAAAAAAACTCACAAAATCGTACGAAATACAAGAAAATACCAAATTTGGCAACAGCAAAAACCTAAAATCTGAAAAAACCTAAATTGGCAACACCAAAATAAGAAACAGCAACCCTAAAAAGTCCGTAAAGGAGTGCCAGATTTGGCGTGTAATTTTTGCGGTGGTATATCAAAGTTATACCGACCGGCTTGGTCATGGATGTTCTTTCTATCTCTTGTCCTTCTCCTCTCTTTGTATGAATGTGTTGTTGTGATTTGAATGTTTGGCTACCCTATAAACGGTCCCCATGGCATGTTTGTACGGTGAAGTTGGACTTAACACCAAATGACGGTATAGTTGGAAAACTGAAGCAACACTCCCCAAATTGCCAGCCAAGCTGGCATAAGACAACAACAAAAAAGGTTTCCTTATAGAGACCCAATATCATACAAACTCTTGCACAGATATGATTTCTAAGCACCATCTGGCCCATGGGATAAATGATATTTCTCCGCACAAAACAATTTCAAAAAACAACAAAAAGAAAAGTAATGCTAACCACGTAAGTAAAGTGAAAAAATACAAAACAAACTGAATTTTGCTTGTTATCTTACACGGTTATTGGAATAACGGCCGAAATTTTTCTCAGGAAACTATTCCTTAAACCAACAATATGGCGAAGAAAAGTCAGCAAAAAAATTGGTACAAATTATCGAGTAATATCCAAATACGAACGAAACGCTTGCAACGGGTCCCCAAACCATTATACTACTATCGTTTCTCTATGGAATAAAACCCCGGTTTCAAACTTTGAGATTTGAAATACGCAATGGGGAACTACTCAAAAATGGTTGAATGAAAAAAAGAAGTAGCTATTGGGTACTTATCCATAAACTGGGCGCAAGCGAAAAATTGCCAAATAATGTACGATTCCGCCTAATTTCTTGAAACCATTATTTGTTCACAGTTGAACGTCTTCGACCTCAGTTCAGTTGACAGATTTGTCATTCGCTTCGTTTGGCAACATTGGCGATTTTTAATTTTTCGCTTGCGGCCGGCTAATGGCTAAATACCGGTAAAGAGCATAGGGATTTTTTTAATGCATAAATCATTTGCCTTCACATCCTCTATTATCGAAATATAAGATCGTGAAACATTTTAAGAAATGTCACCAAGTTTAACAAGGAAATGGACAGTTCTAGAATCGACGATCAGAATGTCGATATCATTGAATGCTAACCAAGTTACAGTGACTACTTAAATTTTCATTTTTCGCCAAATGTGGCTACTTTTTTTCAAAACGTTTCACAACTTTTAAGTACACTTCGATAATTCGGGGAAACAAGGGCAAATGATTAATGAGTCAAAAAACATGTTTCCTTACGCTTTTTACTGTCTTCTATATCTAATATATAGAAGAAAGTATTGGTTTCGTGAAAATTTTCGAATGTCGAATTTTGACGGATTTGCACGTTTTGAGGTGCGCTGAGTCCATTTCGACCATTTTTGGAAAATGTCTGTCTGTGTGTGTGTGTGTGTGTGTGTGTGTGTGTGTGTGTGTGTGTGTGTGTGTGTGTGTGTGTGTGTGTGTGTGTGTGTCTGTCTGTGTGTGAGTCTGTATGTGTGTGACCAGTTTTTGTGGCCGCGCTAGAGCAAAAACTACTGCATGAAATCGAACAAAAATTTTTGCACATATGTACCACCGTGTGAACTGGTGCACCTGACTTTATTTAGCGAATTCCTCCAAGGGGGGTGGAGCAATCGCACGTGTTCTGCGCGGGAGTGAGTGCTATATCTCAGGAAGTAACCGGCGGAATCAAACGAAAATTGGTCCATAGGTAGACCCTACTGAGTACAGGTGCTGATTCAATTTGTTTGTCAATATCTCCAAGGGGGGTGGAGCAATCGCACGTGTTCTGCGCGGGGGTGATTGCTATATCTCAGGAAGTAACCGGCGGAATCAAACGAAAATTGGTCCATAGGTAGACCCTACTGAGTACAGGTGCTGATTCAATTTGTTTGTCAATATCTCCAAGGGGGGTGGAGCAATCGCACGTGTTCTGCGCGGTGGTGACTGCTATATCTCAGGAAGTAACCGGCGGAATCAAACGAAAATTGATCCATAGGTAGACCCTATTGAGTACAAGTGCTGATTCAATTTGTGTGTCAATATCTCAAAGGGGGGTGGAGCAATCAAAAGTGCTTATTTTGTCATTGCACCTACTGTATCTCGGGAAATATTGCTGCGATTTGAATGAAATTTGGAATAACACTAACCCAATATGGAAGCAAGCATCGATTAAATTTTGGCGCCAATCGCCCCAGGGGGAGGGTGGGGTGATTTTTGCGCTTAGTCAACAATGCGAAAAATTAATTCATTAAAAAATCGCTTTCACGCTATTTAATTATCAAAACAGCTGAAAACTTTCAATGATTTGAAATTTTTAACTGTTGCCAATTTCTTTTTACTAACAAATAAAATGTTTGCAATTAATCTAAACAAGGCTTTTGCAATGATTTCCAATTTCGCTCATTGATTCTGCATTTGCAGGGTTATTACGATAATTGGGAAATTGGAGCTGTCTCCAATTACTCGGCCGAGTACGTATTTTATTTTGTAACCGGAATTCATAAGATAGATATAGAAGAAAGTTTCGTGACGGCCACGACAGCTAGTTCTATTGTTATGTATTTAAATTATGTTTATTATTACACTAGTATTGTGGTTTCCTGAGGAGATACATGACTTGACGCTCATGTCGAAATACAATTAATGAGAACAGATGTCGAATAAATCGGAGGAATACAGACGAAAGCTTTTGCAAAAGATCATTAATGGTTTTCCCTAGCCGACGAAAAACCGAACATAGGAAGTGCAATACTGTCTCAAAATTCGAGTAACATGAAACACTTGTTATTGTGGTTTATGCAAAAAAAAAAAAAAAAAAGAAAAACACACACAACGCGAGTGATTCAGAAAAGTTAACCAAGTTTTTTCGATTATATATTCCTGGCTTTACAAGATTTGATGCTTGCCAAGAATTTTAAAAACTTTATAAAAATGAGACTTAAAATAACATTCTAGAAAATCAAGGGCCCTGCTCCACATCAGCGTAAAACGCGACCGAAACTGAAGGCAGAAACCGAAAATCCGGGTACTTTCCATAGGAACGCTATGTAATCCATTTTACGCTTCTGCTTTATTTTTCTGCTTTACGTCAATGTGGAGCAGGGCCCTAAATGGATATGATTTTCAATCTGCAATTAGTGCGGGTCTTACGTGATTTCAATTTTAAAAAATCTCAACAGCACCGTTGTGAAAGTCATTAAGTGTCTCCAGTCACAATGTGTTTGATTTTTCAAGGCTTTTGTCAGTCTATTAGTCTCATTTGTATACATGTAATTAACTTAGACACATAAAAACCGTTACCTAGCTCGTTTTACGTCATTTCATGCTACTTTTAAAGCGGTGAGTTCATTTTTTACCAGCTACAACAGCGTTATACATACTTAATTTTATTAGGTTTCCGAGCGAACCATCATAAATACAACATCAACCTTGATAATTTTACAATAAAAAATGTCAGCAAACGTTGCTGGAGTAGTTTATGATTCATGAGCTCTTTAGATTTTTTCATGGCGATTAACTGCTCAAAAAGGTCAAAAGGTGTAAAACTAAATGCGTAGCAATTAAGAATTGTTAAAAATGCATTCAAGAGGAACATGATCCATTATGAGCTTTATTCTAAAATTTTTTGGAGATTATATTTTGGAAATGTGAACAAAGAGAGTCTATTTTTGAACTCAGTTTTCCCAAAAATGAATGTTGCATGGTACTGATAACGAGTCATATAACCTTGCAAGAGTTTGTTTCTACTTGAAGGGTAAATGGGATAATTTTAGTGGCACAAAGTTGAAAATTCATCAAGTTACCGTGGCGAAGCAATATCGGCTGTCCTCACTTCTATCTCAACAAATGAAATCGTTTAATCCTCCTTTCGTTCGAGTTCGAAATGTCAAAGCCAAACTATATATGTATAGTATGACTATATATGTCCATCATATGTCTATAATGAAATGTATCAACCTTCAACAGATTATATAGACACAACTATACTAGTATCTACAACAAATGGATTTTCTTTTTCTCTTTCTGATTCTCCTTAAACTAAAGCTCATCTCCAAGCTCCATGAAGTCTACTTTCAATGGATTCCATCCCATGTAGACGTTTTCGGCAACGACCGAGCAGATGAACTAGCCAAGAAGGGCTGTTACTCTGACAATCCTTCCTCTTCAGAACTTACCTTTTCAGAGCACGAATCTATTGTAAATTCTGAGATTTTGGAGGAGTTCAAGATCCCTCCCTACCATGAGTGGTACGCTGGCAAAGAGCCTGGCTCTTCATTCGCCCTAAAGTATGACAGATCATCTAAAACTGCAAATTTCTAGATTAGCAAGCGGCCACACGAAGAGTCTCTCATTCATTAAGGGCAGGAAAATTTTCAACGTCTGCTCTAAATGCAATACCCAGCAGGCTTCTCCAGAGCACATCCTGGAATATCTAGGACTTTGCAAAGAATATATCTTTGATTCACCTCTTCTTATCCTCGATTTCCTCCGGGTCAATGGTCTGATGGACCTTGTCTGACTTCGTCAGACATTTGGAGAATTAGTCTCAACTCATGATTGCTAGAAATGTGACAGACATATAACTATTTCAGCAAAACAATTAAAAACACATTAATATAACAAGAAGTTCTGGCAAGAACTAAACGAAACTACTTTCCCGTACATCGACATCAGCATTCTAGCATCTAATCAATATTCTCTTGAATATCTGAAACTGAAAATTATGTCAAACATACCTTTATAGCAAATACTTCTTCAGGCTTTCACGGCCGGCGTCAATATGAAGAGGTATTTCCGGGCTTATAGGCCGTGGTCGATGAGAAAAATGAGTCCCAAACGTTTCGTCGGACACTGCGGTCGACATTATCAGTGAGTAGTTTGCTGAGACTGATACGCTAGCTTCGGCCGCTCGGGTATTGAAGCAAACTGCTGATGGCTTGTTGGCTCCTGATTGGTTGCTGTTTCTTCGGCCTCTGGAGCGTTCTGGATTCTGGATGGATTTTCCGGAATGGGTGAGCTGTCTGTTTCTGGACCGTTATGGCGAGCGGATCTAAGGACGGAATGCCATATTTTCGGTAAATTGAAGTTCTCTTCTTTTCTATTGCAGTTACGCGGATGCTTGAAAATTTCTATTGCTTCGCGATGAAGACGGGCATAGTAATGCGATGTTGTGGCCAGGATTTCAGTGTCTTTAAATTTAATGTTGTGGACTCCTTCCTGTTGGCTGTGTTCGGCCACTGCTGACTTCTCATAGTGTCCTAACCGGAAATGACGTTTGTGCTCGGAAAGGCGTGTCCTGATACTGCGCTTCATGGTTCCAACCCCCGTGACCCCTTCTCTGCGTCAGGAGTCTACAAAATTCCGTGCTCGTGCGGATCCGTTTATGTTGGAACCACGAAGCGCAGTATCAGGACACGCCTTTCCGAGCACGAACGTCATTGCCGGTTAGGACACTATGAGAAGTCAGCAGTGGCCGAACACAGCCAACAGGAAGGAGTCCACAACATTAAATTTAAAGACACTGAAATCCTGGCCACAACATCCCATTACTATGCCCGTCTTGATCGCGAAGCAATAGAAATTTTCAAGCATCCGCGTAACTTCAATAGAAAAGAAGAGAACTTCAATTTACCGAAAATATGGCATTCCGTCCTTAGATCCGCTCGCCATAACGGTCCAGAAACAGACAGCTCACCCATTCCGGAAAATCCATCCAGAATCCAGAACGCTCCAGAGGCCGAAGAAACAGCAACCAATCAGGAGCCAACAAGCCATCAGCAGTTTGCTTCAATACCCGAGCGGCCGAAGCTAGCGTATCAGTCTCAGCAAACTACTCACTGATGATGTCGACCGCAGTGTTCGACGAAACGTTTGGGACTCATTTTTCTCATCGACCACGGCCTATAAGCCCGGAAATACCTCTTCATATATACCTTTTTAGCACTTAAAGCTGATTTCTAAAAGCAAAATATACTCCTCTTATCAGATGAAATGGACACGTAAAAAGTAAATAAACGAATAAATAAAGTTCTGTCGCAACTTTAAAGAATGTAACTGTTATAGTTCTTCCGTAGAAAAATGCCTCAATCGTTTTCAAAAAAAAAGTGAATAAAAGTACCAAGAACACGAAAACACATTTTATCAAAGAAAGGTAAAAAAAAAACTCGTCCGTTAATAAAATATCTCGAATTTCACTTTTAATCCGTTGCCAGTTGTTAAATATAAATAAAGAATAAAATGCTCTAGTGAATGAACAATTTTTGTAATAAAAAAAAATATCGTCTGCCAAAAAAAAAAAAAAATAAATAAATAAATAAAAATAATAATAATTAATTAATCAAAAAAAATGAAAAAAAAAAAAAACAAACAAACAAAAAATCGTCTGCCCAGTCAGCCATTTTTTTCTGAGCCTGCATTTCCGCCATGTTTGCGGAGTCGGAGTCGGAATCAGAGTCCTCACAAGATTTTTCAGAAAAGTACTTAACATACATTTTTTATCAAAACCGTTTTCTTACAAAGTTAGTTTGAAGGAAATCCGCCTTTAAGTTCAGAATCAACATTCAATTTAAATTTCCCAGTAGGCGCTCATGTTAAAAAATTTTCTGAACGGTTCATCATTGAACGAAAAATGGTTCAAATTGAAAAGTGAAGTATGGGAATGAGTCTCCCCGAGATCTTTCGAACAAAAAAAGTTTATTCAATTCAGACGGTTCACTTAAAGGTTATTAGGCGGAGAAAGGTTGCTTGAACGGCTCAATGTTGAACCAAAAATGTTCAAATTTAAAATTTAAATACGGCAATGAAGTATCCTTGCCGAGATCTTTCGAACAAAAAAAAGTTTGTTTAAATCGTACTGTTCACTCAAAAATCATTAGTGGTGACAGCTTGTTTGAACGGTTCAATGTTGAACGAAAAATTGTTCAAATCGAAAATGTAGATACGGGAATGAAGTATCCTTGAAAAGATCTTTTGAACAAAAAAAAGTTTGTTCAAATCGGACTGTTCATTCAAAAGTTAGTATCGCGGGACCGGTTGTTTGAACGGCTCAAAGTTGAACCAAAAATTGTTCAAATCAAAAAATCAAATATGGGAATGAGCTGTACTCGCCGAGATCTTTCCAACAAAAAAAAATTCGTCCAAATCGGAATGTTCATTCAAAAGTTATTAGGGGGGGGGGGGACAGACAGACCGACAGACCGACCGACAGACCGACACACAAATTCCCCACCTCAATACCCTACTTTCAAATTTTTAATTTTTCGATATTCATTTTACCTCTTTATTTTTTTAACTTGGCGATATTTTTTGGACTTGGCGATATTTTTAGATGCATTTAGAGCAACAATCTGAGAGAGTGTCACGCCTGTGATTCATGACCTCGCAGATTTTTTCCAAAAAATTACCAAATGTTTATTATCTTACTAGCAGTACCCGCACGGCGATGCCCGTGCAATAAATGTAAAGGAAGTTAACTAAATAAAGTTTAACTCAATCTTAAGACTTTTCTTCTTTTCGTGTGTGTGTGTGTGTGACTAACTTATTTATTTTTAGCGAAATTTTTACGTTTCAATGGAACTTTTGACACAACTGTAGAGCCAAGATTTTCGAAAACTCTCAACGACCACAGCAATATTGCCCTTGAAATTTAATATAATTCACCGATTTAACCGTAATTTCAATGTAAAATTGGTCTCCAAATCTAAATTTATTAACATAGGGAGCCAATTGTATCAGGTAGATCAGCCACAACCATTCTTCCATGATTTTAATGTGAACATTAAAAGGAAAGAAATATAATGTCTTTCGTACCATCTCTTTGAAGTGATTACAATCTAACAGTGACCCTCAAATAATCAAGATTTCACTGGCCGGGAAGTTTGGAAAATTTCCCGGTTAACTGAACAGCGGTGTTACAGAAAATGTCAGAATGGAACTATTATTATTAAAAATTTAGTGATGGCGGCATTAAATACATGTTTTAAACATGCAATAAAATACGCTTTAAACTGCAAACAACTACTGTTCCTTCCCAGACCGTTTTATTTTTCTTTGAGTTGGAGAAAGTAGTGTTTCACTGGCTGAGAGGTTTGGTAAATTTCCTGATTGTCGCCAAACTTTACGACGCCAAATGCGAAGAGGAACTGAATAGACATCCCTAAATTTTTAACAATGATAGTTCCATTGTGACATTTTCGGGAACCCCGAATTTTGAGGAAGTCAACTTAATAAATTTAAATTCACTTTAACCTCCTCTGAAGAAAAAATATTATATCCTTTAGTTCAAATGCGCTCCACAACTTTTTAAATTCCACTTAAAGTCATGTTAAAGTTTAAATCAATTCGCCAAATAAATATAAGAGACAGAAAGTTAAGTAAGTAACAGGAGATATTAATTAATCAAATTGAATAAATTTTCAAGGCTTAAATCTATACGCAAATTTAAACCACAAAGTAACTTCAGGGACAAAAGAGCAGCTGATCAGGAAAATGGCTCTAGTGTTTCAGTTCTGCGTAGAGTTAGGCCTTGAAAATTGACTAAATTTGATTAATTAATATCTCCTGTCCTAATTAACGGACAGAAACGTGCTAAAACTTTTCTTTTTCAGAAAAAAAAACCCTTTCCAACGATATATAATGTTTTGGGGTGGGGCTAGGTTTTCCCCCCTCAATTATGGCGGATACACCAAAAATGAGACTAATTAATTAATTTAAAAATAACTAATTCGAAATTAAAAATTTGGGCTTCGAGGTGCACGAGGGCGGGGTACGTTCGAATTTTTGAGCCAAGTTTCAGGTCTGTAGGTGCTGTGGGGGCTTCTGGCCAGCGGTTACAAACGTACAAACGACAAACGAACACCGTCATCTTTATATATATAGATTAAAAGACCAAATCCAGAATGTTTTGCTCTAAAGTTGAGTTGTTTAGTTTTTATGGACCCCTAAAGTTGAAGGTGCGGCATCAAAAATTAAGCGGATTTTCAAGACATGGAAGTTGCTGTGAGCCAAAACTCTTAACAGAAACGGTTGAACTCCAATTTTCTTTTTGTATATGGAATATAGAAGGTTGAAACTTTACAAAATGAGTGTTAAGTTTGAGGTAAGTTGTTGCTGTAAGGTCAGTGAAGGCCCTCAGAACAAGGCATTTTTGACGTTTTTTAGCGTTTTTGAGGTCCAAAAACAGCTTGTACATTTCAGTTGACACGGCAAAAGTAGTGTCGTTTGAAAGACCAGTGTAAGCACTTTAAAATAATGTATAAATAACCGAGGAAAGTTCAACGTGCTTTTAGTTGCGTAAGGCCGAAATATGAAAAATGTCATATTTTAGCGATATTCAAACGGTCATAACTTCCTCTGCCAACAACATATTGAAATATTTTTTTTGCCAATGTCATACTCTATTCTTTGTCTTAACAGAACTGTTGAGTCCTTTGAGGCGAAATGTGAAAATTTTTTTTACAAAAAGTTTATTTTTTCCTGTGTATTTTTTGTAAAAAAAAATTTCACATTTCGCCTCAAAGATTTCAACTGTTCTGTTAAGACAAAGAATAGAGTATGACATTGGCAAAGAAAATATTTCAATATGTTGTTGGCAGAGGAAGTTATGACCGTTTGAATATCGGTAAAATATGACATTTTTCATATTTCGGCCTTACGCAACTAAAAGTACGTTAAACTTTCCTCGGTTATTTATACATTATTTTAAAGTGCTTACACTGGTCTTTCAAACGATACCACTTTTGCCGTTCCAACTGAAATGTACAAGCTGTTTTTGGACCTCAAAAACGCTGAAAAACGTCAAAAATGCCTTGTTTTGAGGGCCTTCACTGACCTTACGGCAACAACTTACCACAAATTTAACAATCATTTTATAAAGTTTCAACCTTCTATATTCCATATACAAAAAGAAAATTGGAGTTCAACCGTTTCTGTTAAGAGTTTTGGCTCACGGCAAATTCCATGTCTTGAAAATCCGATTAATTTTTGATGCCGCACCTTCATCTTTAGGGATCCATAAAAACTAAACAACTCAACTTTAGAGCAAAACATTCTGGATTTGGTCTTTCAATAAGATAATAAACTTTTGGTAATTTTTAGGAGAAAATCTGAGAGGTCATGAATCACCCCATAATGCTAGGCGTGACAGTTTCTCAGATTCTTGCTCTTAAGCTACTTTTAATACTTTTTTCGTCTTTCTTTTATTTTTAACGGGAAAGTAGGCTAAAAAGTGAAAGTTTCAAATAATTGTGCAGTCTTTTAGTACATTAATCTGAGTACACAAATAATGCAATTGAATTTTGTTAATGTTAATGACGAATAGTACAAGGGAAATGAACTTGTAACGAGAAAAACTACTTTTTTCCTGAAAAAACATCACATGCGACTGCTCCTTGATTCAACTTCAAAATGGTTAAAAACTAGAATTAACTTTTGATTCTACTTGATACCTTGCAACAGTATGGAACTCCTCAGTCAAATAAATGTTTAAATATTATAAAGAAAGTGTGGGTTAAATATTCCGTGTGGTCAAACCTCCCTTGTTTTTTCTACATGTTTTGCAATAATAAGGGGATTTCTAATAATCCCAAAACACTTGAATGATTTACAAGATCGTGATTCAGAGCCTTGCACTGAGTGCCTGCTCATTGCATTGATAAAGGCATTGCTCCTGCCCTCAAAACACGTGTATAAAATTCATTTTGCAAGCTAGCACTACAAAACTTTGCTCCCCTTCTTGAGTTAAATTTTTTCACTAGTTGATATTCTTAAGGCCAAATAGAGCTTTTGTTTCTTTCTTTATTTAAATGAAAAGGACGTGCATTTTATATTCATTTCAGAGCGTGCTTAGATTCACAACATTCGTAACACTCTATTTCGGGTAAATTTTCTTCACATTTTCCCTTAATTTTTATCTTGTTGCGGACTGCTTGAAGCAGTTGCGAGTTTTACAATTTTATGTTCATGTTCCGCATCTTGCTCATTGCCGGTCACCTTGTCTAGTGTTCAGAAAAGTCCAACCGGGACGGGGAGGCATCGGGTTCGAACCCCGGCTCAACCATGGATGTACTTTGCCTGTCTTATGTTTTTGTCCTTTCTCTGTGTGAATGTTTTGTGAACGGATGTATGTCCTTTTAACCCATTAATGCCCAGTAGCCTAAAAACAGGACGCTTATTAGTTACTGCATACAAAAACCTGTAATGGGTATATCATTTTACTAAAGCTGTTTTTCACCAGTTAAATAGTCTTTTTCTTGAGAAAACCAGTTAGAGCCACTAGTTGGACAGCAGAGTTTATTTACTGACAGCTATTTTCAGACAAATCAGTCAAGCAACGATCCAGCATGGGTAGCCACAGAAAGTAAGCTTTTTTTTGCAAACTTATTTTTCAGAAAATTAAACTATTTTGAAATGATTTGCTAAAAATTAATCACAGATGCCTTCTGTAATGTTACTTTGCAAAAGTAAAGTCAAGTAAGGTCGTATTTTGTGCACATATCTGCCTAGTGTCTGATAAACAGGACGTTAAATAACTTAATAAATATGGCAACGGCGATCTATTTTACGCTTAAAATGTATGTAAACCATTCCAACTATGAGTTTTAAGCAGATAAAAGTTGAAAAAAATTTTTGAAAAAAACTTGAGCTTAAATGGGTTAATAAATATTATGGCATGTGTGTTGAGCCAAAGCAGACTTCTACCTTAATGGTGCTCGGAGAACGAGAACCGTATTCCACCTTAAACCGGGAAGATTCACCTACTCGTGCTCGAGTACCCGAGTGGTGTAATTAACAACAACATCTTGCGCACAAATTTCAAATTGAAAAAAAAAACTGTTTCTGGATAGCAACGAAGCCCTTTCTCAATGTAAAAATCTAGAAAACAAAAGTTTCCGTTCACAAATTCACATCTTTTGCAATAAATTGTTTTGTTTTTTTTCTTTCTTTTTTTTTTCAACCTCGAAACACAAATCTAATTTTTTCCCATAATTTAGTTTTTTTTCTTTTTTACGTTTTAGCATAAAGTTTTTTATTTTGTTTCTTACAAATAAATAGTACATGGCAATGATGGAAATATCTGGAATATCATAGCATTGTTGTCCAAAAAAGAAAAGAAAAAAGTTTAGACCGAGGTAGGGTACGGAGTATAATGAGGCATATGGAATTTCTCCTATAAATTCTAATACTAAAAATCTTAAAAACGTGAATTATTTCAGTTGACATGTTTAGAAATACCGTTAAAACCAGGCGCTGCCCTATTATTCATCTTTCAGGGAAGCTGTAGCCTTTTTCATTTTCCTTACCACTGCTTTCTAATTTATGAAAATTTAATGTTTTAAATTTGAGGCATAATTTATTATTCAACAATCGATAATAGTGCATTAATTCAAAGCTGGAGCTTTCTTAAATGCATGCATGTTATGTTTTTGTGTTTCATTAATACATTTTATGCAACTTTCGACTCTTGATTTTAAAGTATTGCTTTGGGAGCAGAATGGGACACGTTGATGGGATACAGTGAATCCTACTGTACCGTAAAGTCGGGTTACTTGGACCCTAGGGGGTTACTTGAGCCCATTACAGTAAAATGATAAAATCTAGGTTTGGTACTTATTAGTTGAAGACTTGCACGTAGTTCCTCGTTTCTCCTCTAGGTAGAAGCACTCTGCAGTCTCTAATGCTAGTACCAAACCCAGATTTTATCATTTTACTGTGGGCTCAAGTAACCTCCTTGTGGGTCCAAGTAACCCGACTTTACGGTACTTGCAACATTACCCACTACAAAGTAAGCGCTTTATAATAGTGCAAAGTATTTAGGATTATCAAGATTTAAAATTAGCCACCAAGGCGGATAGTTTCATGTAACTAGATTAAGGCTCCCAAGTTGTGTGATTGTGCTCCCACAAGTGGGGCATAGCGAAACTTGAGAGCCTTTCGAAAATAACTTTTTTAAAAAGGATGATAAAGAAAACTGAAAAAAAAAAATGACATTAACAGTTCTTTAGTCATGTTCTGTAGTTTCGATTTTGGTAATACTGTAATTAAGGAAATTATAACAAACGAAATGAAAGTACCTCTCTGCCCTGCTCTCTCCTACATAACCAGAACGAAATGAGGGACAACAAGAATTAGATTTCAATTTGTAACCCTAAAACACGTGTATGCAATTTTTTGCAAACTTTTGCTGCTTACTTTTTTTAGATTTTGATACAAAGTTTTATTATTCTTTTTACAACTATATAGTACACGTCACTTTAACATTGATGGAGATAGTTGGAACATCAAAGCATTATAATTTTGTTTTAAAAGAGAGAGAGAGAGAGAAAGAAAGAGAAAAAAAGATAGAAGAAAATGGAAACACGTAACCAGAAACGAAATTACAACTCTAAAAAAATTCATTTCCACTTGTAATTTGACAGAACATATGTCTGCAATTTTATAAAATTTGTACATTTATAGTGCCTCTTAATTCCTTTACATTTTGGCACAAATTTATTCACTTATTTCTTACAACTTATAGCACACTTCCCTCTAGCCATAATAACTTTTATTTTAAACATCAAGGCATTGATAAAGAGAAAATATAAGAGAAAGATTATAGGGAGACACGAAAAGAGACGAAATGAGTATTAGAAAAATTTAATTTCCACTTGTAATTTCAAAACAGATGTCTGCAATTTTTTGGTAACTTGTGCATTTAAGCCTCTTAGTTCTTTTACATTTTGGCACAAAGTTAATCTTTTATTTCTCACAACCATACCCTACACGTCACTCTAGCCATGGAAACTTTTATTTGAAATATCAATGAATTGATTGGTCTTCAAAAAAAAAAAAAAGAGGAGAGAGCGAGAAAAGAGAGAAAGAAAATAAAGGGAGACACAGCCAGAAACGAAATTACTACTAGAAAAAATTTCATTTTCACTTGTTATTTCAAAACACATGTCTGTAATATTTGGTTAACATGTGCTTTTTAATTATTTCGCATATTGTCACAAAATTATTCTTTTTTTTTCTCACAACCACACCGTACACGTCACACCGGCAATAGCGGATATATCTAGAACATCAAAGCATCATTGTCGAAGAAGAAGAAAAAAAATTACATAACCATAAACGAAATACGGAACAACACGAATTACTCTTCCCCTGTCGTAATTCGTGGTATGTGCATCGCGGTAAACAACCAATAAAACAGGAGAAGTGACAGTGAGATACAATTCGCGACTTTTTTGCGTCACTTTAGGGTCATAATTCACGGCAAGAGAAATAATTTGGGGCCCAACAGAACGTTCTCTCACGATGACTCCAAAGATTTCTCCGACTCTTCCTTTTTAGGCTAATCAGAGAGAGTTTCGGGTGCATCTGGGTACCGGCTCCCGTCGGTTTTTATTCGAGTATATCCGTTTGTAGATGTTGACGCGGGACGGTAAGTCACGGTCAATGCTGAGGGAAGTGCGATCTCATATCGATAGGTTATCGATCGGTTTTCGATAGCTCGGCTGAAGGGCTCTTTTGTGTTCTGTTTATGCATTGGAATCCTAAATGAACGACCTTCTCATCGTGATAATGTTTCTTATGGGGGAGATTCTTGGGCAAATGGTTATAGCTTAGAATCGGGAAGAGGGTCAAATCCTATGTCTAGGTGTCCTCGCCATTCTAGAGCATGTCTAGGGTAGTCATTTAAGGGGGAGTCTAGAGGGGGAAATCGCCCCCTTAAATGGGAGAAATTAATATATTTACGTATAAGCGAGCCTTTTCTTTGATTAACCCTTTCTTTTTTTTTTCATTTTGATGAAATATACATTAAGTACAGACCCTTTGCCCCTCTCTCGCCCCTGAAAAAGTTGATATTCCGGATCTGTAACAATATTTAAACAACGTATATGAAACCACTGCAGTATTCGCATTTTTTTCCTGGTGGAAGGTGAGGTTCATTAACCTCCTTACAGAGAGAGAGAGAGAGCGAGAGAGAGAAAGAGACACATAATAACATGAGTTACAATATAGCTTCATGCAAATAAAGCTTCATACGAATGACACTGAAAATTTTTATCAAGTACCTAGCCCGCTGCCCCCTCGTTTTGAACGAAATTTGAGCTGTCATATTTATGGTTTATACACGTTAATGTAAATACTTTAAAGAGCTTAACAATAAGATAGTTCGATAGTTTATTTAAAGAACGACAATATCTTTTTCTTTCTTTTAGTACCAGCTCGGTTGGATACAAGTACTATGTTCGTTTTCTATGAACTTTATGTTTGTCGCTACAGAGACCATAAAAGTACTGACAGTGACAACTACTACTAATGTTTAGCAACTAATAATAATGACTAAAAAGAGACAACGTGTTTAAAAGTGCAAATACAATCATTTGAAATGAATTAAAAACTCATAAAACAGTTGCTTCGAGACTATTTAATACGATATAATGTGTACGCATTTTTTTTCTTCCCCCTTTTTTTCTTTTTGAAGTAAATATTTTTTTTTTTTTTTTTGAGTATCTCTAGTACGATTAATTGAATATAAGCATTATGCAGTCTACAAACGGCGAGCGTCGCATTCAGTTTCATACATCTTAATTAAAACGAAATAAATAATTAATCGCGATAAATCTATTCGCGACGTCTTTCATCTTTTCTGTCAAACGTAAAAAAAAACTGTAAATTAAGTACTCAATCCAATTGAGAAAATTATAAAACAACAAGAATATATTACAAAACAAACTTAGCAGTTTAATACACATCAAATATGTGAACATTTTAATGAAGTTTGAGTGACCTCTTACCTTTGCGCCAAGAGTCGTACACAAATATTTATGAACTTACAGTTAGTGGGGATATAGTAGAACACAAAATAATTGTCAGTTCCACGGTACACTCCTAAAGCAAAAACTATTGGCTCATCTAAGTTGGCAGGTTTTTATTGAAAAAAAAGAGCAAAGTCCAACTTTGACCTCCCAAAACGGAAAGAAAAAAAAAATTTTGAAAAAATAAAAAAACACGTGTTTAATAATTTTAAATAAAGACCATATTCTGAAATTTTCAGCAAAATCAAAAATGTTAAGTATTCTGGCTGCCTGATTCTTCAAAAAAAAAAAAAACGGCTCTTAAACTCTTGATCCACTGCCTGAACTTTATAAAGAGCACATTCTTCCATACAGTGAAATTAAATTTTGAAGATTACCCCCCCCCCCCCGCCCTCAAAAAAAAAAGAAAAGAAAAGTTTTAGCTCAATAACGGATGTATCTTATGCGACACGCTTCATTACTAAACAAAAGAAATTATTTGAATATTGTCTCTCGAAATATTCAAAATGTGATTGCATTACACGAAAGTAGAGTAAATGTTTCTATAAAGGTCATGCAATAAAAGAAGAAAGTACCATATCCGGAGTCTTGGTAATGCGCAAACCGTGGAATTGCCCACGCTGTAAAAAAAATGAATGTTTTTTTAACAGTGTAATACAGCTAATTTTAGAGTAATAAACTGTAAAAATTGCAACTTTTACAGCACTAAACTGCAAAATTACTAATATTACAGTGACAAACTGTAAAATTGGTAATTTTACAGTTCATTACCGTGTATTTTACAGTTTTAAATTGGAACCTCGGCTACCCGTATAAAACTGTAAAAAACACAGTTCATTTCTTTCAGTCAGGCCCGTCATTTAGGGGGGCAGGGGGGGGGGTCAATTGCCACCCCCCTGACTTTGGGAAATCAATGTATTGGCAGAAAAGTGGGCGTGGTTCTTGCCACTTTTTGGTAAATTTTACATTGTGTATGCACCCTTTGCCCCCCCCCCTGGAAAATTTTGAAATGACGTCCCTGTTTGCAGTGCATGTGCAAAAGAGCAATACGAATGTATATGAGGAATTTTGTAAAGATTAAAAATTCAAAATGTCCTTAAGCAATAATGCTCAATCCCTTGACATGCGCTCTACAACAACAACACACTCCCATGCCCCCCCCCCCCCCGTACATACCACTGCTCTTGGTTTAACCTTTTTCAACGCGAGGGCCGCTATTCATATTAAAAGCATTCTCACGGGGCAGAATACAAAAGGGGCCAGAAATTTGAAAATATTTTATTATTTTCTAAATAACCTGACAAAATAAGCAATAAAGAAAATTACCAATCGATAAAAGGTTGCAATAATTACTTGATGCTTATTTTATTATTTACGTTTTTTAAAATCAGAAATCAATTTTTGTATATTTGACTCCAAATTTGTAGCATTGTCACTTCTTGTGCTTTACTAACAAAACAGTGACACTGATTTAACCGGTTGGTTTGAATCCTGAAGAGAGTTATATTTTTAGATCGAGACCAGGAGCCGAGCAACCCCTGATCCAGCATTCCCAGAGGAATTGATTTGAAGTAGGAACTTTGCGACCACGAACATATAAAACGAACCCCAGTCACCATCAGCGAACACGAATGATATTCGACCGGTTGGCATCTATACAGAGTGGTAAAGGAAGAGAGAAAGGTAAAATATCCATTTGGGTGACGCGAATGAGAAAGAGATGCGAAATCGGAGAATACGCCTAGGGTGATAAGAAAAAGTAAAAATGAAATCCAATCAGACACACACAAAGTTTAGTAGGATAGGTTGCACAGCGTGAGAGAAAATTAGTTACATTTTTTTTTAATTATTATTTTTTTTTGGGGGGGGGGAGGTGCAAGAGGTTAATGCATAGTTGACTATTCTTTGAAATATATTGATATATATTTCTTCAAAGGAAAGATATATTATTAGAAATATGTTGAGTTTTATTGATTGATAAGAAGTTATTCGGGAAAAATTCGAAATGACGGCCTGATGGCTAACACACAGAAACACTAATAGACAGACCGGCGGGATGAAAGACACACAAATTTTCCCACCTCAGTTTAAAATTTTTTGCTTTGAAATATTTATTGAACGAGTGAATTTTTAACTATTTTTGCTTTATGCAATATTTAAGGAAAATAGAACTTCGTTTCATAGTTTAAAAACTTCATCTGATATTTTTGCGGCGAAGCACTGAAAATAAAACGAATGTTATAAAAATTAATTCTTCTGACATTTCAGGAATTTTTTTTTTTTTTTTCAAACATTTCATTCTTAGATTGATGGTTCTTATATAAAACTTTTCGCAGCAGATGCGTTGAAAAAAATCATAACACAGTTGAATCAAAACAATCTGTATCTCCATTCACGTATGCCCTACCTTCCATTGCTCTGAGAAAAAGTGACGATCCGATGTTTCTGTTTCACCCGACCTTGACAGCAACCTTGAATTTCTTCGAGAGGTAGCTCTTGCCACTGATAAACCGTGACCGCGAAGTTAAATATTATTTATCAGGGAAAAAAATTACTATGGCAACAGGACGGAGATTCATGGTTCGAGGTCAAGAATAGAAAGAAAACTGATTTGCAAAGCAAATGAGAAACAAATTTATTCAAACCACGCTCTCTAATATGCTGTCGATAACAGCGAGTTAAATGAATTATCAAATGAATTATCAAAATTTATGTACCATCAAACTACTATGTGAATGTCTGTTTCAAGAATTTCCGAAATGGTACAATGATCTAACGTGACGTGTCTTGACTTACAGAGATAATTTAAATTTAAATCGGATTAAAAAACTTATGCACCATCAAATTACTGGGTGAATGTCTGTTTCAGAAATTTTCGAAGTGGAAGAATCATCTAACGTGATGCCTAACAAATTATAACGATCATTCAAATTAAAATAAAATAAGAAAATGTATGCAGCATCAAACTACTGTATGAATGTCTGCTTTGAGAGAATTTCCGAAACGGTAGAATCATCAAACGCGATGTCTCTTAAATTGTAGAGATCATTTAAATTTGAATCAAATGAGAACATTTATGTACCATTAAACTACTGTGTGAATGTCCGCCCCAAGAATTTCTCAAATGGTACAATCTTCTGACGTAGCGATTCTCTTGAAACAGTTTACCGGAAGAATCTGTAATGAGCAAGGGAGTCGATAGCTTTAAGAGGGCCATTGATCTTCATTGGGGACTATAAATTGACTAGGATCAGCCAGCTAGGCCCAGAGCCTGTTGCTGGTCGTCACACTTGTATTTGCATTTAATTGTGGAGATCATTTAAGGGTTACGTGATGCTTGCAGTCTTTTAAAAAGTCATGTAAAAATCAATAAAAATGCTTTCCTTGCATCACGTCCTGATACCAATCAAGATGGTCAAATCAAATTTAACAGTGTCATGATTTTGTTGGCGAGGATGGAGATTTAAGAAGCCTAACAATCGGAAAACACAGAAGATGTTGTGGTTTATAACCTATTTAAACTTAAATTTAACCGAATTATCTACCATTTAAACTGGTGACATTGGAAAAATTTGGCGACTAAGCTCTTGGGGAAATTAAATACTCATCTCACCATATCGTGCTACTGCTAATGCGAAGATCACGGTAAAAGAAAGGGACACCTTCATTTTCGCCAGTTTTTTTTTTTTTTTTTTTTTGAGATATATGAACAAAACTGCGATCTTTCATTCTGAAAAGAAGGAGACAACTACAACCAATATTCCACTAGTCAATTGAGGAAAAGAGCTGTAAAAGGCAACATATCAGGATAAAGTAAAGAAAAAACCTATTGATTTGTTCCCTTATTTTGAAACTAAAGTTTTGCATTTTTTCCGCATTAGAACCCAATATTATTTGGGTTATTATTAAAAATCCAAAACGTATTTGGATTAATTCATGAATTTGGAGCAAGAACTGGGAGTGCATAGCATCAAATTACACATTTTTATCATATTTTACTTAAATGTCAGAGAATTTGTTCGCATAGGCAAATTCCAACATTAACTCCAACAGCATAAAAAACTGTTTTCAACATTTGGAGCTTTTTTTTATCAATTGTGATTATGAATTATGAACTTAAAAATGTCCTATAATCTATGGCGGGGCTGAATCCTTTTTGAAGAGTCATTAATTATTTACTATCAAAGTATAATAAAATGAGTTAAATTCCAATATTATCTGGTAATACAACAAATAACCTCTGGCAAACGAATTGTTTGCAAACAAATCTATAGTAATAATATAAAGCTGAAAAGTTTGCTTTTTGTTTGAACGTGCCAATCTCAGGAACTACTGGTTTGAATTGAAAAATTATTTTTGTGTTGAACAGTCCATTTAATCTGGAAGGCGTTAGGCTATATAACATTACGCTATATGTAAGGAGTTATTATTATAGTTAAAAAATAATAATGATCGAAAACCACGAGCTGATTATTTTCCACTCTTCTCGAGAGTATCGTTCATTGAAGTATTGTTTTGGCAACTGTGTCCCGAAAATGGCGCTGACTTGAATTTTTGTGTTTCCCCGTGTATTTTTTTTTTTTTTTTATAACAAACATCTGATATTGTGGTGTACTTCAAATAGTTTTTTAATCGATTCTTTTCTTATTAACGCGGGTGAAAAAACGAGGCAAAGCAATACTCTAATGAAGGTTTTTGAAGTAACAACTTATAACCATTGTACGAGGCGCGTTCAAAAAGTAAGGGCCGTTTGGTTACAGAAAAAAATATACTCATAAGAAAAAAAAATTAATGTCATATTTAGTTAGGTACAAACTTACTTTACTGATCTACATAATCGCCGTTCACTTCTACGCATTTTTCGTACCGCTGCATCAGCTTCTTTAACCCCTCTGCGTAGAAACTTGCCGCCTGAGAGTTGAACCAGTTGACAAGCGTTTTTGAGTCCCTCTTCGGTTTCAAAACGTTAGCTACCTTGCCGCTGTTTAAAATGTAAGAGAAAGTAGTCGCTAGGTGCAAGATCGGGACTGTACGGCGCACAGTGGAGTATTTGAGTGAAAATCCTGGCCAAAAGTCGAAAATTGAAAAGTTATCCGATTTTTATGAAAATTTATTTTATAATAGTTGATTAACTGGTGCATCGATCGGCACCAGTTTTGGAAACTTGAGCCACATACAACTGCTCATAGCCTCGGTCATAGATGAAGTTTCCGTGATAATTTTCGCTTTTTTGTTACGTTTCAGCCTAATTATTACGTTTTAATGTAGATTTTTTTGTGACGTTATAAATGAATGGATTAAAACCAAACCAGTTTTACTGGTTAGAGAACTGTCAGGGCCTTGTGTTAAATTTTGATTCGAAGTAAATAGTTTTATTTTTTGTCGTCAAAAAAAAAAAATAAATAAATGCTTGGTACGAGAAATTTTTAATGGCTTTTTCCCAAATTTAGAACTAGTGAAAGCTTTTTAAGTGGTTGTCGCGCTTTGTCGCGCTATTTTGAAAGTTGGAGCTTATTTGTGAAAGTCTCATGTGCTGATTTCTGCAAAAAATGTTCCGCAAACAGTTGCCATTTTTTTATATGATTTTTTTAATAAAATGTATCATTTAATCATTTTGGTCAAGTCTTGATATTAAAATGAATTTGGCAATGAAAATTTAATAAACTTGCAACTCGTGTTTTCATTAACATTAAATAGGTGGTGAATCCAAATAACAAAGCACAAAAATAGCAATAAAATTTCAGACACGTGTTTCAAAGTTACGAGAAACTCCTTTATCAGTACATAAAGATGTGAGCTTAGAGTTGAGATTCAATGAAGTAATTTCAAAACGCTCTTTTTACATTCATACTTTTTTTGCATCGATTGTGCCCTTGAAACTTGTACATGCAATTTTATAACTGTTCGTGAGTTTGATTATTAATTTTTTATGTAGGCTAATCCGTCAATCAATTAAAATAGTTTATTTTCACTACGAACTTTTTTTTCTCTTTTAAATTAAGATAACTTAAAAATACATTTATATACGCATGTTTTTCTTTCTTTATCATTGTAGAAAATTATGTGAGGGGGGCGTAAGGGGGGGGGGGGAGAGGTATTTTCCCGCTTATATATAGTATGTTAGTAAATTTCTTTTCTAGCGCATTTCCTATCGATATCATTATTGCTTAAGACGTTTTACCTACTCACTGTGAAATAGAAATCATATTAAATTTGAGTCCTAAGTTTCTATTCGTAGAATTCTTAGTGGGAAACATCACAGTGCTATGTAAACTGTTCTGTACACAAAAATCGACTCAAGGAATGGGTACTATTCGCTTCCATATGAGTGTGTCCAAGCTTGCGCACATTTCACTAACGACATTGGTCCCCCTCACCAAGGCCCTGCACCTGCACTCTTGAAATCGGATATCTAAGTCCGGTCAGAGATAGGGGGAGGAAGGAGAAGACCACTGAGAAACAGAGGAACGTAACATTACGAACTACTATCATTGAAGAATCACACGCGTCATTTTTGAGCTCCTAACCATGGAAAAAGAATTTAGCAGGCTGCAGTTGTACGAATTAATTAAGGAATGTCCCGATAAAGCACTTGATAAAAAACTACAGTTTATGGAAATTAGAGTGGCTGACAGTGGCGTATATAGGTTTTTATTTCGGAGGGGGCCCATATAATCAAGCTTAGCCCCCCCCCCCCCCCCCAACGTTTTTTTTCTTTTTTTTTTCGCTATTACTGTAAAACAAGTAGAAATTTTCAAATTGAATTAAAATATTGTAATTTTTAGAAAAGATAGAAAATTACGAAGTTTTAAAATTCCCCCCAAAACTTTTTTCAAAATTAAAATTATTTGTGCTACCTTTTTTCAAAATTGAAACCTTAAGCCATCTTTGGTAGTAACGTTAGCAAGAACTCTCTCCCGAAATGTTTCGAAATTAATGTTTTAAAAACATTTTTATTTAGGTTATCTTTAATACCGTCAAGAGAAAAAGCAGGATTCGGGCGCTGTGCCCCGAAATTTTGCGGCATTGAAGCTTCCAGAATGCAATTTTAAGCTCTATTTTTTGAAACTGAAGGTTCGAAATTTTACTTTTAGCAGAGGTGCCCATTACCCCCAAGAGCAAAAACTTATCATTCAAGAATTCCAAGAAGATCCCTCTAAAAACGAGAGCCACACGTGAAAGAAAAAGAAAACAAAAACTTTTTAAAACGCCCCTTAAAAATAATTCAATAGCGTCGCTTACGCCATGATTCTTGATAGGAACAACTGCTTTTAGGCTTTGTTTGTCTGGCAACATTTAGGATAATAAAAGGATTTAGGGACTCTTCTGGAAATTTTTGGGCATAGATACACTAATTCGGGAGCTCTCTCTTCCAAAACACATTTTAGAGCTAAGGACTAGAGAAAAGTAAGGGGGATATCAACTACCGTTAACTGTTTGAATTTTAAATCTCTAAAATGCCATTCAGAGGTGGCGCTAGGAAATGCCCGACAGAGGGGCACAGGTATAATTTAAAATTTTAGTTACGAAAACTAATTATCTTATAATATGCAGTTAATTTTAAGGGAAGGAATGGGGCTCGGGACTCTCCATCGTAAAATTTTTGAAGTTGAAGTAAAAAAATAGCTGTTATAAGCATATTCGATAGAGTTAGAAAAAAACTTTTGGTTTCGGTGACTCTCCTGAGAAAAATTCGAAATTGAGGTTTAAAAATAGCATTTTAAACGAGTTTCAATGATTAGGGTAGGAGCACTCCCCTGAATTTTTTTCGAAATTTAAACCCCAAAATAAAGAATTGTTTTCAAGAAGTTATCGTGGATGACGGAGGATATTGCTCAGAGAGACTCTCCTCGGGACTTTTTTTAAAATTCAAGTCCTAAAAACGCTATTTTAGACAATCTTTAATTATGTAGAGGGGCAATGTGCACTACACTGGATATATATATATATATATATATATATATATATATATATATATATATATATATATATATATATATATATATATATATATATATATATATATATATATATATATATATTTAGTCTAAAAATCCCATTTGTTGGCAACTTTTGATTAAGTAGCAGTTTTATTGCAGATTTCTTAATTGGAGAGGGACCATTTTTACAGAAACACTTGTTTACAGTTTCTATTTTTGAGAAATAAGGTGGCTTCTTATTAAAAAAAAGTACAGGTGCATTGTTTGGTTCGGGACTCTTCCCCGAAATATTCTTAAGATTAACTCCTAAAAACGCAATTATTGGGGGCCTTTGACGACGCATTTTGTTAGAGGTTAGAGGGGGCGAGTTTGTTAAGTATGAAGTACCTCAGCATGGAAAAAAATACATGTTAGTTAAAAGAAAGTTTTCTTAAACTAGATTTAATTTTTCAAAATATTGGACTGATTAAAACAATTTAAATTTTTACGATCAAACTTTAAAATTATTTTGTAATTAGTTATCACGCAAAACATCGTGATTAGAAATTAGTTGTTAACTTTAAGTTAAGTTTTAATCTGCGATGTTTGGAGTCAAGAAGATTTTTTTTTCCATTGATTTCCTACGTCTTGTGCTATTTCTCAAACAGCTGAAGTTGAAAATTCTTCCTTGTCCCATTGTGCTTGTTTCAGAACATTTTTTTTTTTTTCAGATTCCTCTGAAGAAATAATCTTGAGAATATGTTTATGGTTGAGTTTTATCAATTTTTGTTGAAAATTTAAGAGTAAACTTACACCGAATAATAATAACTACCTTTATATTAAAAAAAAAAAAAATCCGAATTTTTTTCGTGGGGGGGGGGGGGGGACATAGGAGGGAAAGACCCTCTGGAGTTCTCCCTTATATACACCTTTGAAAACAATGTTAATTCAGAGTGGGCTTTTTTCTTAAGGATTTTTTTTTTTTTTTTTTTTTTTTTTTGAGCAAACACCTACTTTTGAAAAAATCTTTCTCGATTTCGGGGGGGCCCCCTTTAAATACGCCCTTGGTGGCTGAGTTAGTAAGGTGTTCAGAAACTGAGAGAAGCTCCATTAGCCGTTGCTTCAGATATGTTAAATCCGCCTTCAAGAAAAAATAGTCTTCGGCAAATAACATTATCTGCATTTAGATGCAAGTTTAAAGTGTGTGGGAGAGAGGGGGGGGGAGTAATGTATCTACCAGGGGGAGGAGGGTTGGTTCACCCCAGGTCACACCTAAAATTGATTAAAATGTTTGTGAAAAATATAAACACTTCAATATTGAAAATTTCCACCAATATTTTTAAAATTATAGAGAATCTATTACGTAGGCATGGTTACGTAGGCATACGTATTGTGCATATTTTACTTAAAATACTTTCAAAATGCATACTTGCCTTTTCATTCAAACTTTTGTTGCACCATATTAAGAAAAATTATATTTTCCAGAAATTTTAAAAGTTCATACTTTGATACAACATGAAAAGTTGTTACTTTACCTTTTTCTCGAGGAAGGCGGGGTAGGGGGAGTACACATCAAATTACCACTATGGATGCCCCCGTGTTAGTTACAGTAGTCTTAGTGTTTTTTTTTTTCTTGTGCAATATTTTAACGATTATAACCGATCGATTAAGTACTAGAATTCAGAAAAGAAAAAAAAGGTTCAAATTTGTTTTGCACGGAACACTGGGCTATGTAAACAACATTTTTTTCTTTCATAAACAAGTATTAATTACAGTGCATTCTTTCAAATGACCAGAAGTACATCGCATTAAATGCGCTTTCTTATTCCATTTTTGCTCCAAACTAGATTTTGGCAAGTAGCCAAAATCTGGCTACTTGTTCCGGTAGGAATGCTCCAGAACGAAAATCGGTGAAAATATTTCTTTCACCTCTTTATAAAAAAATTCATTAAAAATCAATGGAGCAAGATAACTTCACCGTTTTTTGCTTTAAATGAAGGTGAAATGTTTACATTGTATTCTTAAAAAGTTTCAGAGCAGTAACACCATTAGATTCTCGGATGCATGAATTTTAATTTCCGTTGATTGATAAATTAAAAACCGTCAAAAAAGTGACCTTTCTTTGAAAATTCCTGGAAAATCGGGATATTACGATAGAACTTCAAACAATTTAGACTTTGAAAGACATTGATTTGCTCTAAATGGTGATGCATTGTTTTTCTTCCTACGTTTGATAGAAACCTTTTTGCGGTCGTAAACTCGTAAAAGTCTAAAACTTGGATAAAACATAAAATAACTATTTTTCTAAATTAAATATTTAAAATCGAGCTTCAGGTTACAACATCTGACCTTTCAGAAAGGTTGTGTACCAAGTTTCATAGCTGTAAACTGGATAGCTTCGCTGTACAGCGCACAAACGCACAGAAGGGTATTCCCTTCAGAAGAGCGAAAATATCGAAATAGTTTTGGCCAGGATTTTCAGTCAAATACTCCACTGTGCGGCGCCGGCGCGGCGGTTGGTCAAAAAGTTCTCTCCGAAAATCTTAAATTTTATCCTTGGTTTTTTCAGCAGTGTGAGGATGCGCATTATCGGGGACTAAGATTATGCTTGATGACAATTTCCCACGGGGTTTGTTTTGGTTCGCACGCCTTAATTTGTCGACGAATCACAGAATGCAATTCACAGTTGGCGGGATCAACGATTTTCGTGGCCATTGTTCTTTGCATTCACGGACAATAATACGACTTCAGAAATGAAATAAATGACGCTGTAGCTTCACAATGAGTCAGTTAATGGCCCAGCAGTAGTAAACTGTGCTTCGAAGCACCATTATTAAAATACAAGCAAACGGCCTTTACTTTTTGAACGCGCCTCGTAATAAAAATGAATTATTTTTTCCAATTTTTTGTTCAAGTTTAATTAATTTTTTGTTGAGAGTTAGCCCGTGCAACGCCGAGCCACGCAGATTTTAATATATACCAAATACCAACATCCCAAATCATGCCAATATAATGAAGCCAGGCCACGATAATGGACCCAAGTATAAAACTTCCCACTAACGTGAGCTAAAAAAATAAATTATTTGCATGTTTGTCATTTTAATAACTTCATAGCATATTTACACCACATATGAGGAAACTCGAACAGCGAGTTTGTAATTACATACACATCAAACAAAGCAAAAATAAACGATATACGCAATGCCAAAATCGCAACAGTTGCCTAAATTTCAATCAGTCCTTTTTTGTACGAATTACGATCTATCATGAGAATTTTAACTCTTACATTTTCAATTTTTATTAACCCATTAATGCCTAGCGTCCCTTTTTAGGGACGGTCCGAAAAAGGGTCTGAACTTCCCCAAAATGAACACTTCAACCAAATAATAGTGTTCAATGAGTATCTTGGTATTGTTTCAATTCGTTATTAACAGATTGCAATACATAACCATTGCAAAGTGCGTTCTGTAGCAGTTTTAATATGATCTTTATCAAAAACGACATCGTTCACAATCTCAAGGAAAAAAGCTGTTTTCAAAGTGATTCCCAGCTTCCCAGTTTATGTTCATTGCTGATTTTATTTCTTCTAATAAAATGTCTTTTTAACTATTATATCGTAGGCAGAAAAAAAGTTTAGTAAAAAAAGTATATATTCTCTGGGGTCTATCGTCACTTTTAAGAGACGATTTTTCTTTCCTGAATAAAACAATTATTTCTTACACAATATTTTTTTTATTATTTTTCCTGTCCATTAAACACTGTTTGTAACCAGTATACAAAATATCTTTGGAAAAAAATGTCAGGCATTAATGGGTTAAATCTGCTCTGTGGTTGATGCTTTTTATGTGTGCATTTTAGACTGGTTTTTAACGGATTAAGTTCGTCTTTTTCAACATTAAAATATTTTACCATGCCCCACATTTAATGAAATTCGTTCTCAGTGTCCCTAATTTTAAAAATTCTTCAAACTTTTCTTTAAAATAGTTTCCAATGAACTTCTTTTGCAAAGATCAGCAGTAATTATATGTACGAGAAAGAACATTCATTTAATTTCGTTAGTAATATTCTACTGCAAAATAAACAAATTACTGTTGCATAATTTTGATGTTTCAGCCGAAACCGTAATTTATGAAAAAGTACAAGGAAAAAATAATGGAATGACTGCTATACTGCCGTGCTAGAGCTCAAATTGAGATAAAACTCTTTAAAGTTTTGCGCCGCCATGTATTTGATTCAGATGAAACTTTTTCAGAATTTTCAAAAAAAATATTTCCCGTTCTCAAATAACCATGAAACTTTGTATTCAGGTGAAATCAACGCCTCCTAAATACTAAATGCCTAGTACATTTGCTTTGCTGCGGTCGTCGATAGTTCCACTTTAAGCGCCACCTTGCGGCAATTCGATAATGCCGTTGTTATTTTTTGATTGGTTAACTTTTAAATTCAAATTTAGAAATGAACTGATCGTCAATTTCTCGAAGAACTCCGGTAGATAGCAGTGCTTTGTGAACCAAGGGCATTTTGCAGCTATTGGCGATGGATCCAAACAATATTCGAATTAAATTTTTTGATTGGTTGATTTTTGAATTTAAATTTTGAAATGAACCAATCGTTAATTTCTCTTACTCGAAGAACTCCGGTAGATGGCAGTGTATCGTAAACCAAGGTCGAAATTTTGCTCTGTGCTGAAAGCCAGAAAGTTGCAGGCATTTAGTATTTAGGAGGCGTTGGGTAAAATACGTCACAAAGAGCTGCCTGGTGGCGATAACTAAATTTTGTTGAAAAGTGTAGACACGACTTCTGTGCTTATCACGGCAGTACACTGCGGGTGTGTATCGAGAAAAACTTTTTTTTTTTTAATGAAAATTGTCAAGGTAATAAAAAGTAGCTCCTACAGGCCCACATATTCCAGAAAACATTTTATCCGAACCAAAACATATTTAGGTGTCCCGCAAGAGGCCTAAAAATTATATTTTTCTTTGAAAATTATTATTTTTTTCCTAATTTTATTTTCTAAACTGAGAATATGTGTTAAAAAAAACTTCAATTCAAAAAATATGCATAGTAAAGTTTGAGGAAAAACTAAATCACTTCAAACATCACAATACCTAAATTGCTGCAATATGCATTTTCCTACAAGGAGGAATACTAGGAGTATATAAACTCCTTCCTGGAGTTTATATACTACTGGCTAGGTGGTGTATAAAATCATAGTTTTGGTCAGCTGCTCTAAATACTGTCGGCCCCGCTTAAACGAATACTGTCGGTTCCAAGAAATATTATTCGATTAAACGGGGTATTTGATTAAGCGGGGATCTTTAGTATTACGTCTGTGGCATCGGTTCCAAAATATTTTACTCGTATAAGCAGGGTATTCGTTTATCCGTTACCCGATTGAGCGGGGACGCCAGTATGTATTTCGCAGTTTTGAATATCATGTTTGATATGTTAGCCGGAACAGGACATATCCGCCGCAAATTTTATCGCTCACTTCCCCGCATAGGACATTTCCGCCGCGACTCATATCCCGCACATGCCTTGCACAGGACAAATCCGCCACGCAGAGACTGTTTTAAAATTTTCTTTCTTGGCGACAAGTCATCTTTTGGCGACAAGCAGCAAATCTAAAAAAAAAGCAGTGTAATCAATTTAAACTTTCGGGATTGATAACACGTGATCACTAAATTTCCAATCAGCTTTTGAGTATTGTATACAGTCGTTTTCTCTGAAAAGTATTCAGGTGTCCAGTTTAATTCGATTACTTTTTTCTGAGTTATCACAGAGTGAAGTTGCTAGAGTGAAACACTACGATCGAAGTTTCCCAGTCTGGAAAAAGTGGGAAGGGCCTTGCATTAAAAAACACCTTGCATTAAAAAAGGAAGAAGAAACTAATAAAAGAAGTTGAACATTATTTGCAGGATTTCAGGATAATAAGAAAATTAAAAGGGTCACCTAAAAAAGAACTGTACGTTCCATGCCGCAAAAGTAAACAAATAAATAAATTTAAACTTCGCCAATTTTACTTCGCCAAATATTGCACTTTATCAGCTCAATCGGCGGATTTATCCTGTCGCAAGGAAAAGGTGGGGAGAGACGAGGCGGAAATGTCTCATTGGGGGGGGGGGGGGGTAGAGATACACTTTGTGGCGGAAATGTCCTACGCTGCGGCGGAAATGTCCCGTGCCCTTAGCCTGTTCAAATGAGCCACTAACATTGTAAAGCGCTAGTTTTGTGTTTCTCAACATATTTAAAAAGTAATTTCATTTGTAAATAGTTCAAGTTAAAAAAAATGAGTTATTTTAATTTAGGCTCGTCTGACGTAGTGCCGAATATTTTTAACATGAGATAACTCTTCTTTAACAAACTCCTTGCATAAGTAACAGCAAAAGAGTCATCCCATAGTGACTAACGTAACATTCAGAGCTGATTTTGTAACTGTGTTTAGTTGGAACTTAAAGGATAAAAAATATTTTTTAGTTGTGCTGGTGGATTTACAATGTACAATGGTATCTATGTATCATTTCTGCTAAGAATTTAAAACAAAATGACTGACAGCAGATATTTTTTCAACCAAAATAGCAGTGTGACTAACGTAACATTTTTGCAACCCTGAAAATGAATGCTCATGCTGTGAGGCAAAAATTTCTCAACGTTAAGCAAGTGTTAAAAGTTGAATGATATATTTGAAACAAGAAGTTCTGTCAAGAACTAAACGAGCCTACTTTCCCGTACATCGACATTGGCATTCTAGCATCTGATCATTATTCTCTTGATCATCTGAGACTAAACATTATGTCAAACATACCTTTTTAGCACTTAAAGCTGATTTCTAAAAGCAAAATATACCCCTCTCATCAGATGAAATAGAGACATAAAAACTAAATAAATGAATAAATGAAGTTTTATCGCACCTTTTAAAGAATGTAACTGTTACAGTTCTTCCGTAGAAAAATTCCTCAATCGTTTTCAAAAAAAAAAAAAAATTAAAAGTACAAAGTACATCAAAACACATTTTATCAAAGAAAGGAAAAAAAACTCGTCCGTCGATAAAATGTCTCGATTTTCACTTTTAAACCGTTGCCAGTTGTTAAATTTAAATAAAGAATAAAATGCCCTCGTGAATGAAACACTTTTGTTACAAAAAAAAATCGTCTGCCAAAAAAAATAATAGTAATAAATAAAATAACACAAATGAATAAATAAACAAAAAATCGTCTGCACAGTCAGTCATTTTTTTCTGAGCCTGCATTTCCGCCATGTTTGTGGAGTCGGAGTCGGAATCAGAGTCCTCACAGAAGATTATTCAGAAAAGTACCGTCAGCTGGGGTAAGATTGGCCCTTTGAGGGTAACATTGGCCCAAAGTTAGAAAAAGTTTTGTTGTCCCGTATTGTAATCATAATGATGAGTTATCGGCCCAGACAATGCCTTACTGGATAGGTAGCACCACTGGCTTTACTGTTCATGAAGTGGAGGTTATTTCTATATTTCATATTCACTCTAATGCTGCTCCATCTTCACTTTGAGAAAGTGGTAAAATTTGTTGTCTCTCAACTTTTACTTGTGAACGCTAATTCTTGAAGAGCTACTTGTAGGTAAGTGTATAACGATATCATATATTCAATTGTTTCAAGTATTTTTGGTGTAATAATGCTGTTACCTTTGTTATTTACAAAATAATTCGATTTTATTATTTCATGACAATTTTGGCCCAGAGTTGGGGTAACTTTGGCCCAAGATGGTGGCTGTCCTAAAGTTACCCCAAGGTACAATTTTTTCGATATAAAACTTGATTGGTACCTATTTTATAAGCAGTTGTTTAACAAAACCACTTAAAATATTTTTATTATTATTTTAAGCACTAGTTTTTAGCTTTTTATTTTAAGCACACTGGATGTTTTTCAGGAAAAATGCCGAGAAATCGGATAAAACCTCTTGGTACCAGAAATTAGGCCAATTACAAACCAGAAGTGTTAGAGGAGTGTTTAGAGGCTATTAAGTCTGGTGCTTTAACCCAAAGAGCTGCAGAAAACATGTATAATATACCTAGGTCTACAATAAAAAACAAACTTAAAGGGATTCATTCAAAAAATGTGGGACGTGCAAGAATCTTTAGTGATGAAGAAGAGCATGTTTTCGAACAACATTTAATAAAAATTGCAGACTATGGGTTCCCTGTAATTGAATTGGATTTTTATTTTTCTACAATACAATATTTTTCCCTAAAATGAAGTTTGTTTCATTTATTCCTATTTCTACCCATTTCATGGATGTTTTTGAATTTAAAGCAGGCAAAACAACAAACTAATGTGTCTGGTGGTAATTTTATCTTGTCTAACTTTATCCCAACCTATACTAATCGCAGGTTTTATATGGTTTAAAAGTATGGGACAAAGTTTCCCCAATTCAAGGCAACTTTGGCCCAAACATTAAAAAAATGCAGTATAATATTGCAAAATGATTGAGAGGTCTCAATATGGTTTTAATTTAATGATACAAAGTTTGTTTACACAGTAAGATGTATTGAAAATTAATATAATCAATGTCAAAAGACATATCGCTGATAAAACTATTACAAATCTTTAGATTTGGGCCAATGTTACCCCAGCTGACGGTACTTTACAAACATTATTTATCAAAACCATTTTTTTACAAAGTTAGTTTGAAGGAAATCCGACTTTAAGTTCCAGGATCAACATTCAACTTAAATTCCCCGTAGGCGCTAATGTTAAATTTTTTTCTGAACGGTTCAATATTGAACGAAAAACGGTTCAAACCAAAAAGCGAAATAAGGGAATGAACCTCTCCGAGATCTTTCAAACAAAAAAAAGTTTATTCCATTCGGATGGTTCACTCAGAAGTTATTAGGTGGGGAAAGGTTGCTTGAACGGTTCAATGTTGAACGAAAAAATGTTCAAATTGAAAATTTAAATACTGTAATGAAGTATCCTTGCTGAGATCCTTCGAACAAAAAAAAAGTTTATTTAAATCGGACTGTTCACTCAAAAATTATTAGGGGTGACAGCTTGCTTGAGCGGTTCAATGTTGAACGAAAAATTGTTCAAATCGGAAATATAAATACGGGAATGAAGTATCCTTGATAAGATCTTTCGAACAAAAAAAAGTTTGTTGAAATCGGACTGTTCACTCAAAAGTTAGCATCGCGGGACAGGTTGTTTGAACGGTTCAAAGTTGAACCAAAAATTGTTCAAATCGAAAAATCAAATATGGGAATGAGTTGTACTCGCCGAAATCTTTCCAACAAAAAAAAAGTTTTTTCAAATCGGAATGTTCATTCAAAAGTTAATAGGGGGGGGGGGGAAAGGTTGCTTGAACGGTTCAATATTGAACCAAAATTGTTCAAATCGAAAAATCAAGTATGGGAATGAGTTGTAATCGCCGAGATCTATCCAACAAAAAAAAGTTTGTTCAAATCGGAATGTTCATTCAAAAGTTATTAGGGGGGGACAGACAGACAGACCGACCGACAGACCGACACACAAATTCCCCATCTCAATACCCTACTTTCAAATTTTTAATTTTTCGATATTCATTTTACCTTTTTATTTTTTTAACTTGGCGATATTTTTTTTAACTTGGCGATATTTTTTGGACTTGGCGATATTTTTTGGACTTGGCGATATTTTTTGGACTTGGCGATATTTTTTAGATGCATTAAGCCAATTTTAATACTTTTTTCGTCTTTCTTTTATTTTTAACGGGAAAGTAGGCTAAAAAGGGTAAAGTTGGCTTTTAAAAACATAAAACACATTTATTAAATCTTATTTTTTTTTAGTCTTGAGTGTCACTTTTACTCAAGATGGAGTGTGACTAACGTAACCATCGAATTATCAAGCAGCAAACACACTACAAACTATTTATTACGGCTAATCTCAGTAATAAATACAATACTTTTTCAATTTTTTTAACTTCTTATGTTGCATGATTTTTTTAAATGTATTTATTCATTTATTTTTTGATACTTTTTTTGCTTCGGTATTTTTTTTTTCTTCGGCTGAGGTTGACATTTTCATGGAATGACCCAAAAGGAAAATGAGAATTCTGATAACGTATAAATCTGCCGAAGTGTGTTAACAGTGGACTTTATGTATTTTTTAAAATGGTGTGAGCAACAAAAGGCTTGTTGACGGGATAGAAAAGATAGATACGAAGCGGTTTTGCTGCATCTACGTTTCTCCGTGTTGATTCACAATCGACGCGTCCTTTACAAACGTAAGATAAGGGAATTTGAGGAACTATACAATCGATTCACCACTTTTCTTGTACACAGTACACATGAAACATGTTTACAAAATTTATTATTGAAAACAAGGAATATTTTTAAAAAGGCCATCGTTTTATTCGCGAAAACATATTTACGCGTAAAACGTCATAGATAAATGTTTATTATTCGCTTACATTCACCTTGAGGGATCGACTTGAATTGACTGGAATTAAATTGTACTTATTTCTAACGGCGTTGTGTCAACCCCTTCCCACCAATCCGTGGGTCCTGTTGCCAGATATTAAAACAGGCCTACTGCAGTAGCCCCCTCCCCTCTCACACACATACTTATTAAGGCCTGGGCTGACATTTACAGCTTTAAAATCTTTTTCTCCGAATTCTAGGTTATAGTCCATGTTATAAGCATACAAGCGTGATTATATGATTTAGTTTACAGTTAGCAAGATATTATTGCACCGGCATTTGGTAAACACAAACACATAGTTAACAAACGTAGCAAAAATTAACAAACGGTATGTTGCAACTTGATAACGAACACAGTTAAAAATTTACAACATACTTTTAACAAATGTCCAAATATTTCTTTTAGCTGCTATAAAAAACAGAATATTATTGGAAAGTATATGTGTAATTTTGTCGTTGAAGCTGAATTCCAAAGTTAATGACTTTAAGAGAATTAATTTTTATAAAAATTTACCGTTGAAAAGAAAAAAACACGATGTCTTTCAAACATCATAATCAATTGCTCTACTTTTTTAAAACTTTCTTCAGGAGTAATGAATTTAAATATACTTGAATTTCACGCGAAAGTGGTGGAAACAGATAAAAGGAAATAATCAGTGACGTTTTCCGGATTTTTTCTTTTTTTAAATTCAGGGCTGAATGTTTAAAAATCATCAACATGAAGAACAATTTTTCCTTTATTTGATGGTTGAAAATCTACCGAGAAGCTGTGCGCAAGGCCAGTCAAGCGTTTCGGATTTAGGGAGTCACTTGAAATGTGATCTGTGTCATAAAGAGCAGTTTAGAAGGTGATAGGGAACGAAAACATGAACGATATCGATCAGGCAATGTCCGAAGTGATTTGTTCGCAGTAAATAAAAAACCATTCAAGAGGAAGACTTTCTGCTTAGCAAGCAATGATACGTGAAATCTATTGGGCGTTTTCACACAGTAGCGGGTTCACTGGAAACGCAAGCTGTTACAAAATTCGCGAATCGGGTAATCAACCTTTAAAAGAACAAAACTCATAAATTAAACGATGTTTTCTTTTTCTTTTCTTTATTTTTCTTTCAAGCTGCAAGAAAACTAGGTATTCATCATTAGAAGAGAAGTCAAGAGAGAATGTAATTATTTTCATAAGTAAAATATAAACAAATACCAAGACTATTTTCTTGCACTTAAGAGGTAAATGAGCTACTATCTTAAGAAGTCATCCAGACCGAATAGAGTCATCCGATGGTCATCCGATCGGATAGGATTCGATGGCGGAATCCCTGTCTTGAGAACAACATTTTTGTATTCTTTATTTTATTTTAATTTAATTTTATTTTTATTTTATTTTTTTTTTTTTGTCGTATAAACATGGATAGTTGCGAACTTCTTCGATAAAAACTTCGAGATTGCACTTTGATGCCATCATGGACGCCATGCTTTCGACGACAAATACGGGGCCGCCACTGCTAATCCTACAGAATTTGAAGATGAGCTCCTATTGGCTGTTAAAAAGCGGAATCCGCGAGCAGCAGCAGAAAAGTTGAAATTTTTCTACTTCGGACTGCCTCGATTCTGCCCAGCAGAAAGGGGAAAAACCTGATTTTTCAGTTTCTGCTTTTTGTTTTCCGTCGATTTTCCGCTTATGTGGAGTTCGGGTCTAAGAGAAATGTCCATTAGGCGAAAAATCCCTTTTTTTCATCTAATCAATTTCTCATAGTGCGGAAATCTTTAATATTGGCAATGTACATATTACTGCATATGTGACCACTAATGAGGGGCATGCCATATGGCTCATAACAGTCCCTATACACACATATAACATACTAGGATTGGCAACACGGCTGAAACTCAAGGAAATTGTGGTTAGTTACACACCCCACAAAAGTTTTTTGTCTCTAAGGCCTTCTTTACATCCCCAAGTTCCACATTTTCCTGCCTGTTTCAAAGGTTTTTGATTTTACTTGCGTGCAATTCCACGATAATTGTAAGAAAAAAGGTTTTTTAAACAGCTGAAAAGTCTTTAAACGAGCATATTGTTTTTTTTTTCTTTTTTTTTATGACCACACACTGTAAAAAATAGATGTCGTAGCTAATATTACAGTAACAAACTGTAAAATTCCCAATTTAATGCAGTAATCTGTAAAATTCCTACTTTTAAAGTAGTAAACTACGAAATTACTAGTTTTACAGTTTATTACAGTGCATTTTACAGTTTTAAACTGGAATATTTGCTGCCAGTATTACACTGTTGGGACATTCCATGGGAACTTGCGTTACACTTAGACCAACTTTTTGGCATTTAGCACCTTTGTGCAAACAAATGATGTTATATAAACCTTGTACAAAAGTGATTTATGAAAATGGCAATCAAATGGGAAATTAAAATGCAAAAATCTTTGATGCATTTAAATTTTGCAAAATTTAGCAGCCGAAACTAATACAGTAACTTACGTTACACAAAATTCCCTCTTTGTGTAACGTAAGATACTGTTTTATTTTTGTCTGATAAATTTTGTAAAATTTAAATGCATCAAAGATTTTAATTTCGCTTTCGATTACCATTTTTATAAATCACTTTTGTACAAGGTTTACATAACATTATTTGTTTGCACAGAGGTGCTAAATGCCAAAGAATTGGTCTAAAATGTAACGCAAGTTACCATGGAATATCCCTGTTGTTTTTACAGTATAATACAGCTAATTTTATACTAAAATTGCTAATTTTTCAGTAATAAACTGTAAAATTGCCAGTTTTACAGCAATAAGCAGTAAAATAGTTTTTCAGCTTATTGCTGTGCTTTTGCAGTTTTAAACAGGAAATTCTGTTGCCAGTATTATACTGCAAAAACAACAGCTTTTTTGTAATGCATGAATATCGTTTTTGCGGTAACATTAATATCATTGCTATGACCACATAAATATCGTTATTACGATGTTTGTGAAAAACATTGTAAAAGTTATTTACCAAGGTCGGCAACATGCAGCACGCGTTCCAACACGTTTTAATTTGAGAACACACCTCACACACTCCACAACCTTTACAACCCTCCACCTGTGAAAGTTTTCTCATTTCTACAAAAAATGGCCACACGTAAGGCATTCTGATCGAAATTAACAATTCACGTCATGCCTTTTCGTTCAAGAAAAAAAAATCATCCAGACATAATTAAAGAAGCGTCCTTGAAAATGTATCTTAGTTGTTGGATGGCATTTTGTACTGAATGGGTTGAAAAAAAAAAACATTGACCTAGACCGTCTAAAAGCTACTACTAAATAGCCCAATTAATTATCTTTTTTTTTTCGCACGCGGATTTTTTTCGGATCGTTCGAAGTGTTCCTTCTTCAAAGTGCTCTTCATTGTGATCTTGATCTTTACCCTTTATGCCCTAACTTAAAAAACAAATGATGGTTGAATTCTTTTAAATTTTCAACTTTTGAATACTTTCTTGTGACGAATATTCGTAAAAATTGTTTAAAAAAATCTAAAAAGGACAAATTTTAGCAAAAAACCAAAAAAAAAAAAAAAACACAAAGGAAAAGTAACAAATAAATTCAAAGACAATTCCTAGTTCTATTCTATATTCAAATGAGTTAATTTATTTTTGTCAACCACTTTTCGAATTTTTCCGGTCAATCCTCAAACGGTGTTTGCTTTTATTTATTTTTTTTTAAGTAGCGAAGTAGCGACTACAATTCAAAAGTAGTTTGTAGTCGCTACATCTTAAAAAAAGTAGTTGTAGTTGTAGTTAACTACATTAATAAAAAAGTAGTTGTAGTTGTAGTTCGCTACAAAAGAAATGTAGTTTTTCCAACCACTGGTTAAAACCAGTGGCAGCGAAATTGTAGGCGCAATACTTTATTCACAAATGAACCGTTATGTAACACAACGCGAGATGTTAACTCGAAATATTTACAAATATTGCTGAATCCAACAACCTTAGAGAAGAGAATTTATTCTAACTCTGATTTCAAAGTAAATAGGTTGACGTCTTCAAGAACTGATAGTGCAATCGTTGCTTTGAGGGCATTGTGTGAGGTCATAGATGATGATGAGTACACTTTTATAATCATTAGTTCAGATAAAATGAGATTTTGGCGGGTTTTGAAGTCAGATCTACAAGTAAAAAAAGCTTTTAGCATTTGTTCAAATTAATACTTGAATGAAGGGATGGGCGATGTAGTTCTTATAAATGTCCGTTCATCAAAGAATTGTTCATCCTTTTAACCTTTTCATTGAACTCTTTCATTTTAACGATTTCGTTCATAAAAAAAAACCAAGAACTATTTTTTGTGCAATAGTAAAGTTTTTAAACTAGTTTCAAAATAGTTCCTACCAAGCCTTATCTGTTTAATTTTAAAACACGGACATATGCATTGCAGAGTCAATATTATTACAGTATATTAACTTAAAAATCTGTAACGTCTTTATGCTAAAGTGGAAAATAGTTCAATTCAGGTTACCAATATCAGGAAAATTGGGGCTCTTAAGACTGACCCCCATGTCACCACAGTAGTAACAGCAAACCTGACTATTTATCTCCACGTTTCTTGTCTTTATGACGAGATTTTAATCGTTTATTCTGAGCATTTATCGTTAAGTGAAAAAGGAAAACACGGGAAAAATAAATATTAAATCTATGATTACGCAGAAACTGTGGTTGATATAAAATTTCTGATTAGATATTTGAAATCAGCGTCAAAGCTGACCCTAAAAGCACTATAAATGTTTCATATAACAAAACCTCATGTAACAAACCAGAGTAAGTGGGCTTAGTTTTGGTTGTTTTCAGCTAGAATTTTCATTGATTATACAAACTCTTCCCCTGAAGAAATTTCAAATGACGGGCCGGTAGGCCAGTCACAAAATGCGTTCTGTCTTCTGTTTTAGAAGAATAAGTTGTTGTCTCTGCTGTTTTACATGCATGCTGAAACCATTGACAAATTTCTTGTTCCATAACACAGTTGTCAATGATTTATATTTATTGAATCAATTCAGTGATTTTGATGTTTTAAATGAAAATGTTTCTTTGAAAAATCATTGATTTAAATCGTTTGTTCACTGAATCCAAAAAATCTTATCGAAAGTTTTGAATTTCACTACTTCTGCCGTTACTTAGCAAGGATGGATCTAAAAATGTTTCAAGGTAGGGTAGATAGTTTTTATTACGTATCTTTTACAATACATCTTAGTGTGCAAATGTTAACCTTATATATTTTGTACTTCAATTGCGAAACGTATCCTGAAGACAGCCCTAAACCTCCCTTCTGCTAGCGTCGAAGATAGTCTAAAGGGTTTTTTTTTTTTTTCCAACTTCAATATTGAAAATTTACCAGTGGTGAGTCCCTCAAGAGCAAGGGCGGATCCAGAACTTGTTCAAGGGAGGGGCGGTGGACTTTTATTACTTACTTCTTACTATGCATACTGGTTTGTAAATATTGATCACACTAGTTTCGGACTTCAATTTCGAAACATTTCCGAGGGAAACCCCAAATTTCCTTCGTTCAACATCATTATAACTCGTCCAAAATCAAGTCTTTTGAGCTCCAATGTTGAAAATTTACTGGGTGAGAGTCTCTCAAGAGAGGGGCGATCACCCCCCTCGCCCCTTCCTTGTATCCATCCCAGCTTCTTAGCCAGTAGAACCTATCTTACGTTATCGATTTCGTCCCTAGATTTTTTTTTTAAGCTCGATCATTTTTTCTATTCAAATTTTGTCTTCTTACTCAACCTGAAGATTCATATATGATTGCTAGAAAGTTTTAAATTTGTCGATACCGTTTTATTAATAAGCTCTTGTGTTCAAATTTCTTTTCTTAATAACAGGTGGGTATCCAGGCAAAAAGGGGATCGTTGACAGGTTGTGCATATTTGTACAAAATGGAAAAGTTAACTTTAAATTAACACTTCTTCAACCATGAGTTTCTGAAAAAAAAAAAAAACGAAATAATGTAAATTTTCAAGTAATTCTTGTTAAGTTTAAACAAACTTCAATATAACATGTAAAAAAAGGGGAAAAAAAGTCTGGTAGGGTTAAAAAAGAGGAGAGGGGAGAGCTCTGAATGCTTTGACGAGGCACATCCCAAAAAATCATTAGTTTGATTCAAACAAACTTTTAAATTACATGTAAGAGTAAAAAACAGAGAAGGAAGAAGATCGTTACTTGTCAAAACAATAACTCATCCTTCTGCCCTAAGTTGGGGAACACTGGACTGTAAGCTCTTCACCTCGACTACGAGTCAATCAAAATACTTCTCCAATAGTACTTTTGATTGTTACTTCAATCAAATAGTAAAATCAATTTCAATACTCATCTGCAAACATTCATAATCTTCTGTGTGAAATGAGACTAGTTAAAAAAATGATGAAGAATTTCAACATTTCTCACCATTTCAAGAACATTGAGAACGCAAATTGCTTCATTCATGTACACTTCAAAAAAATGACCTGTTGTTTTTACAGTATAATACTGATAGCCGAGGTAAAAATTTAAAACTGTAAAATGTACTGTAATAAATGATAAAACTAGCAATTTTTCACTTTCTTACTGTAAAGTTAGCAATTGTACAGTTTTTTGCCGTAAAATTTAGCTGTATTCTACTGTAAAAACAACAGTATAAGGCTGGAAGCAGATGTTCCAGTTTAAAACTAAAATGTACGGTTATATACTGTAAAATTAGCAATGTTACAGTTTATTGCTGTAAAATTAGCAATTTTACTGTTTAGTTCTGAAAAATTAGAAATTTTGCAGTTTAATACTGTAAAATTAGCAATTTTAAGTTTATTACTATAAATTTAGCTGTATTATACCTTAAAAACAACATTTACTCTCTACAGTGTATGAGTGTGATTCTGTTTCATGTCAAAACTATCCTTTAAACAACAAAGAAAGAAAGCACACATTTCAAGCCCTTCAAAATAAAGTTTTGACACTCGTCATGCAAATTTAATGAAGAACTTCAGATTTTTGCATAACAAGTTCAGTTTGGATCTTTCGAGTGGTTATATAAGCTATAAATAATTGATCCAAACTATTACGATTTATTAAACTCGAGGCAACATTCTGCGTCATTTTCTTAAATTATTTCTTATATTTTCTACATCGTGTCTGGCAGCCACTCCCTTAACGACATCGGTGCTTTTAGAGATATGTACTATAATTGCCAAAGTTTCGACATTTTACTCTAGAAATTTCCCGATGCAGGTGTCCTGTTGTTGTAGCAAATGTAGTAAAGTGATGGAAACAGAATACTATTAATGCCAAAGCGAGAAATTACCTGATCATAAATAGGAATGAAAATAAATGGAAATCGAGATGATATTTGACATCAAAATCAAGGCCAAAAATAATAACTCGAAATTCATGGATTGAATTCACTACTTTTAGTGAAGTTTCAATAACCGCTAAAGTTTCGACATTCGGGTTCGACTTGTTATTTCAGCTAAACTAGTTCAAGAATGAAAACGTCATACAATTAAATTCTTAAATGTGTAAATATAATGATCATAGAAAAGAAAAAAAGAATTAAAATCATGTTTAATTTCTAAATGAATGTCATATTAACCAAGGCTAGAAATAATTACTCGAAGTATTGAAATTCAATTTGCCATTTTTGGAAAAGCAGTTTCATAAGATCTTTTTTTGTAGCTCTGCCATTTTAATTTTATAGATACAGTTGAAATCGCTTATAATAAAACGACATTTTCTAGTTTTAACAGAAAGCTCTTAAAAAAGTGTCCGTGGGAAAAATTCATACCGGTGCATACAGGATGAGTTCGATCGAATCTGCAATACGAAAAGGGGTGATAGAAGAGCCCAAGTGGAGTATAGAACCACCCATTAGCGTGTCAATTCGTAACCGTAACCGAGTTATGGTATATTTAAGAAAATTCGCAAAAAAAAAAACAAAACAAAATTCTGAGAAAAAGACCAATTTCTGAAGTTTATGTTGGGTCTACGCACAAAATAAGCACATATTTCGAAAGAGCAGAAAAAATCCTTTAAAATGACATCTTTTTCATCAAGATAGTCGCACTTTATAGCGAGTTACAAGCTTTCAAACACTGGAAACACTCAAAAATGAAATTTCATCAAACTTTTCAGTCAAAATTTTCAGAAACAACCGTATGAGCTACAACCGGTCAAATGCACCAAAAACTTTCCCATTTCACTAGCTTTCAGATGATACAACAGAAAATCATATTGGGCTTCAAGTTCAGCAGATATTCTGGCTTTTGTTTGAAACAGTATGAAAATCGTCCTTTGTCAGAATATGGAAACCAGCAAAGAGTCAGACTTTTATGTTCTAAATTTTCTATTTCATGTAAGTGTACTGGTTCATTTATTCGAGAAAAGGAAAATTTTATAACTAAATATTAAATTGTAACACTTTATTAAATTAATAATCACAAGAAAAGATAACAACACGTAGAAACAAAGGCAGCATTACTTTAACGCGCTTTTCACAAAAAAAAAATTCAAAATTAAATGAGTTACACTAACATCTATGAGTACATTTACATGTAAGCAATCCTCAAAATTTCCCAGAGCTACTGGAATTATCATCCCCCACACCGGATAGATGCCCTTGGCCTTTTAAGAGCGAGAACTACCGTCGCTCTCTATGAAATTTCATTTCATAGAGTCCATTCATCCTGTCATTTGGGTCCTATTCCTTGGCCACCTAGATCACCAGACCTGACGCCAGTGAACTTCTTTGTTTGGGGATTCTTGAAACAAGCAGTTTACTGCTCAGATGCAACCAGTTTGCAGGACTTGCGCATTTGGCTTGATGGAGCAGTAGCAAAAGTGAGAAATGAAATTTCATTGAGAGCGACGGTAGTTTTTGCTCTTAAAAGGCCAAGGGCATCTATCCGGTGTGGGGGATGATAATTTCAGTAGCTCTGGGAAATGTTGAGGATTGTTTACATGTAAATGTACTCATAGATGTTAGTGTAACTCATTTAATTTTGAATTTTTCTTTGTGAAAAGCGCGTTAAAGTAATGCTTCCTTTGTTTCTACGTGTTGTTATCTTCTGTTGTGATTATTAACTTAATAAAGTGTTACAATTTAATATTTAGTTATAAAATTTTCCTTTTCTTGAATAAATAAACCAGTACACTTACATGAAATAGAAAATTTAGAACATAAAAGTCTGACTCTTTGCTGGTTTCCATATTCTGACAAAGGACGATTTTCATACTGTTTCAAACAAAAGCCAGAATATCTGCTGAACTTGAAGCCCAATATGATTTTCTGTTGTATCATCTGAAAGCTAGTGAAATGGGAAAGGTTTTGGTGCATTTGACCGGTTGTAGCTCATACGGTTGTTTCTGAAATTTTTGACTGAAAAGTTTGATGAAATTTCATTTTTGAGTGTTTCCAGTGTTTGAAAGCTTGTAACTCGCTATAAAGTGCGACTATCTTGATGAAAAAGATGTCATTTTAACGGATTTTTTCTGCTCTTTCGAAATATGTGCTTATTTTGTGCGTAGACCCAACAGGAACTTCAGAAATTGGTCTTTGTGTCAGAATTTTGTTTTTTTGCGAATTTTCCTTAAATATACCATAACTCGGTTACGGTTACGAATTGACACCGCTAATGGGTGGTTCTATACTCCACTTGGGCTCTTCTATCACCCCTTTTCGTATTGCAGATTCGATCGAACTCACCTTGTATAGTCTTTTTATTTCTGTGAAGTCATAAAGAAGTTAGTTATGGCCTTGGTATGTTTTATTGTCTCTCTGTTGTATCATTGTTTTTACATTTCCATACTTTATAGTAACATTGAAAACAAATTAAACACAAAAATATCGGGACAAAAACCAGGACGTTTACTGCTTTTTTAAAGTGTGTAGTGTACATCAAAACTAAAACATAAATAGCATTGGACTTATGTTGTTACCCAATTGATCCCATTTTTAAATTTTCAAGTCAATAAAATCCGATTTTTTCAAAAATCAGCCATTTTCACCTTTAGCTGAAAAATGTAGCTCTCATTTTAAACTTTCCTCAATAGCCCTTTCTATCCTTCCTATTGTTTTCATCCGTAAAAATATAAATACAGTGAACTCTCACTTATGCGCCGCTTCATTTATGCGCCTTTTTCACTTATACGACGATTTTAAACGGACCCAGCACATTCCATAGCAAAATAATGATAGTAGCATTCGTTTATGCGTCGCTCTAAAGATAAATATTTCACTTATGCGCCGAATTTTCCCTAAAATGTAAAAAAATTAAATTAATTTCCTTAAAAAATAAGCATTTTCTTCACTTTCCTCTTTAATCTTACTCCTTTATTTCTCACGGAAGGCATTTTTTCCGCAAGAACTAAAGTTCGGAGAGGTACAATTATCTATTATGCATAGTTTTAAAGGGAACTGTTTGTAAATATAGGTATGCTACAATTATTTGTTTTCTCCTTATTATTGCAGTTAAGTTAGAGTAATTTCCAAAACCGTAGTTATATATCCCTTTCATATAGAAACATTCTTATTCATTCTCTCATTAGAACTTATGTTGCGTTTTTAGTCCTTTGCATAGGCTTATTCACTCATACGTCTCTCTCACTTATACGTCTTTACCTGTTGGTCCCTTGGGCCGGCGCGTAAGTGAGAGTTCACAGTAGTACATTGTTCACACCTCTACCATGATGATTTATAAATTTTGAATCAAATGGGGACACGACAATAAGAGTTCAAAACTATTGAATAGTAAGGCTCGACCGATGCATCGGCTAGGCCGATGCATCGGCGCCGATGGTTGAAATTTTTTCCATCGGCCATCGGCATCGGCCGCCGATGCTAAATTGGGAAAAACATCGGCCCATCGGCCTCGAAAACATCTAAATGCCGATGGCTGGCCGATGTTTAGACAAAAAAAAAAGTTTTCTTGAGAGGAAATTCTATCTTCTCTATTTTTTACTTCACAATTAAAAGTACGTTCACCATGTGGCTTGAAATCGAGCTGCAACGGGAGCAACACAGTTCTGGGTTTTGGAATTTTCCGAATCGGTCAGATACCGAAATTTTCACAACACAGCAGGTACTTTCCGAGTGATCTCTTTGATGAGAGTTTTTAGAATTACAGTAAAGCCTCTAAATGAAGGAATTAATTTTTGCGCATTTTTTTTTCTTTTTTCTTTCTTTTTTTGTGTGTGTATGTGAATGAAAGCCTTTTTTTTTTTTGCTTTTTAATTTGAAAAAGATGTCAGTTAGATTTAGTTGGCCAACACATTTATTTTAAGAGAAGAATGGATCTATGCTGTAAAATTTTGAGGAGAGACTCACCTCTGTTACGTGATAAGATCATTGTTTTCATTTTGCTTTTCTCAAATCGAATATTGTGTTACTCAATTCTAAATTATCAAGTCTTTAATTGAATATTGAAGCTGTTACGATGTTTCCTTTAAGTCATATTCGTTTAAGCAGGAGTGCCCATTCGGGAGGGTCATGGCCTATATTTGCCCGTCTATTTTTTAACAATTGCGGTGAGGGGTGGGGGACTTATTTGCGTTTTAGTTTTTATTTTGGTCTCCGTGCTATTTGGATGTGTGCTCCGACTTTGCTCTTGGGAGCGGGGACAACCTTGTGTTCAAAGCAAAAAAAAAACTTTTCCCATTGATTTATCCTGATATTTCTTGACCATGAAGCGTGAAACTAACAAGTATTTATGTGTATGCATAAAGTTGCCCTCAACCCCCTTCCCCCAAAGGCGATGACACACCCTCTTTAAATGCTACGGAACATCCCCCCCCCCAAAAAAAACAGATCAAAAACCTGCCTAAAAATGTGTACCCCTAAAAACTTCAATGGTGCACTCTACGTTTTATCAAGTGACCATATATCAAGTGTTTTCGCCTAATTGCCGATCTCATTATCATTGTATTGGCAACTAATAAAGTTTATCAATAAGGCTTCTTGCATTTTACCATTTATGAAAATGTATTAAAGCTCTACTAATATTTTAAATCTACTTTTAATACATTATTTTACTAGTAATGTATTAAATGAGTCATTCCACGTCAACTGGACCAATTTTTCAAATCGTCCCCACTCGACCATCTCCGATTTAGATTAGATTTTACATAGTGGTAGACATACCTGTGCAAATTTTTAACTTCCAAGATCCAAATATGGAGGAGCTAGGATCCCGCAAAAAATGTGGTCCAAAATTGCGGATCAGTTTCTTGAAACAAGTTGCAATGTTTAGGTTAAGGTTGCAGAAAATTTTATCATACTGGGGGCCTAATATTTTTGGAGCTTAAAGTACTTATAGTTGTCAATACTCTCCAGTGTTTTTTGTGAGATTGCGCTAGATTTTGTGTAGCACGCATCTAAACTTGCGAAAAACTCGATGGGCAATTTTTTTCCTTTATTTCAGGTTGTCATAAATTTTTAACAAAAACGATTTAAAACTTCTTACTTACTAGTTCTATAGTCAGAGTACTTGTTTTTAACGGGTTGTAGCTGCAAAGCTTAAATATTGATTTTATAAAATATATTGTCGTCCAAAGTGTATATAAAAATCATTTTACTGAAAAATCGCCTGTTTTCAACTCAATATATCTCAAGTTTATCACCTTCGACAATGTTTCTTTGGTACCATTAGAAAGAACCAGATTTTTTAATATCGAAATGCGTTTTTTTTTCGATGGTGTTCTTTCGAATAAGGATGAAAAAATTAGCTTGAAATAATATCTGTTATGAAGAATTGGCATAATTAGACTAAGACTGCAGAAAATTTTATCACACTGGGGGCCGAATATTTTTGGGGTTTAAAATACTTTTGGTTGTCAATACTCTCCAGTATTTTTTGTGAGATTGAGCTTAATTAATTTTGTGTAGCAAGCACGCATGTTAACTTGCGAAAAAACGCGGTGGGTAATCTTCGACCTGGATTCATAAATTTTTAACCAAACAAATTCAAAGGTTCATATTTCGTAGTTCTATTGTCCAAATACTTAGTTTTAATGTTTTACAGCTGCAGAGCTTAAATATTGATTTTGTAAAAGATATTGTCGTCCAAAGTGTCTATCAAAATCATTTTAGTGAAAAATCGCCTGCTTTCAACTCACTGTATCTCAAGTTTGTCACCTTCCACCGTTTTTTTGTTGGCACCATTAGAATTTCCAAATTGAAGCCCAAAATGTGCAAATGTCGACTATCTTTAATGACGTTAAGTAAATGATCCAGTTCGAACCCTCGAAATTGGAGCTCTAAATACGCAATTGTAGGTCATTTTTGGTGATATGTAAGGGAATCACGGACTGGCCCCCATAGTTTTTCTGAAATGGAAGGCCTAAAAACGGTGTTGTTGGTCATCTCTGATTACTTCAGAGAAAGGGACAAGATTTGTAACTCTCTTCAAAAAAAAAATCAAAATTGAAGTCTTGAACACGCAATTATGAACTATCTTTTAAGAAGTTGGGAAGAGAAATATGGTTCGTGTCACTCTTTTAGAATTGTTTCGAAATCAATGTACTAAAAGCGCAAATGTGCGACGTCTCTAATGAGGTTATTATTGTGAAACGGAGCGCTAGCACGTTCCACAATCCAATTCCGGAAAAGTTTTTGAAATTAAAATCTTGATACACAACTTAGGTGCATTTTGATGTCGTTTGAGAAAGGGATGGGTTCTAGGCTTTTCCTCTTAAAATGTTCCAAATTGAAGTGCTGGCAGAACAATAGTAAGCCCCCTTTGAGCGTTGAGAGAATGTATGTCCACAGACTCTCCCCAGAGAACTTTCAAAAATTGAGGTTCTAAAAATGCTATATTTGAGAAAAATCAGATAAAAATTGAGTTATGGGCTCCTCCCCTACCCGGAAAGCTTTGAAGTTCAAATCATTAAAATGCAGTTGTTGACCATCTTTGATGATAGATGGGGGAAAAGGAATGAGATTTGATATTCTCTTCTGAAACATTTTTGAAATTGAAGTCTGTATGTCCATTTCAGGTCATCGTTACCGACGTTAAGTAAAAGCGTAGCGTTCATGAATTACTCTGAATTTTTAAAAATGAGATCCTTTAAACGTATTTGTAGATTATCTTTTACAAAGTTATGAAAATTGATGCAGTTCATAACTTTCCATATAAGTGCTTTGAAATTGACTCCCCCTCCCCCCCCCCAAAAAAAAAAAGGTTAGGCGATCTTCGATGATGCCAAGAGAAAAAGGATGGGCTTCACAAAGTCTCCCCGATATTTTTTCGAAATAGATGTCATGAAATGCAATTGTAGGATATCTTTGTTGCCACCTCTCAATATATTTTAAAAATTTCTTTTATTTTTATATTCATTTATTAAATACTCACTTTTTTATTTCTTTAATTTTTACTTATTTGCTCATTTAATATTTTTACTTTTTTTAAATTCATTTTTCTGTGTGTGATAGTGCAAACTGCTTTTTCCTCGGTGGGGGGGGGGGGGGCAGTTGACTTTCTCCGGGAGGGCAGTGCCCCCCCCCAGAGAGATGCCTGAAAGAAACACTGATCCTCAGCTTAAATTCTTGTTATGACTTTGCTCTCGAATCATCGAACGAGTCGACAGAATTACTGCTAAGTCTTCGAGTGTTCTGCTTACATACAGTTAAATTTATTCATGAGTTCCCCCTTTTCCTGTTTCCCCCATAAATGGGAATAAAAATACCATACTTTTACAAAATTGAATGCATTGAAAATAATAAACCAATAAAAAAAATATGCTACAAGTGCATAATTGGTATTTAAAATTTTTTTGTTTACTTTTGTGTAAAAAAATGCCCAAATTTAGAAAATACATAAATGTGTCTTTTTTTTCATTTTTCTTTTTTTTAAATTAAAGTAATACATAAAATTTGAAGTTATTATTTTAAGTGACACAAGTATGTGCAGGAAAATCTAGTGAACACTAAATCGAGTGGTAGTAAAATAGAAATTTAGGCCAAAATTTGAATTACTTTATCTTAATGATTACAATTAAACTGTATTCGTAGAAATAAAAGTGGAATGAAATGAATATATGACCCTTCAAATCTCATTTATTTTTCTAATTGTTTGATTTTTTTTTGCCATCGGCCATCGACATCGGCCATCGGCCGATGGAAGAGGAAAATAATCGGCCATCAGCCATCGGCCAACTTTGAACAATCGGCCAACAATCGGCATCGGCCCATCGGCCAAAAAATGCCATCGGTCGAGCCTTATTGAATAGGTATAATAAATTCATTCAGCATAGTTTTTTGTTTTAGGAAAAAGTAATTTCAGCAAAAAAAAGTGAAAAAAGTTCAGCCGATTGATCAGCGAAAATTCATTTATCGTATTTACGTGTGTTAAGTAAAAATAATTTTAGCGTAAAAATAATTTTTCGGCTGATTAAGAGACTAAAATTGGTTGATAGGTTAATCAGCAAAGTCGCCTATTACCGTCCGATTAATCAGTTCATCACTAATTTTAAATTTAAAAAGTTGAGGTGTAAGTCTCTTTTTAAAAGAATTAAAGCCCATTTTACCCTAAGGATAAACTGAAAACCTGCAGTGAGAACTGAAATTCATTTAAAGAAAAAACTCAGGAGTCCGAAAAAAAAAAAAAAAAGATAAATATCAGGACAAAATATTTTTAATCAGGGACATCAAAAATATCAGGGCATTTACGAAGTCTCAGAAAATACCCATAGCCAGAAAAACATCGTCATTTGCACCAATGGCTAAGCCAAAAATGTTTGAAGATTCGGAATAAAAGATTTCCTTTATCACTTGGTCCCAGGATTTATTCCTAACTTTTAATTTAATTGGGGAAATTGAAAGATTCTGCTCGTTAAAAGATGGTGAGGCTCTTGTAGACTTAGTACTTTACTATGCAAATATTTCTGATTTATCGTTAAATCCGGGCTCTCGTTAAATCAGAGAGCGAGTTTGACTGTATTACGTACTCAAAATTACGTTCCAAAGACAACAGCACGCGAACGAAATAAAACGTTTCATTCTATAAAAATATGATTGCAGTAACTTTATCCATTCGCAAAACAATTTTTTATCTATAAAATGATAAATAATGACTTCATTAATTTATTAAAATTCGCTATTAGAAATTGTTATGAATTTTCAACTGTTCTTGATTACTGTAACTTTTAAAGAATACTCACATCACGTGTACAAATAGGCAAAGCGCACGTGCAAATACTATTGGGGAAAGTGGGGTAAAATGATAATATTAAGCTTCAAAGAAAAAAAAAACTCGCTTTTGGATATGAATTTAAAGTTTTGAAACTTATACTCCCTTCTTCAACATGTTAAGTTTAATTTAAAAATATTGAACTTCTGGTTATCTCCCTTTGAAACATAAAAAATATGTCATCAAAAATAAAAGCGTTTTTTGTCATCTTATCACACCTAAGGGGTAAGATAACGAACAGCTAAAGCTTAACATTAAGAGAGAAAAATGATGTTTCAATATGCTAAAAAACAGATTAGTTGGTAAGAGCAGTGTTTTCGTTAGTCCTAAAAGTACTGTGTATGTGTATGAGAGAGAGAGAGAGAGAGAGAGAGAGTTTGCTTTTTTTTCAATTCCTAGAAAAGAAAAAAACCTAAACATAGGAGAAACTAAAGCTCAAGTTAGTTTGATCTGAAAATGGGATGTAAAAGATTAGAAAGAGAATTTGGAATAATTTAATTTTTGGGCAAAGGAGGAGAGGTTGTGTACTTAAAAGTCTCGACGACTTGAGCGGTCGTAACTTAGCATCTATGACGTTGTGGTCTTTCAAAGATTGGATTTTTTTTCTTTCCTTGTAACACAAAGCGAATGTTTGTGGTGATATTTAAAAACGTAGAATAGAACTTTAAAAACTGGCTAGGAGAAGAAAAACTCTTAAATTTGCAAGATAAAGTTTAATAAATTTAAGTCAATTTCGGCATAGCAAAGAAGTAAATCGAAAGTTGGTGAGCAGCAAATTACTTTCATCAGTTAAAAAAAATCGAACCTAGCATCTGAAAGCGTTTTCGGACAAAAATTTTAATCCAAAAAGAAATAGGCCACCAGACTGAATATATCTAGAACATGATTAGCTTTTAGTAAAATAAATGTAGGAAGCCAAACGTTCATCAAAATGCAGTTTCAGAAGTAAAAATTGGTTTCGAAACCTATAAATACTCTTGAAATTGGATAAGGTATATGAAAGGTAAATTATGTTGAATTACATACAATGTATTTGATGCATTACTCTTAATTTTTTACTCATATTATAAGTTTATTAGTTTCAGTGGTAGTGTTCTATTTTACTTTATAGTTCTCCTTTCGTTTTCAAAATGGCTAATTTTCGATAACATGAATTTTTTTTCTCGTTCCCTGCAACTTCGACTCATTGACGTTTCACTGTAGTTTATGATTAGATTAACTATCTCTGAATTAAATTCTCGATTTGGAAATAATAATGTTAAAGACACTGGAAAAGCATTAAAATTGCTCACAATGCAATAAGAACTGTAGGCATCTGTTTCACAGTAAAAGGAATCTCTTTTTTATTCGACGCAAAAAATGAGCTTACAGATGAATAGATATCGAAAAAAAACTTAATCTGTTAGCTCATTTTTACATGTGTCTGCAACTCTAACTGTTCTTTAAGCAATGCTGTTGTAATAATTTAGCAAATCGCACAAATGTAAGTATTTTATTTGTAAATAAAGATGGATTCTGCCAGTATCACTTTTAGTGCATCATATTTGAATGCAAAAATTTATCAATGGTTACTATTAGAGATACACCAATAAACAAGTAGGCTGATTATCAATTAATCGTCCGTTGATAATCGGCCAAGCTTATTAATGAACAAACTGATTATTTTTAATACTACCAATTTCACCATCAATTTTTATTGTTTTGCCATTCCTTTACAATTCCGATTTTACAAATAGACACAATTTATTTCGAAGAGAAGATTCATTTGTCTCAATTTTCATAATTTTCCCAAAAATAATTTCAAAATTTCAATCAACTTTATTTGAACCAATTGTCATGTCATTGTAAAATCACATTAACACCTAAGATAATTAACACATTATTAATTACATTAACTAGACATGAAATCCGGTAAAACTTAAGAGGAGACTGCAATGAGCATTCTAATTTAGGAGTGCTTTAAATTTATTTTTCAATTATTAGCAGCCATTTAATTCCAGATTTTTATTTTTTGTAAAAATTAAAGTTGATCTAAAAGCACTAGTAGAAAAGCATAAACTCGTGAAAATGTTGCAACATTGTATATATGTGTGTATTTAAAATAGTAAAATTAATTCATTTTTAAAACTTGTATCCTATTGTGAGGATTATCTTTTTGAATTTCATCCTTTGAATTATTTTTTCTGTGTTTGCTTACCGTACTTCGTACAACATTTTATGTTTATGTTTTCAGAAAATTATCTACTTCTTGTTTATAAATTTATGTATCATAGTTTCTTGTTCAAGTCAAAGTTAAAGTAATTTTATTTTTTAAGTATTTATTCCGCCCTTTTGTTGGCAAAATTCGGCAGATTAGAAATAAAACGAAACACTGACATTTTTTGAATTCCAATTTAGAAGAACTGGACTTTTAATTTATTCGTAATAGTGTCATATGAGTATCAGCTGTGAAGGTTATTTTTTAAGATTCCATTCAGTTTTACACACTGTATGAATTACTAGTTTTGTTTTACCCTGCACACTCTCATACTTCATATTATAGCAGTCAGGATGGCAGAAAATTACATTTATTTCTGCTAATAAAATTGTTCATAAAATTTTCTTGGTGAAGGTTCAAAAAATAATAATTAAAAGAGAAGTCTGCCGATTAATCTGCAAAATTTGGCCGATTATGACTGACTAATCAGCATTTCGGTCGGTGCTTCCCTAATTACTATAATATCATCTCATAAAGAGGAGGCTGTTGCACAATGCAACTTCAGTCGTATGTTCTGCAATACCTATTGAAAAAAAATGTCCCAGCAACCCACAGAAAATCCCATACGTAAACTTTTCGAAGCTTCTACAGGGAGGGTTATCCCAGTCAACAAACGACAATACATCGCCGCAACACTGTATATTAAAAACATTGCAAGAAAATTACTGTTGCCTGTCCTGACAGTTCTAAGAAAAAAACGTCAATCCCTGCTAGAAGGCAACTTTGGGGGAAAACACAACATCCCGGCGGTTGTCCCGTCCAGTCCAAGTGAGAGCTAAAGTGAACCACACCGGATTACGAAGATCCTCAACCACCTGTATAGACTCATACCTTTCATTACATAATCCAGTTTTCTCATCATTTTTTGCTGCTTCTGTTTCTCTTTTTTTTTTCTGGTTGCCATTTTTTTCTGCTTCACTTCTTCCATCGGAAACGGCAATCGAACCTTGAAAACGGTTTGGCGTTTAAATAAATTTACTCACGTTTGCCGACGGGGTGATGAGGCGGGAAGGGGGGAGGGGGGAGTTCTGCTAAGAAGACGTCATTTAGGAAGTATTATTTTGTTGTTTTCATAATCAACCTGCATTATTTGAATCGCGGATCCCGCAGAGACAACTGCTTTTGATTATCGGCATTTAATATAAGAGGTAAGTGAGAGTTGCTCTTCGTGCTCCTTAATTATATATCATTTAGCTTGTGTGGCTATTAATGGGTGGAATAAATCTTATTTTCATAGACAACTTTATATCATTGCATGTTATTGATATTTTTTCTACACATTAACTAAACTTCGCGTTTATTACTGCAAAAAATAAGACTTGTGAATAAGTCTCAGCATTTTATTTTTATAAATCATACCTCTGCCACGATTATGCATATTTTTAGTAAATGTCACATCTGTCTTTTTAATACTTTTATTTTGATCATAGGACATGACAATGAAAAACTCACAGAATATTTTAAACTTTTTCCTTTATCATTTTCTTTCTATTACAGAACTCAAAGATTACTTTAATTTTTTTTTTTTTAAATCTTCGAAGTAAAACTACCATGTCTGTTCGCTTTTTAGTTAATAAAAATATATTAAGGAAATTGATAATTATACTTTTTTGCAATAAGAAAGGAGATTTATAACAAAAATGTTAGTTAAATTACTAAATTACAGAATTTATAGCTTTGGTTTTTCGCAAAAGATTTAAGAATAACAAGAAGTTCTGTCAAGAACAAAACGAGCCTACTTTCCCGTACATCGACATCGGCATTCTAGCATCTGATCAATATTCTCTTGATTATCTGAGACTGAAAATTATGTCAAACATAAAGCTGATTTCTAAAAGCTGTACCACTCTCATCAGATAAAATAGACACGTAAAAAGTAAATAAACGGATAAATAAAATTTTGTCGCACCTTTAAAGAATGTAACTGTTATAGTTCTTCTGTAAAAAAATTCCTCAGTCGTTTTCAAAAAAAGTAAATAAAAGTACAAAGAACATCAAAACACATTTTATCAAAGAAAGAAAGAAAAAAAAAAAAAACTCGTTCGTTAATAAAATATCTCGAATTTCATTTTTAATCCGTTGCCAGTTGTTCAATATAAATAAAGAATAAAATGCACTCGTGAATGAAACATTTTTGTTACAAAAAAAATCTTCTGCCAAAAAAAAATATAATAATAAAAATAAATAAATAAAATAAAACAAATAAATAAACAAAAAATCGTCTGCACAGTCAGTCATTTTTTTCTGAGCCTGCATTTCCGTCATGTTTGCGGAGTCAGAATCGGAATCAGAGTCCTCACAGAAGATCATTCAGAAAAGTACTTTACAATACATCATTTATCAAAACTATTTTCATACAAAATTAGTTTGAAGGAAATCCGCCTGTAAGTTCAGGATCAACATTCAACTTAAAAATTTCCTGTACGCACTAATGTTAAGTTTTTTTTTTCTGAACGATTCAACATTGAACGTTAAATGGTTCAAATCAAAACACGAAATGTGGGAATGAGCCTCTCCGAGATCTTTCGAACAAAAAAAAGTTTATTCAATTCGGACTGTTCACTTAAAAGTTATTAGGTGGGCAAAGGTTACTTGAACGGTTCAATGTTGAACAAAAAAAAAATGTTCAAATTGAAAATTAAGTACGGAAATGATGTATCCTTGTCGAGATCCTTCGAACGAAAAAAAAAGTTCGTTTAAATCGGGCTGTTCATTCAAAAGTTATTAGGGGTGACAGCTTGTTTAAACCGTTCAATGTTGAACGAAAAATTGTTCAAATCGGAAATGTAAATACGTTAATGAAGTATCCTTGACAAGATCTTTCGAACAAAAAAAAGTTAATTCAAATCGGACTGTTCACTAATAAGTTAGTATCGCGGGGCAGATTATTTGAACGGTTCAAAGTTGAACCAAAAATTGTTCAAATCGAAAAATCAAATGTGGGAATAAGCTGAACTCGGCGAGATCTCGGGGGGGGGGGGGGACAGACAGACCGACAGACCGACGCACAAATTCCCCATATCAATACCCTACTCCAATTTTTAATTTTTCAATATTAATTTTTCTTATTTGTTTCTTTTTGACTTTTTTTTTGGACTTGGCGATATTTTTTGGACTTGGCGATATTTTTTGAACTTGGCGATATTTTTTAGACTTGGCGATATTTTTTGGATGCATTAAGCCACTTTTGACACTTTTTTCGTTTTTCTTGTATTTTTAACGGGAAAGTAGGCTAAAAAACAACCGTTCCTGCGTGTAACTGAAAAAGGGAAAAAGCAAAAATTGGCACTAAATGTCTGTAATGTGAGTCCGTAACATTATTTCATAATGTTAATAATTTTCTTTAATTATTGTTTTTAACTCAGACACATTCATACGTCTTCCCGCTAATATTGCAAAATAATAATAATAATAAAAATAACTGGGCGAAAAGTGGTCCTAACACATCAAAATTTTTCCCCCCATAATACAAAAACAAACCTTATTTTTTGACAAAAAAATATCTACTCTTTTCGATTCCAGCATCAATTTTAAGATAAAATTTTTCTTTTCTCATATTTTAGCCTTGTTTAACAACATTGAGACAAATTTAAAAAAAAATGCATTATTAGTGAAAAAATGTAAGAGAATTTTTTTCACCTAATAATCAAATTTTTTTTGGAAAAACTATCAAATATCATGGACGCAGATCCTTTGGTATGATTATATCTCATATTTTTTGTAATAAAGTGTTTCATAAGTTTTTAACCCCTCAAAATATGCAGGTTACTTTTTTTTGGTCACACACGTAAGGCAAAAGATAGAAAAGTTTCCCCCCAACGTCTAATTAGGGGACTAAAAGAAAACTATCTCATATCATAAATTAACTTGATGCATAACACCTGTAACCTGACTTACATCTTCATACATTCGGCAGAAACGTTTTAACGAGGCTCTTTAAAAGCTGTCACACACGTAAGGCTTTTGAATGGTTTACATTAAGAGTCAGGTCTTTTCCATTTGCTCCGTATTTGACAGTGACTTTTCGTCATAGTAGGCAAAAAAACAAATTATTTAAGAAATTTCCTGAGAAACCAATTATTTTGGTTTAAATCGAGATATTTTTTGTTAATATTTTTTGATTATATGTAACATGTTTAAAATGAATTTTAAAATTATTACCTATTTAATTCGTATATAACAGAATTAATTTAATTTTCATTCTTCATTTTGTGGATAAATCCTCGCAAAATTTAAGTATTTACTAGCTGCGTTGTGCGGTTGTTTGAGAAACTTTCCCAGGAACCGATTCTTTTAATTTAAACTTTTTTGTTAATCTCCTCTGATTACATGTAACATGTTATTTTAATAAATTTTAAAATAACCTATATATATAATTCGTATACAAATGAGAATTAATTTCGTCTTCATTCTTTATTTTGTGAACACATCTTTGCAATTTAATTATTTACTAGCGGCGTTGTCCAACAAAATCAGATCTTTCGTTTAGGGCAGAAAATCAAATATTAAACAAGTGGTTCCGTCCGGAACTGAACGAGCCTACTTTCCCGTTTGCCAATTTCAAATTTCAAAGTTGGTAAAATATTCATTCGACAGATAATGGGTACGGGGGGGTGGAGGGGGGGGGGCAATTTGAAAAGTCAAACATGAGAATGAATTGTCCTCGCCGAGATGTTTCTAACAAGAAAAGTTTATTCAAATCGGACTGTTTAACTCAAAAGTAATTAGCGAGGTACAGTTGTTTGAGCGTTTCAAAGTTCAACAAAAAAGTGCTCAAACCAAAATATTAAATGTGAGAATTATTTATCCTCGCCGAGATTATTAGAACAAAAAAAAAAATGCTCAAATCGGACTGTTTACTCAAAAGTTGTTAACGGGGGACAGGTTTTTCGAACGAAAGTTGAACGAAAAATTGTTCAAATCTAAAAGTCAAATATGAAAATGAGGTCTCCACGCCGAGATCTTTCGAACAAAAAAAAGTTTGTTCAAATCGGACTGCTCACTCAAAAATTTTTTAGAAGAGGGGGGCGGGGAGGGGGGGGGGAAGGGGGTAGAGACAGACACACATATATAATGCTGATAGCTATAATTATCAGTTGTGGAAGTTGAATTGACTTTAAAATGAAGACATGCTGCAAGCGGTCACACACGTAAGGCAAATTAAAAAATTTTTATTGCTACTCTACGAAGTTTAGAAAAAAAATAATACGTGGAATACTTACTTAGTATACTTAGACACATGCACAAAAATCACCGTTCATTTATCTTTTAAAACTTCACAGGAAATTACAAAATAATATGAGGTATAGCTTATTTTCAGATTTTCCGAGTCACACACGTAAGGCTGTATTTAAAATTTTATAAAAAAATTCAAAATTGTCCTATGAAAAAAATAACACCGCATTACAACTTTTGCATATCTTCTGTTAATCCAATAGCAAACACTAAGAAATATATAAAAAATATCATCCTGGTTTTTATTGTTATTTGCAAAGAAATGGCGTCAAAAAGTCACACACGTAAGGCGGGAATGGCCCAACTATATGTTTGCTAAACAGTGCAAAAAAAACTTCTAAATCATGATGAAAAGTTTGACGCATCATAAAAGTCAAAAAATTCAAAAAAAAAAAAAACTTAATATCTGAGCTTTAATGTTTATTTCGGAAATATAAACACGCTGCTAACATTTAACTTTTTAAATCAGTGTTGTTTTTTTATGATAAAAAGCTTGCTTCCTCCTGCGCTTGAAAGAGAAATTATCAACAAATTAGAAGGGAAATTTCATCTCATAAAAATACTATGCCAATTCAGCAGTACCTTGATTTAATGTTTTTCACTAAACTAACGACAAAAGAAAATTGCAAATGGTGCAATAACGTTATACAGGGATCGATCTTTTTTTCTTCTTCTTTTAACTGGGCCAGGGGTGCCCACAGGGGGGGATTATGGCGCCATCAAAATTTTTGGGGGGATTTTTTTTTATTTATTTATTTATTTAAATTATTTGTTAAATAATATTTTTATTTTTAAATTTTTTCCTGATTTTTTTTAATTTGAATTATTTATTAATTTATTTTTTTAGTTTAAATTATTCAAATAATAGTTATAATTTAAAAAAATAAATAAAATTAAAAAGAGGGAAAAAATAAAAAAGCACAAGAGGGTTGTGAAAAGTTTTGGGGGGGGGGGGGGAATTTGCGCCATTGAGCTTGGGGGGGGATGGGCACCCCTGAACTGGGCTAATTTTGCAATTATGTTTATCAATGCTCGCTGCGTTCTTAGAAGGCTCACTTTATCTATAGGTCATAACTACAATGATTTTCTGACTTTACATTTAAATACTTTTATAAGATAACCGTACTAAAACAGTTACTACAAATCTGGGCCGTATATAAAGGGTGCGTTTTTAGGGTTCTAACTCCCTCCGAAATTTTTCAAAACTATTCCAATAAATGCTTCTCATACGTTTTTTTTCTTGCTGAACAAATTATTACATTTCATTTTTAATTTTCTCATTTAGTTTTCAATTTTATTTAAAAAATGAAATTATCATTATTGAATAATTGTACAAATCAAGTGTTTTCGTCTGCAGTATTTTCTTATTGTAGTTATTCCAAACATTATTTCTCACATACAAATACACCTTTTTACTTCCAAATTTGATTACCATTAACAAAAATACCAAAATACTTTAAATTTAAGAGTACTAAACTCTATATTTAATGCATTTTACAAGTGTCATAAAATAAAAATTTCGGAAGTATTACTTGAACGCGCTTATATGAGTAAACGTATCTATCTTTTCTAAGTGATTAAAAGGAATTGAATGTTTAGCAGAGATGAAGTTATGCCGTGATCAGATTTTTTTTCTTCATTAAAACGCTACGTCATTTTTTTTTTTTTTAATATTTTTCATGTTAACCTATTAATGCCTAGCGTCCCTTTTTAGGGACGGCCCAAAAAAGGATCTGAATTTCCCCCAAATGAACATTTCAACCAAATAATAGTGTTCAATGAGTACCTTGGTATTTTTTCGATTCGTTATTAACAGATTGCAGCACATAACCATTGTAAACTGTTCTGTAGCAGTTTTAATATGATCTTTATCAAAAATGACATCTTTAACAATATCAAGAAAATAAGCTAAGTTTTCAAAGTTATTCCCAGTTTATGTTCATTGCTGATTTTATTCCTTCTTATAAAATGGCTTTTTAAATATTATACCGTAGGCAGAAAAAAATTTTAGTAAGAAAAGTATATACCCTCTGGGGTCTATCGTAACTTTTAAGGGACGATTTTTGCTTCCTTAATAAAACAATTATTTTTTACATATTTTTTTTTATTATTTTTCCTGTCCATTAAACTCTGTTTGTAACCAGTATACAAAATACCTTTGGGGAAAAAAATGTCGGGCATTAATGGGTTAATGTTCTTTTTGCATCTATTATACCAAAAAGCAATAGAATATGGAATTGAAATAAAATTTTATTGATCATTTCATTGATTTCACGAGAAATGTGATTGGTAAAGCCCTCCTCGAAACTAAAGTCTAGTTACAGCCCTGCTACAAACGCATTAGTCATTTTAAAATACGTAGTTAAGTTTTATGCCCAAAAAAAAAAGACCTTCATCCGTGAAGCGCTTTCAAAAATTTACCAGTCAGCGACACGAAAAATGTTGAGAAACGTTACTTTAAAGCGAAGACTCTTTCAGATAAATATTCTGATATATACCGGAACAAACTTTCAGAGATAACGTGCTAGGATAAATTCCATAACAAAAACAGTAAATATTCCAAAACATTCTTCCTGCAATATAAACAGGGACGAAGAGTACAAACATTGTTTATTAAGTTTTTAGGTGAATATTTTCAATGTTTTTATTATTGGGAGTAAGTAGAAGTAGTGTTTTACGGTTGCAGTCAATGCTTGAACAACAAAAAAGTAAAGCAGAATTATTGAAGTTTATTTTCATTTTTAAATAAAAAGTCAGATATAATTCCGAATCAAACGAATTTCATCAAAGAAACACGAAAAATGGATTTATCTATTACACTGGGGAAAAGTCATTTTCTATAATTCATTAAAAATAAATATAATACGTTTTTATGCTACAAAAGCATGAGCTATGCTTCTTTTACACAAAAAATATTGAAAATTAAGTTAGGAAATGACTAGAACTTTTTTCAAAAATGTTGGTACTGAAATGTATATATTGTGCAATAGCAACAAAAAAAAAAAAAAAAAAAAAACGAAAAAAGCCACTAATTCTGTTCTTTGCAATGATAGAACACACCTTTAGGTTTATTTCGAATGCTTCTAATATTGAATATGACCTCCGCCTCTTCATAAAAAGATACTAAAGTGAATTCATGTTTTGCACATCTTTTTTCTACATCTGATATTTTGCTGAACTTAACAACTGAATTTGGGAGTCATAAATTATTTCTCACGTTTCTTTCTGCTTAATAAGGGATTAAGATGATTTTTAAGTAGCATAATAGGGCTGTAAATACACTTTAAAATAAAGGTGTGAAATTTAGGTTAGGCAAATGACTAGAACTTTTTTTCAAAAATTTTGATACTGAAATGTGTATATTGTGTAACAGCAACGAGAAAACGAAAAAAACCATTAATTTTATTCTTTGCAATGATAGAACACACCTTCAGGCTCATTTCGAATGCTTCCATTATTGAATAGGACCTCCGCCTTTTCGTGAAATGCTACTTAAGTAAACTCATGTTTTGCACAAGAAAAAAAAATGCTTGTCGTAGTTTATTCAAATTTTATTCAAACAAAATTATATTATATAAATTTCAAGTATTTTTTTATTAAATCCTCATACTTTCAGCAACATATCTGATAATTTTTGGAAATATTGAAAGATTTCTGCACCCGTCACAATTTACTGAAGAGATACGTATACATGCAGATTAGGCTTAGCGGTTGACAGAAAATGCAATTTTTTGAAAAGTTTGATGGCTTGTAAAACAAAAACCAGATCACATATGGGCAAAAGAATTCATATGGTTACTTACCACCATAAAAATATTAAATACACTAAGTTTTATCAAAATCCGAGGACATGGGTTACAAAATCCCGTTTTCCTGGGTGATTTGACATGGATTGACCCATATGGCAACGGCGAACTATTTCAAGTCTAAAATGTATGTAAACCATTCCAAATAAGAGTTTCAAGTAGATAAAATTGAAAAAAATTGTTAAAAAAACTTCGGCATAAATGGGTTAACTCACAATAAGACACGAACTGATACTTGCAAGGTCTGATAACTAATTTGTAAAATTATTGTATCTATATACGTCCATAGATAATAAAATTTAGTTGTGGCAATCAAATTAATAGATTAGGAGAGTAATTTACATTTTTTCATTGATTTCTTGAGTTTTGTTTATCTCAAGAATTAGAGTCAATCCGAAAACAGTAAATGCATACTGTGATTATTTAAAAAAACTATTAGCAAAATAAATGCCGCAATTTTTTTTCCGCAGTGTTATTTTTAGAATTTATTTAATATTGCAGTTAACTGTTCTTTTAAATTAAAAAAAACTACAGTAATATTTAACAGGACAATTTTTATTTTAATACGAAATATTTTAAGGCATAATAAATTTATTTATGAGTTATCAGCCGAAATTCAACTGAGACTAAAAACCGTAAGCAATAAGTTAAAGCTCTGAAGACAAAGCTAAGACAGAACTACATGCAAGACAGCCCGGTAATGACATCTATAGACTTGCAATTTCAGGGTATTGTAGCCAGGTGTCGATACATTGAATGTAATAAAAAAATGTTTTCTCTTCATTTTATCTTATTTATTTTCCCGCTTGTCTATTGCCGCCGATAATAGTCGGTGTAAATAGTCAGTAAAACATTTAATGCCTGGAACAAGATCTTTGAATGCAGTAAACAACCAACGTTTACTGCAAATCTCCATGCTATTAACATAATTAAGTAATCTCTTGACCCACATTCCATTATTAGCTAAAAATAAAGAGTAAAACTGACTTTAAAAATTTTTACCCATTAATGCCTAGCGTCCGTTAAAAGGACGGTCCAAAAAAGGGTCTGAATTTCCCCAAAATGAACATTTCAACCAAATAATAGTGTTCAATGAGTACCCTGGTATTCTTTCAATTCGTTATTAACAGATTGCAGCACATAACCATTGTAAAGTGTGTTCTGTAGCAGTTTTAATAGGACCTTTATCAAAAATGACATCGTTCACAATATCAAGAAAAAAAGCTAAGTTTTCAAAGTGATTCCCAGCTTCCCAGTTTATGTTCATTGCTGATTTTATTTCTTCTTAGAAAATGTCTTTTTAAATATTATATCGTAGGCAGAAAAAAATTTGAGTAAAACAAGTATGTACCCTCTGGGGTCTATCGTAACTTTTGAGGGACGATTTTTCTTTCCTTAATAAAACAATTATTTTTTACATAATATTTTTTTATTATTTTTCCTGTCCATTAAACACCGTTTGTAACCAGTATACAAAATATCTTTGGAAAAAAAATATCAGGCATTAATAGGTTAAGCTTTATTTTTTAAATTTCTAAAAAATTAAAATCTCCCCTATTGGAAGCATCCGCTTTCAGATTTTTTTGTGGGGTCTCGTATGCTAAATGTATGTATCATAAGGAATGAAACAGCATTTGCAAATCCTCGGTTTGTTTTGAAATTGAAAAAAATCCAAAAAACGTGCACAAACTTTGTTTATTTCATGCCAAGTACGTAAAAATAAATCAATCTACTACTGCGTCTTCGTAGAGCAAAGGAAAGAGAGAAACAGCACTTGAGGCAATTTCACATCTTGTTTAATTCATCGTGCAACACTTTATCAAAGGATGATGTAAATGACTGAAGTGGAGAGATCGCGCTCTTCAGCTCCGTCGACCTTCGCCGTCATTGGCTGAAGTGGAAGGAGTTCCGAAGATTCGGTGATTGGGGGGAAAAATTGATCTTGAAAATTGTTGATCTTTTTGTGTCAATTTCACAGGATGAATGTGACATACAGCAAATACCCGATTATCCGCGATTCGGATTATCCGTGGGCCTGTCTCACTTTAGTTTTCTTTTTTTTTACAGTGATGACTTGCTGAATGCAGAAAAATTGCAAGTGCCTTATTGACCGTTTTTACCCATTAAAGATATTTTTTACATTCAATGTTGTCATTTTTAGCTTTCATTTAAATATATGGGTAATTCCAGCGAAAATGGTACAAATCATGTCTGAAACTCTTTACTTAAGATTATCAATTTAAATAATTTCCACCAACTAATCATATTTTTTTATTGAGTTTCCATTTATTTGTGTATAATGAAGTGTAAATGGCTAGTACATGGCTCGTTTATGACAGGATTTTGAATATTTTGATCACTTTGTGTAACAGAGTGGACAAATAAGCCTTTAAAAATATCTTTCTAATCACAAAGAAAAGTTAGAATCACAGAACAAGCATAAAGTGGAATAGACAGCCTAAAACCGTAAGTCTGTCTGCAATTTCAAGAAAAAATCTATTTTTTTCCATCATGAAATCGACTGTAACAGAGTGGACATCCAACAGTTCAAATTAACTACCATAAGAAAAGAATTACGCTCACCCTGGTTGTTGACTACATAATTCAATGCAGCAAGCTAATCACGGCAGTTATACTACTTATATTTTTAAAAATATATATCAGATTGAATGCAATTGTTTATTTTATTTTCAAAAGGCTTGTAACAGAGCGGACAATTCGAAACATATGAAATCTTTGGACATGGATAAATAATACTGTTTTTTGGGGATTTTTTTTTTTCATTTGCGTAATAAACTGCAGAAATGGTGTTAGAAGCATCTTTTGTGCAGTGCAGTATAATTAATTTTGTTGTTACATTTCAGTTTAATTTTAAATCACATTTAAAATTCTAGCAATTTGAAGCTGGGACACTTCATTTTCTCCTTCTTCTGACAACGATTTTTTTTGTGTCCTTTCTAAATGGATTATACCTAATCAGTTGATATTTGATGGCACAAAATTAAGTGGAGAACTAATAACAAAATACACTTAATGGGTTGTAGTTATTAAAATTGATTTTAAAAAATTCTAAAGTCTCGGACATGATTTGTAGCATTTTCGCTGGAATGGCCCATATGTGTCGTGCTAGTGACTTCTTTTAGCTATTGCAAACACTTGTATCACTATTGTGCCTATTATACGGATTATCCGCGGTATTCGATTATCCGTCCTTTCCGTGCCACCCTATTCCGCGGGTAATCGGGAGTCGACTGTATAATAGAACTTCGTGTTTGAACGAAAGATGTTCATCGTTTGAATAATGTAGCACATTTTAAATGGAGTAGAGACCTCATCATTCAACTTTATATCCATCTAAGGTGCAGAGTATTAACCAAGACCTTTGCAAGAAACTATCGGAACAAGGGAGCAACAAGATGTTTCAAACGCTTCGCACCCCCGGGTTTTGGCAACACTGCCAGTCCAAGCAAGCACTGGTTTCAGATAGAGGGGGGGGGGGGGTCATGGAAGTCATGACCCGCCTTCAAATGACAAAATTTAGCCCAAAGCTGCGTCTCCCGGACGACTTACATTTCCAAAAAAAAAATGCCCCCAACCCCCATTTTACTCGAATATTACAATTATTACCCCTTAACGGAGCTAGATCCGTAGGATTTTATAATTAAAAAGAACCGACCTCGGAGAAAAAATGCTTTCTTAAGTTATCACTTAAATATTTAATAAAATAGCAGATGTCTTAAGTTGATTTTCATTTGGTACTTTTCTTTGTTCAAGTAGTACAATCCTTTTAGTGACAACTTGTTCACTTTCTAAATTGGGAAAATAGAAAAATATCGTTTACGTTGCCGTTATGTTTATTTTTTGTGGTTCAATTTTACATTTTCATTTAACCTTTGATGCTTTTTATTAACTTGATACATTGATTTGTATTGTTTTATGTTTGATTGACGGAGTGATTTTCATGAAATGTTTCATAATACTGATCTACACTTTATTTATCGGCTTATTATATTCTTTAATGACTTACTTTCATTATTATGACTGTTCAATTAAGAATGATCTCAAATTGATAAAACATAATTATGCAAACTAATCCTTCAAATGTGGATGACATTTTTCAAATTGGTCCCTACTCCATGAGATCCACCTGTCACATATTTTTTTCCTGCCTTCAAAGACATGCTGGAAGCCATTTTTGAACACATTCTTCAAAATCACCTCCGAATCTTCTGCCATTGCCACTGAAGTTGAAAATCACCATCTAGGAGGTGTTTTTTCGACTTTGGAAACGTAAAGAAGTCATTAAGAATTATATGGAGGATAGGGTGCAATAAACAAACCTCCAAACTTTTTAGTCAGGAATGAGCAATCTCGGAAGCTTTTTCGCTAAATGCGTTTCCCTAACTGGCATAAACTTCGGAAGCAGTTTTTTAGGACGTATTCGAAAATCGCTTAAAGCATGTCTTTGAATGGAGGGGAAAATGTCGACAGGTGGATTTCGTGTAATAGGGACCAATTTTATAAATACCTTCAACATTTGTATGATTAGTTTAGAACATTGCCCGCCACTAATAAAATCACTGGGTTATAAAATCAGCCGCATTATAAAATCAAATTTGGAAGAACAGAATCATTACTATATCAAAACATGTTAAAACCATCCTTATAGCAAAATTATTAGCGCCGTTGTATAAAATCAAGTTTTTGAAGAGTATGTTAAAAACGGGGGGGAGGGGGGGTGGCACGCTTTTTCTTGTCTAAATAAAACAAGAGTTTTCTTTCTCTTCAAGATTGCAGAGGTTGACAGTTCATATCATTCAGTTTGAGTAAAAATCGTTCGCAAGAGAAACATACCTAAATGTCAAGATTTAAAAATGATCTTTATTTTCAAATTCTGTTTCTCAAACAACAATAAGTCAATATTTTAAAAACCTTGTGTAATTTTAAAATTGTACTTTTTACATATTAGTTAAATTCGAGCGAATAATGTTTTAATTAATTAAACTTACTATAGACAATAGTAATTAATTTATTTTTTATTTTGTTTAAACTTTGAAACATTTTCTTTTTGTAATTTTATGTGTGCCGGTTTATAAAATCAGCCGGTTAATGAAATCAAAGATCCGCCAAACAAATGGGATTTTAATAAGTGGCGGGCACTATATCACCAAACAAGTAGTTTGTGTATGGCTTTGACAAAACGTGGCGGTCATAAATGAAATGAAAAATAATTACCACGATTAACAAGAATGCATCAAATTCGTAATAACAGAAAATTACTCTTTTTTGCATAGAAATGAGCTATTTTTTATGAACGCCTTAATTTATCTTGTCGGGAAAGGGCAAACGTCTCTCGTTTCAAATATTCCCACGGACATGCGTCCTAAAGTTATTACGCTCAATATAAATTGAAGTGTCAAAGTTTCCCGTTTGATTTTAATTGACCTTTATTTTAAATTGCTTATGTCGAAATGCATCAGTAAATGCGGAAAGAACACAAATTACACTTAAAATGAGCTAAAAGGTATAAAATGAGAATTTAAAAAAATCGAAGCTGACAGGAATTACCAAATATTAAATAATCAATTGAGAGAATGCTAAAAGAAAAATTTGAATATAACTTCATTGAAGCGTGGGAAATGTGCAAGGTAAGCATCTGCTTTACCCATCTTCAAAAAAAAAAAAAAAAAAAAAAAAAGAAAAGAAAAGAAAAAGAAAGAAAGAAAGAGAGAGAAAAAAACTCAAGCTATAAATTCTGCGTAATCATTACACACATATTCTCCAAGCACATTTATTCATTTATTTTCAATATAGAAACTTGCCATTGAGTTAAATATCTTGAAATATTTAAACTCATTCACTCGATTGAGAAAGCTGACAGGATTAAATCTGTCTTGTCCGTGCATAAGTTTGCATTTTAGTGCTTTCAGCAATGTTCCTTTCTTTAAAGTAGAAAAAAATTACGAGTATAAAAAAATTTTCTCCCTATTTTAGGGCATTAATGTCTTATTTTCACAAACCAGACAATTTCTAAGACTGACTCTGCTTAACTTTTTACATTTTTTCAAACAAGAATATTTGGAAAAACGATAAATGAATTTTAAGACGACATTCCAGACGTTGAAACCGTGTGGTAAACAGGTTGGATATTAATCTGAGACTCCACTTATTTGAAAGTCATGAGGGAAAAAAAGGACTACTGCTGTCAGCAGAACTAGTTTTAAGGCCATTTGGGTATAAATTGAGTATCTTTGTTGATATTTTTATGTTGGTTTAGAAAAAGACATCATAGAAAAAATATCAAAGGATAATACAATTCCTAATACATGAAGTCAAAGAGAATTGTTAAATAGTTTTAGTTAATCTCTACCTCTGGTTCCACATTTATGAAAATAGTGAAGTAAAAAAAAAATCAAGGCCTTTAGTAATGCAATATAATTGTGTAGTGACGTAAAATTATGAACTGACAAACTTTTTCATAACTTTTAAACAATAAACTATTAAGCAAATGAATCATGCAAAATAAATAAATAGAACATTTTGTTACTAATATCTAGCTTTCCAGCTTATACTGTTCTGCTTGTAGCAAATTGCGATCTAGTGACAGCAATAGAAAGTTCCACGAGTTAAAAGCACAAAAATAGTCTTCATTTCACAATGTACCCAGAAAGATTGAGTGCATTTGCACTTATGTCTATCGAACGCGTCCAAGAGCAACTTTTAGGGTGGCGACAGAGGGTCCTATGCCCCTCCCAAAGAGACAAAATTAATTAAACTGCCACCCTAAAAAAATCAATGCATTTATAATGTGACAAAAATGAAATTCTTGCTCTTTTTCATATGTCTGTACCTAGGACGTAAAAAGCACTATATCCTTTTGTTTTTTCAAAATCATTATGTAAGCACTATTAACCCTTCACTGCACGATTTTTTATATTTTCATGAAAAAAATCATTTGTTACCTTTTAAATAGCTCTGAGTTCAGGAAAAATGAAGAAAAAAATTAATCTTAAAAATGTGCACCAAAAATGATGTTTTAATTGTTTGTTCTATATATGGCACAAAGCACATAGCATATGCTTTGTATACCGATAAGTGTAATAATCTACAATGTGTTTTGTGCCATAAGTAGTATAAACAAACTTTCCCCTAAGTGTATTTAAACATTTTTAGAACAAAGGAAATAATGACTAAGCACACTTCTAACGGAAATGCAGACACTCTTTCTTTCAAAAGCAAGAACTGTAATACCTAGACTAGTGCAACTAACTAGTGCATAAACATCACACTAAACTGTTATAGCAATTTTCCAGAAGGGGCACAAAGCTCAGTTTAACTGCATTTAAAAAGTCATTGGAATATATGAGGGTTTATTTGGTTTGTGCCAGATCTGGCACACCGTGCAGTGAAGGGTTAATTTTTTAATCTCTATTCGGAGACAAATAGCACTCAATCCAACTTCAACTACAGTTAAGGTAAACCTAACCTGTGAAAGTCACGCAGATGCCAATCACAGCATTACAACGCTGCTAGGTTAGATTTGCCCCACTTGTAGTAAATAGGAAACATCAAAAACAGCATTTGACATACTGGTTTTGAAGAAAAAAAACTCAAGACACGCTTTATGTAAACTTGCTTTTTAATACAATGCTGCCTAATTCTCAGAAACAGATATTAAGAGAAATATAAAACTTAGCTGAGTAAAATCACTTGCTTGGTACAGATGTAATGTTGGAGTCAGAGATCAGTGCGAAATAATACATTTTACGCACTTATGTAATTCACTAGTTCGAATTTAACCCCTTCCTTTTTAGGGACGGCCCCAAAAAAGGATCTAAATTTCCCCAAAATGAACATTTCAACCAAATAATAGTGTTCAATGAGTACCTTGGCATTGTTTCAATTCGTTATTAACAGATTGCAGCACTTAACCATTGTAAAAGTGTGTTCTGGAGCAGTGTTAATATGATTTTTATCAAGAATGACATCGTTCACAATCTCAAGAAAAAAAGCTAAGTTTTCAAAGTGATTCCCAGCTTCCCAGTTTATGTTCATTGCTGATTTTATTTCTTCTTATAAAATGTCTTTTTAAATATTATATCGTAGGCAGAAAAAAATTTTAATAAAAAAAGTATGTACCCTCTGGGGTCTATCGTAACTTTTAAGGGACGATTTTTCTTTCCTTACTAAAAAAAATATTTTTTACATAATATTTTTTTTATTATTTTTCCTGTCCATTAAACACTGTTTGTAACCAGTATACAAAATATCTTTGGAAAAAAATGTCAGTCATTAAGGGGTTAATGGTACATAACATCACGTTTCATCCATTAATTCTTCTTTAGTGGAATAAGTAATTCACATTTTAAAACAAAGTGTTGGCCTGTGTACCTAGAACACCCATTTCAATAAAGGAAGAAAATTGTGGAATAGTGAACTTTTCAGCTTATAAGAAATGAAAAATGGTACTTTTTTGTCAAAAATATATTAATGAAAAAGTCGTGTAGTATCAAACTGTAACCTCAACTGTATTATGGTTTTACAAACAAAACAACAGCTACTTCGATATTCTGAAGAAAGAAATTTTCTTTGAATATTTAACCAACAATAAACTTTTAAAACTATAATAAAACTGATATGCTACGACGCTATGATTTTCTTAATACGGTAATGTTTTACAGTATAATAAATACAAAGCCTTGTCCAAGCAGGGGGGAGGCATTGTAACAAGCTCTAATATAGGAAAATAAATTTATAAAATATAGTTTAATAACCTAATCTTCGTGTTATTATTCTTATAGCAATGTATATAATTAACACCGCTCATTATTATTGAATCAGGGAAGCTATATTGTGAGAAATTATATAGGATTTAATATTTACTTGTCTTAAAATGTTCAAAAACTAGTTTACACTCGTATTCGAAGTAAGCTTGTGATAATAAGCTACTAAGTACATTGTTTCTCAAATTAGCAATTGCTATGCTGGTTTTAGAGACCAGGATTGGGATTTTTAAATCTAACCAATTATTACCGCTGAACAACAAGTTACAAATATGGCTTTTTATTTTTTATCTATGCGTTTATTTGTTTATTTATTTCAATTATTAAACGTTCTTAATGAAATTCTTTTCTTGATTTTTTCTTAAGGAAAGTTTCCAAAACTTAATTTCCAGTAAAAAAAAAAACTCTTTGAAGGGATAACATCTTTATTTTACATCATACATTTTAACCAAGTAAGCATAACAATTGAGATTATTTTTTAAGAAATTGTTAAGCTTTCAAGAAAGTAATTTTACAGTTCAACAGCACGATATAAATTCGAAAGCAACATCAAAAATTTAAAAAGTAATGCATTGCTTTTAATGAAAACTATGTCTCCACTTAAGAAAATAATTTAACTTTAAAAAATACTTATGTAGCAATATTGTTTTGTTTTTCTCCTTACATTTATAAAATAACGTTTTGAAAGGAATGGAATGAGATAAAATGCCACTTCAGTCCATCCTCTGGAAACATAATAATTCTATCAAACGTCTTGGATCAGTTGATTGAGAAATCGAACTGCTGTGGTCAAAATTGAAAATCGCCAAAAAGAAAAAAATAATAACATGATATTATGTGAAAATGCTCTATGGATGAGCAGCTACATATGGCTATGAAAACTATTTCTTTTAGACAAAGAGGCTAATATTTGCTTATTTTCTAACAAAGAGACTATATTAACGAGAGATGTCAGTACGGAGAAAGGCTACTACTTTATTGAAGAATTTATTTTCTTAACTCCCTTCTCTTAACGGAGTTCTAATTGTAGTCGGAGCGTTGTTAAGCATTGCTCTCAAACATCTTCATCCCACTCGTTAGCTCTCTGTTCCCCACCACATCATCATACAATGTATAACAAACTTGCAAATTGTACAAACTCGCGCGTACAGAGACGAGATGCAACTGACAATAGTTCTCCGAGAGAGCGTCTTGCGTAATCTTATCTCGATCTCCGCGCTCCGTTGTCATGATAGAGCAATTTTTCTCGCTTCCAGAAAAACAGACAGGGATGGGGGCTGGAAGAGCGGGAGAGAAAGCGTTGAGATGCATAATCTTTACAGCCTCTCTGGGATGAGGAAATTTCGAGTCGAAAGACCCGGTGGTGCTTTCGTCATCGGAATTATCTCCGGGATTTTGATCTGGAGAGGGGAGAAGAAACCGGGGTTGGGGGATGGTAATTATTCAGCTGTTTCTCTGCCTTCACAACATTGCGACATCCTCTTCGACGCACGTTATGATTTTTTATCTTTTCGGAACCGGGAGATTAGGGATGCGAATAAATTCGGGATCGGGTTCGGTAGGGAGTCAGTTAGCATCGAGTACTGAACGGCTTGCACACGCCTCCTCACGTCCTTCCCGGGGCTAGGGCTCTACTGTTTTCCTCCTCATCTCACCCCTCCTCCGTCGTAGTTTCGAATCAGTCTCCCCTTCATCTGTCATCATGTCGGCTGATTTGAGAGATCACCCATGTAAGTATATATCAGCATCTCTTTCTGCTTCTAAATGCACCAGATTGATGGTGGCTTCCAAATACTTCCAACTTTCTAGGCGTTTCCAACATAAATTTTACGGTTTATTGCCAGTGGATTCGTCGGAGAAAGATCGCGGGCTCAATTCGAGTCAGTCAAAAGCCCTCCGTGTACTCTAATGGTGACTGGTTCACGTTACGATCCACCTTGTCCTCCAATTTCTCGAGGCAAATCATTTTTCCCGGAGGGATTTGGATCGGGGGTTACTCGGCGTTGGTCTGGATCGAGAAACAAGACTGAGATAACTTTTTGGGTCCAAGCAGACTGTTAAACACCTATATAAAACGGGAAAACCTGAAGTGTTAGATGCTTTACCTAATCTTTCGGTATCTCGGTCTCGATGTTTCGGTTTTGCTACTTCATCAGTTAAAACTTGTGCTGAAAATAAAGCAATTTCAAAAGTGTCTAAACAATATTTTCCCTTTTGGAAAATTCATTATAGGGGCTTGCTACTGAAGTAAATTTTGAGAGGCCAATTTAACGATAACACAACAAAATTTCCTTTTTGCTTAAACTTGAATAATCTTTTTTTTTTTTTTTTTCGTGATCTTTCATTAAAAAAGACAAATCTTCATGCCACGTGCCAAAATATTCAATATGTTGATTCTAATTCGATTTTAATGTACATTATTTTATGCAAAAAGTGCTTCCTCTCCTCTGCTCTTTCGCGTGAAGCTACAGTTGTGGGAAAACAATCTTCAATAAATCAGGAAGGAAGTACACATATTCGAGACAGCTTTTTGATTTTTTATCGCAGGAAAATCTTCTGGTCATCGGAAAACGGTGTTAAATAATAACAACAATAAACGATAAAGATCATTAGTTCAACTTATTTCGTAGGAAAAAATCCGAAATTTTATTTATAAACAGCAAATACAAACTAGCTTAGATGAAAGCAATAGTTTTTGAGTGCAAAAAGTTGAAACCCATTTACGATTTAAATAAATTTGGCTTTAAGTAAGTCAAAATCTTTAAAAAAAATCTCTTTTAAAAAATCGCTCTTTCTTGGTTTGTATTTGCTCTATTAGAACATATTTTTGAACAAATATTTACCGCTTCTAAAGTTGAGCTACCTTGAATTGAAAACGTGCTACAAGAAGCTTGTTTATTTCTAGCAAATTCTAAAGTTCTCTAGCTTAATTTACAAAAACGCTACAAAGAGGATTGTAATTTTAAACCGCTTCTAAAATTCTCCAGCTTGAACTGCGGAAATGTTGTAAAGAAGAGTTTCATATCTACGCTCTATAATGGACAACTACTCAAATAGCTACTTGGTCACAAATCCCGAAAGTTTATCTTGAATATTCTAAGCTTCGCTCAAAAATCAACAACAAATTAAGGACATGATCGAGAACAACCCTCATCGGGTAATTATCCACCTAATTCCCAGAATCTTTCCCCAAGCAACCTGTTTGCGACACGATGACATCCCATGTTACGCTTCGCAAGCTGCGGTTTAAACGAAATTCGATCCTATAACACCCTTTTTACTGTTCCATACCCATCACGCTCCACGAGTTGGACAATCAATTCAAGCAGCAAGTTTCATTTACATCAGAAATCATTGGAAAGTAAATCGAGCGAAGGTGGATTGGGATTAAATGAGCTTTTAAAGACACGTGCGGTTTGTTCGTGAGCTTTTACACTCATTCTTAATACTTTTTTCGGCTTTTAAGTGATTTAAAGTGGAGAAGCATCTGCTGATTTCCTATCACTTCGAACCGGCAACTGGCAAACGTAGATCGAGCATTATTACCGATTTTCTATGTGACTTGAACGAATAAGAGAGTTTTTTCTGTTTTTTAGTTGCTTGGATTAAGCTCCTGTGGTTGGAAATACTATGCGTTGAAAGTAGTTATTAGAATTTCTATATTTCATTTGAAAAAAAAAACTGTAAAATAATGTTTTCCAATTCAGTATTTCAAAATACTAGTTTGTAAAGCAAAAATATATAATAATGAAAATTTGTGAGAAAATAATTTCTTGCTCTAAAATGAAGTGTTTTGCTTCTGCTTTTTGTTCTTTATTTTTTATGAATTTATGAAAATGTGTTAAAAATTGATGTTTTACTTCTACAGGGTACGTCCGGGCCGAAAAGAGAATGTCAGAGGTCAAATCACAAGCAGTTAATGATGCCATGAAATGTTTCATAAACAAAGCTGTAAGTACATATTTCTTCTTATGATTATATTTTTAAGTGGTAATTTTTATATAGTTTTCTATTTTCAAAATATTTTATTATACTAATAACGGATCCGAACATTTCGTCCCAATTTTTTATCCTAAGGAACAAAATATCCATCTTTTAAACACTCACTTTAAGATACATTTTTCAGTTAGTAACATAACATATACAAAAACTAAAAAAATACATAGGTTAATAATTTTAATAAACTGTTCATCAGTAGCAAAAATTATTTCATTAATGCATTTTTAGGAAGAAAGTTATCTCTCTCAACAGAAAAAAGTGTATATGTAATCAAACATAAGAAAAACTACTGTAAGAATTTTTACTGTCAAAGTTTGGCAACTGAAAAGATTTACCATCTACAAAAGCAAAATACCATTCAGTGTGACAATTGAGTTAATTATTCCAAAAGGGAAAAGGTTAAAAATAAAACAAAGCAAGTTCAGGACATGTATCGGCATAACTGGATAAAACATCTGATGCAAAAGTCATGAGCTAAACTGTACACTGGTACTATACACTATAACGTGTACATACAGTTTGAAAAACAATATTTTTCGCTTTCTCGATCAAATTTAATGATTCGCTCATAAAAAGGCAGTGCCAGAATCAATTTTCTTTGTAATCAAAAGAATTATCATGCTTATTTAGAACATTTGTATTAAATTAAGAAAGTATTCGAAATAATGCGAAACAACAGGAAAATATTTATTCTACTAGTAATTTTGGTAATAAATCCAAAGAGGGGAAAAAAGTAGTAAAAAGTAAAACTAATTTTAACTAGACAAATAATTTTCATATAAAAACTTTCAAGCCCTATGCTTGTTTACTTTTCTTTTTTTTCCTCCACTTCCTTAGTATGTGTAGCGATGTATTAAAACATCTGAGAAAGTTTACGTAACGATAACGATCCTTTTTCATGTAACTTCACCAAGCAGATAAATTTCAAAAACATTCGTTTATCTCCTACTACGCGAGTCGTCGCTTGTAGTAAGCGTGTTCAATGAACCCTGATTTTACGTAAGAAAGAGTTTGTTTCTATTCGGCGTTTTTTGTTTATTTATATTTTATTTTAACTACTGCCCTATATTCGCAAAACATGCGAATGAGAAGAGCATCTGTAAAGGGTATGAGCACCAACAAAAAATTTATTTATTTAGTTTTTTTTATTGTAAAGAAAGAAAATTAAATTGTTTCACTAATTGTTTTTTTTTTTTTTTTTTTTTTTTTTGCGATAAGAAACGAATTTATTTTCATTTTTCTTGTATTTTGTTCCATTTATTTTTTGTTTTCAAACTAGAAATCCAGAATGTTAACTTAAAAAAGTTCAACTTGATGAATAAACATCTTGTTTAAGTCATTGACAAAAAAAAAAAAGAAAGAAAGAAAGAGAGGAAAAGAATAGAAAAAAAAAAGAAAAAGCTTTTCTTGAGAAATTTTTAACTTTTTTTTATTCATATAGTCGCAAGCTCTTTTTCGTCATTTTCGAGAGGAAGGAAAGACGGAATATATTCGAATGTCAAGACAAAAAAACATCGATTCATTCGCCACCCCCTCCCCCCCCCCCCAGATGAAATTAAAATTCGAACTAGTTCACCTAAGAAAAAAGCGTTCAATAGGCTCTTTGAAACACATGTCAAGTATGATTCGAAGTTTAAACAATCTGACTGCTAAATTAACCAGGTTATCCAGGTTGCAGTTTTTCAGTTTTCTGATTGCTTCTAGATGAGAACATATCTGAAGTTTCAGAGCGCCTATTCTAAGTGCTACATGAATCTCTCTTTTTTAATTTAATAATTCCCAATATTTAAACAATAAAGAAGCAAAAGATTGGTTTCTGAAGATTAAAAAAAACAGACAAAAAATGTTGTGTGACCCAATTTTTCTTACATAGTTAATTAATGCGAATTTTTATAGGTTTTGGAGTGAGAGTATAAAAGGAAAAAACTCAAACATTAACTTGAGTTCAGGACCCAATTCAATACGTCTGGGATTTCACCTACAGCGTGTTTTTTTTTCTGCTCGAGGTTTTAAAAATACAGCAATACGAAATTAAACATTTTATTGATTTTCCTACTTATTATAGCGTACTCTTCTTTAAATACCATCATATAAACCCATTAAAGTTTTAAAGAAAACGTTCATTGCTTTGCTTAGTGGTCTTTTACACCACTCTGGAAACCGAGCCCTAGAAGAATCATTACCCGATTAAGGCAGACTTTCGTGGTTCGACAGGTACCATGAGTTCGACTTAGCTGACACGACATACCGTAAAAGGAAATACAACCAATATTTTTGATCCATACAGGGAGCAGAACAGCTCCCGATCCACTACCCGAAAGGGTTTTCGGCTGACCACATCAAACCCAGACCTTGATGTCTAACCGATTGTGCATTGTGCAACAGCGACCTTTTTCTTAACTCTAACTGCATGTCATACTTAAATATTTTTGCTTTCTTGGGACACTTGTAGGAATTCCTGTGTATTTCGTATCACGTGCGTTTCACCTGCGCCTCTCAAGAAAAAAAAACGGGAGGGGGAGGGACCTGTGTTCACTCTTTGGACAACATGAAAGCAAAGAAAAATAGTGAGTCATGAAACTCTTCATCGAGTAAATTGTTTCAATCATTAATTTTTAGAACAGATAAAGTTCAGGGATTCAATCGAACAAATGATTTTAAATTCCATTTTTCAACCGAAAAAGCCCCCAACACATTTTAAAAAGGTTTATATTAAGAGAATAATAAACAAGTGTATAATTATTATTATTTTTTTATGATTAAATATTGAGATTGTTTTTCATTATTTTTTTCTGCTAAAAAATTCACATTTATGAAATCCTTAGTTTTGAATTGTAATATATCACTAATATACACCTACTCTTCAATATAAACGGTTTAAGTCATGCGGCGATATCGTCTTTTTAAACTGTCCGCGAAAAGTTCAACAACAAAAATCACTATTAAGAAAGCAACAACTTATTGAACAATTCTGTAAATTTATAGCTGAATAAATCCCCATAACCACCAAACAATCAAATCCCGAACTGTGACAGGACAGAAAGGATATGGTTCAAGGAACGCATCGCTATCGCTCCTTAAGAAAAGATTATCACTAACTCTAAACGAAAAAACAGATAAAGAACAGAACTTCTAAGCAAAAGAAAATTCCCACCACACACGTGTGTATAAACAAGGTGATTTCCAATACAGATGGACATACTTGTTTGTGATGTCGGATTAGGATTATTGCTTGTTGTGCGTTAAATGAAACACTTAATACTCCCAAAAATATCAAGTTAATAATCTTATTAATAAGGATAACAAGCATTGGAGTTATAATTTCGCTCACCACAGCTTATTATTCCATTTAGAAAGGAGTTTATAATCGCCATTTGTGTTGACGAGTTATTTAGCCATTTATGCATCACAGCATTTTGTACCGACAATTTGTATCCTAAACTTCTGGTTAATGTTTTCCTTTGTCGTCTTAACTTGGAAAACGTGAAATAAAAGTTTCAATGCATATTTTTTGAAGCTGGAATTCGGTACAGACTAAACAAACAGTTCCGGTTATAGAGAAATGTAATATGGGGATGAAGATATTGAACTTTAAAAAATACAATCACGATATTCATATTAAACTTTCCTTTAACCGTTTTTTTTTCGTATCTTACTCACATATTCCGAAATATGACGTAAGTTCTGTACCTCAAAGCCAGACTCACGCAAGTACGTTTTCGTAACTGTTCAGGAGAAGGGGAAAACGTTTGTCGCATACACGAAAAGGATGGGACTCGCGCTCCTTTAACGATGCTAAACAATTGTTAATTTCATAAAATAACGTTCTCATGGGTGAACGCGGAAAAAGATTCTACATGAAATGCAGTAATGAAGTGAAAATCGCCATTTTTGGACTTATGCTAGTCTGACTCTGAATTACAGAATTATAGGCGGAAAACGTTGTGCAGCATACATTACAAAATAAACCACGTACACTCGAGCTTTGGAGTTAAAAAAAACAACTCTTACTCTAAAAGTTCCAAAAATGCTTTGGTCTTCGAACTATTAAGCAGCAAACATAATAAAGCTTTATAAACCAAAAACACGTATGGAACGATTTTCTCATACTTGCAAAAATTTGACACGCATGCTACGCAACACTGTTCACTTTATTGTTCAAAAGTGGATTTTTATGAAAATGACTCAATTTTTTATCGATTCATTCATGTAATGAAATGTTGTAAATTTTTTAACTAAAAATCACATTTTTACTTTATTTTAGGGCAATGACTTACCATTCTACGTAGCAGACTTGTCCGATGTTGTGTTCAAGTACCGCTACTGGAGATACAAATTGCCAAACGTGGAACCCTTTTATGGTACTATTCAAATTCTTTGCTGATTTTGCTGAATTTCACGCTAGAAAAGATATTTTGAATTAGTTGTAACACACTACTGCTCATTTCGCGCAATTATTGATTTCTAAAATCAATTAAAAAAAATTAGAGTAATACTGTTCAGCGAAACCTTCAAATGCAGTCTTGAAAATAATTGAAAGTATACAATAGAAAAAGAATAAAAGAGATATACATTATTAATGAAATTATAAATGTTATTAATGTAGACACTTTAAAAAGCATACATTTGTGACCGAGTGGTAAAAAATAATAGGTTGAAAATGCTAAAATAAGTGTCATTAAGATACGTGTAGAAAATACTTACTCAAAATCAGAGACACCAGACGTAGAATAAAGAACATCAAATATTTTTACTCACAGTCGATCGTTTGCGTTGTCATAGCAACAACATCGCGTTGCCAAACCGAAACTGCAATAATTATTAATTTTGAACTAAAATCATCAGTTCTTTCAATATTCTATTTCTTTTTGTCTCCGAACTCAGCATCTGATCAACAATACACGAATGAAAAATTTTGACCCTTCACTGCACGGTGTGCCAAATCTGGCACAAACCAAATAAACCCTCATATATTCTTATGATTTTTAAATGCAGTTAAACTGAGTTTTGTGCCCCTTCTGGAACATTGCTATAACAGTTTAGTGTGATGTTTATGCACTAGTTAGTTGCACTAGTCTAGGTATTACAGTTCTTGCTTTTGAAAAATAGAGTGTCTGCATTACGGTAAAAAGTGTGCTTAATCATTATTTCCTCTGTTCTACATATGTTTAAATATATATGCTGTACTTAGTGGCAAAAATTTGTTTGTTCCACTTATGGCACAAAACACATTATAGATTATTACACGTATCAATATAAGCACATACTATGTGCTTTGTGGAATATGTAAAACAAACAGTTAAAACATCATTTTTGGTGCAAATTTTTAAGATTAATTTTTTTCTTCATTTTTCCTGAACTCGGGGCTATTTAAAGGTAACATATAATTTTTTTCATGAAAATATGAAAAATCGTGCAGTGAAGGGTTAAAACTTCAATAAAAGGACTGATGTAAAGCAGTCTGAAAATGAATGGGGGGATAATGTAGTTTTAAATGTACGGTTTAAATATTTGCTGTAAATTTAAATTTTTTCTTTATCCTTCTCGTAGAAAGTGACAATGTAATTAATGTGCAAAAAATTGATGAGAACAAAAATGAGTATTAAAAATTTACCACTTCGAAAGTTAAAAAAAAATCTATCTGCTTTTTAAAAAAATCATGCTTGAGCTGTTGATTTAAATAATAATTGAATCGATTATTTCGAAAAGGTAACATCTCGGTTTTTTTCCAAAATCAATTTTTTAATGGCAGTCTGTTATTAACGTATAAACACGTTATTCTTGTGAAAATGGAACATCTCTGCAGTTCTATCGATAAATTTCTAAAATAGAAATAAAAAAAGATTAGCCCTTTTAAGCTTCTTCGTTTTTTATAAATTAGTTTTTTTGCTCCCCTGAAAAATATTAAATTTTAGAGATATTCCCTTTTCGAAATAATCGATTCAATTATATTTAAATAAAAATATTGCATTCGCATCTTTTTCATCACAAAACTTCAGATGGGGTATAAAGTAAACGCTCCAACAAACTATCTTCGCAAACAATTAGATATACAAGTGGAAGACTTAGGAAAATAAATAATAACTATGAACAAATTACTGCAAAACAATTTTAATCAATTTTGCGAAGAATAAAGTATTGATAAATGAATGTTTAGTTATTCTTATTTCAGCATTGAAAAACCTAAGAATTGTTTCTAATAAAACTTTTCTATTTTTTCAGCCGTAAAGTGTAATTCCGATCCCATGTTATTACGACTGATGGTGTCTCTTGGAATGCACTTTGACTGCGCTAGTAAGGTAAATAAAACTTTGAATTTCATTATTTTTCTTTTGCCTTTTTTTTTATTAAAACAATAATAACACAAAGACAATTAAGCTGAGTTTTTTTTTGTTTCTAATGTTATTAAATTCAAATGAAACTGTAGTTAAATGAACTCTTACCATTCATGCTTATACGCAGTATCATAGCTGCTACTGGCTGTTAACGAATGACTGTGTTTTGAGTAAAGTTCAAGGGGTGATATGCTGTTAGGGATCAGAAGTTTAGTTCAAGATTTTTTTTCTAAAACTTTCCACTCTATTGTACTGCTGCATCATACTTTATAGAGTTAGAATTTATTTATTTAAAATATTGAACGCTACAGACATAATACATTCGCAAAAGCAAGACAAATAAAGCAAAAACAGTTTTTTTTTAAATACTTTTAGAAGGTTTTTACATTGATTGCAAAATTTCACTAAATAATTTCTTTGCGTTATGAGTTCAACCTGGTTATTTACTTTTTACATTTAAAATATCTCTATTTCATTTATAAGTCAGGATGTCAAAACAAACTGATCATTAAAAACTTTAAATATTTTGCCTTGAAGTCATTATACACACATTTAATGTCTAAATCTTCACGATATTTATTTAAAAGTACATAAATTTAAACAGACAAATTTCTGCATAATTGGTTTTAGCAAAAATATTTTCAAAATTAAAAACATCTTGGTTTATTACTTTGCAGAGAAAGATTGTTTAAATTAACTGTTTTATTTCAGTCAATTAAGTATAAAAAAGAGAGGGGGAGAGAGGGAAAAGAAAAGGAAGAGAGAAGTTCACAACTGCATTGAGACTGCAATTTAAGTTTCTTCTTTTTTACTGCATTTCCTTTTATTCATTCAGAAATATTCTCAAATAAAGAAGGATTATTTTCGCTTGCAATTGCAACAATCGTTCCGCTAAGATGTCTCTTTCTTCATTGCCCAGTGATATACTTTTAAATTCCCCTTGGGTGAGATATTACATCGGAGGTTGCAGCGCTCCTCTGAAAATTTGAGCTATGACCGTGACAATATTTGCCTCGTTTTGGGTAGTTCAGTAAAAAAGGAACGTGCTTTTTTTGAAACGGACCTGAAAAAAAAAAATGTTATATGAAAGTAACGTAATTCAATTCGAAACCAAATGCACTTCCGTTTTCACCTCAAAAGAGGTAAACATTGACAAGGTCATAGTTCAACCGTTCAGAAGACTACTATACTGCCGTGCTAAGCCCCCAAAAGTGGTATCTGCAAACGATTTCAAACTGAGATATTGTTGTTTAAAGTTTTGCGCTTCCATGCATTTGATTCAGTAGGTACTTTTTCGATATTTTTTACAAATATTTCCCGTTCTCTGATGACCATAAAACATTGCATTTACGTAAAAAAAACGTCACAAAGAGTCACCCGATGGCGATAACTCAATTTTGTTTAAAAGTGCGATTACGACTTTTATGCTTAGCACGGCAGTATACAGGTTGTTACTGGCTGAATTATGCCAACTGAAGCTCTATGAAACCTTCTCGTCAAAAAGCCATAAGTGATATTCTGCATTCATCTATTGTCACGTGACAACCGTCCATTTAATCAAACAAAGTCTTCTTCTCTGCTGTCAATTCTGTGCTCTCTTTTCCAAATGCTCTACTCTAAATAAATAAGAGTTGAGCGGTTAAGTTTTTCTTTATGTTCTCAATGTCCTGAAACAGATGCCCTTTCAGAGTTCCTACACGTTTTCACGTTGCCAGACGTCCTATACATGTTTCTACACATTTTCCTCCATTAACTACTGGTACTGTCTTGGAATTTAAAAGACACAGTCCAAAACTTAAGAAAAGGATCAATTTCAGGACGAAGAGGACAGAGAAAAGCGTGATTGCTCAACTTGAGACATATTTTTAGAGGACTACCGCCGTGAACAAGAGTGTGTTCTAGCCAAAGATTCTCTTGGCGAATCTGTGCTTTCTCTTCCAAATGCTCTGCTCTAAAGAAATGACCTAACGATTCTCTCTCCTTCCCTGCACAGGGCGAGATTCAAGCGGTGCTTTCGGCCGGAGCGCAACCCTCGGACATCATCTACGCCCATCCTTTCAAGTCCCAATCCTTCCTCCGATACGCAGCGTCCGAAAACATAGACCTCATGACATTCGACTGCGACCAAGAACTCGTCAAGATCAAGCGCGTCTTCCCCCAAGCAAGGTACGAACCGCAAGCAATAGGGCAATTCCATTTTACTAAAAAGCATCAATTGCTGTACAAATTTTTTTTCAAAAAATCCAAATTCGTTACATCCTTGATTCGCTGCATGAATTCAGTGAAAACATGGACTCCACTTCAGTGAAATACAGTTAAATTTTGATGAGATTTCCAGAGAAACAACATTTATATGTGATGGTTCTTTGGTTTCGTAGCGGAGGTATCTTAAGAGATACATCCATTACAGGAGAAAAATATTATTTTGATAATTTTTTCTGGAAAAATCTTCGAGGTATAACTGCATTATTTAGAAGTAAGGACCATGTTCTTTATAAAATTCGTGAAATAAATCGAAGATTTAACATACAGTAAACTCTCCCTTATACACCGCCTCCTTTATGCGCCTTTTTCACTTGTACGACGGTTTTCAATGATCCCAGCGCATTCTATGGCATAATAATGATATCATTCGTTTATGCGTCGCTCTAAGGATAAATATTTCGCTTATGCGTCGAATTTTTGTAAAATATTAAAAATTTATTTTATTTTCTTTAAAAAATAAGCATTTTTCTTCACTTTCTTCTTTAATCTTTCGCCTTTATTGCTCACCGAAGGCCTTTTTTCCGTATGAACTAGAATTCGGAAAGGGACAATTGCGTATTATGGATTGTTTTAAAAGGAATGATTTGTGATTAGGTACGCTACAATTTTTGTTTTCTCTTTATCATTGTAGTTACGTTAATTGCCAAACGCCAAACCGCAGTAATATGTGCCTTTTCTGTACAAACATTCTTATTCATGCTCTCATTAGAACTTAGGTTGCGTTTTAGACCTTTAAATAGGCTTGTTCGCTTATGCGTCTCTCTCAGTTATGCGCCTTTTTCTGTTGGTCCCTTGGGACGGCGTATAAGTGAGAGTTCACTGTACTTCTAGGCTCTGCAAGCTGTTTTGTGAAAACTGATACGTCTGTTACCGTGGAATTGCCCCATAGACAAAACTAGACAAATAGGCAATTTTTACAGAAATTAAATTAATATCTGTTACTAAAATGCATCTCATTGCCTCTTACAGATTAGTTATCCGCATCCAGATTCCTGATGTTCCAGCCGGCTTTCCTCTGAGCAACAAGTTCGGTTGCGAATTGAAACAAAGCGAGCAGCTGTTGCAGTTTGCCAAAAAACTGGGCCTCAACGTTGTGGGAGTGAGGTAAGTGCAGAGCTTAGATCTTACCCAACTAACATCGGAGAAAGATCACGATGTGAACTTAACGAGCTTAAATTTAACAGTTAATGATTTATATAATACTTAAAAAAAAAAAAGGATCAAAGCAAGTTCTTGCAGCAGCACCAGTACATAAGCGTTTTAGCACTGATCTCATTTCTCGTAAAATTCTAACTGTTGTCACGGGAAATAATATTTTGGAAAATATAATTGCAAGCCAAAATGTATGAAATTACAACCTTGCAAGACCATATTGAAAATCTATAGAAAATCTGCGAAAAAATTTTTTTGGAAGAGAATATTGAAAGGTTGCAAATCTACGCAAGTCGATTTTTGAAAGAAGGAATTAAAACACCATGCTATTTACCCAGATATATTGGAACAAAAGGCTATTAAAAATATATAAAACATTGAAAATGTAAAAAAAAATGTTACTTTTAAAAATTTTAAAAACACTCCTAAGAAAACTTTCACTATTGAATGTCCAATAACTATGCTTCACAGTGGTTACAGTTTGCCTTATTTATGCAACAGGTTTATTTTTGAATTTTAAATCTATAATTTTTTATTTCATTTACAGCTTTCACGTTGGAAGCCTGTGCGAACAACCATCAGCTTTTGCTAAAGCAATAGGAATGGCAAAAGAAGTTTTCAACACTGCCAAGACTTTAGGATTTAATTTTGATTTATTGGATCTGGGAGGTGGTTTTCCTGGTGCATCTGGAACTTTTGATGTCTTTGATAAGGTAAATGATTTAGGACCAGTTCCGTTCCTTCGCATAATTGGAGAGTTTTTAGAAATATCGTCATTGTTTTAGAGCATAGAATGACTTGTATCTGTTTATTTTCATTCACAGATGTGTGATTACATTCACCAAGGACTGGAGAAACACTTCCCAGAAGGATGTGGAGTGAGGGTGATTGGTGAACCAGGGTGCTACATGGTGTGCTCAGCCTACACACTTTGCACTAAGGTGCTCGGCAAAAAGACCATTTACGAGGAGAACGACATGGAACAGAACGGTGAGTTTCTGAAAATCGTGCTAGGTAAATTCTATACCTCATGGTCAGACTAAGTCCGAAATTGATGATTTTCAGGTAATTATTGCATTGTATCTCGAATCTTGTTCCGTATTTGTCGATAACAACGCACATCACAGTAAAAAAATTGAATTGGGGTAGTTAATTATTTTAAAAGAAATATGAGAATTTTTACGCTTCTGATTAGATTTTTGAGGAGTCAAATTTAGAAAAGGTACAGCTACCCAATAAAAGATCAGGTGAAACCAGTAAGCGAAAACAGTATTTCCTAATCCTTTTCTTTTTGGAACTCTACTGCGGTCAATTCATACAAAGAAAAACTTTTGGAACTTTTTAAAAATAAATAAATAATAAAAAAGCGAAGTAATTATTCTTTTGGTAGACCTACTTTTATTGTTTACGAGGTATAAATTAATTAATCATTAACAACATTATTAACAGCTGTAAAGTTAACCTATACAATCATTTTCTGTTTGAATTTCAAGTAAGCATAAAATTGATAATAAGTGTCGGTCATGACTGTCAGTAAATAAAGTGAAATAATGAAAGTTACTTGCATGCGAATAATCTCGTTGCGACTAGTACTTTGAGTATATTAAAAGTATTTCTTTCCTTTGTTCTGTACCGCAGTTTTACTTAGACTTATTTTACTTACAGGATCAATGTGCTCAAAGAAAATCAAGAAGTATTGCTACTACATGAACGACGGTGTTTATGGTTCCTTCGCATATGGCTTTGAAAAATACGGATTCCACATCTTGCCGTTGTTGGTAAGTCACGTTTAGGTCTTTAATATTACAGAATTATTTCAATCTTGAAGATGTTAAGCAATTACCAAACTCCCGTTTCAAGAAAAAAAAATGGAAACTGAAATACGCCAGCTCTTTGCTTTTCAAATGTTAAATCAGTAATAATTTTAATTGATCACAGATGATACCCTAAGGGACCTCTACACCTACTGTTGAAAATCGATTAAGACTCAACTCAGAAATCGAAATCCGTATCAATTAAAACTCATTAGTTAATAAATAGCAATTTATTAACACAACTCAGAAATTATACAAGAACGTACCATCTATATACTACAGACTCATCAAAACTTAACTTGTAACTAACTCACTCACACTCAGTATTCCATGAAAAATCAAATATTTTAAACTCCAACAATGCCAAATATAAACTTGAATTATAAAATAATGTTCAAGGCTTAACAAACTCCAAATATGAAATAAAATGCAAGGCTTTGCACTTAACAATATTTGCAGATCCAACACCTACCACTTGCTTATCTTTACTAATATATAAAGCTGTAGAGTTTGTTTGTTTGTTTGTTTGTTTGAACGCGCTAATCTCAGGAACTACTGGTTCGATTTGAAAAATTCTTTTTGTGTTGAATAGACCATTTATCCAGAAAGACTTTAGGCTATAGTTTGAAAAGATTCGATAAGCGATTCGTTTTTTATTCGAATTCAAGGCAATTTTCTCATAAATCGTCGAATACTGGGGTTACAAATTACTTACACATATTAATGTTACATATCGTTGGAAGCAGAAAAATTTTGTCCGTCCTATGCAGTTTGTTCCGATTCTCTAATTTAACCACAGCACGAGTTATTCAATTTTCAAACTTGCCTTTTGCAAGGCTTCACCCAATTTCTTGCAATACTTGGTTCATTAAAACCATCAATAAAAAATAAACTAATTATTCCACAGTTTTGATTTTTACGCCATTGGATAGAGCAATGCTTTTAACCCCAGAATTGATTCGACTTACAGTCGAAGAACCAAGCTTTTATCTCCACTAGAAAAAAAGTTACAAGCGTTTGAACTTTGAGTTCGAAAACCTCTTTCCTGATCAAACTATTAAAGTTTTATTGCGTTGCTATGGCGACATCTTTTAAATTCATTGTTGGTGTCCTTTTCTTCATTTCGTTTCTTAAAAGCATTTCATTTTACGGCGTTTCAACAAGGCAAATAATGCGATCGTCCGTGTTTCACTTGAATTCCTGCATACTTAATGGCTTATATTTTTTTTCTGGTACCATTTTGAAAATGTGTTTCAAATTAAATTGTAATTCATGTTTTTAGCAGGGACTTTTTTTGGCTGCGATTTAAATATTAAAACAACTTTTTTGTTTGGAATTTTGCAATTAATGTTACAGGAAGAGAGCGGTTCGGAAATATTTGTTTTTGGTAGGGAATTGTATTTGTTTATTAGGGAGAGTGTTAAATATGTGCTACTTGACATTGTTCCTGAGGAAGCATGTGCAAATAATGCGATTGACTTTTTTATGCGGGAAAGTCTTTTAGCGAGCCGCTTTAGCGGGGAGTAGTTTTTTGAAACCGGTTTCGCTAAAACTTTCCTCCCTCCTTCAAATGCGAGCCGCCTTGGCGGCGAGTAATTTGTTTTAAGTTTCCTTACTACTTTAAAGGCGAGTCGCTTTGGTGGCGAGTAGTTTGCTGAAACTTTCCTCGCTACTTTAAAGGTGAGCTGCCTTGGCGGTTATATATCATTACTGAAACTTCCCTCGCTACTTTAAAGGCGAGCTGCCTTGGCGGTTATATATCATTATATACCGCCTTGACGGCAAGTAGTTTATTTAAATTTTCATCACTACTTTAAAGCCCGTGCAACGCCGGGCCCCACAGCTAGTTTAAAATAATAATACTAATTGATGAAAAGAATATTTAAAGATTATAATTTATCCTCATTGATTTCAGACTCCCAAGATATTGAGCAAGCGTCCTATCGTCCACTGCAAGATGTGGGGAGCCACTTGCTGCAGTTCTGATTGCATCCTGGAAGACTGCCTTCTGCCAGAGATGGAGGTTGGAGAGTACATCGCTTTCGATAACATGGGTGCTTACACACAATCCCTCACCACAACTTTCAATGGATTCCCAGCACCACCCACGCAATATATCTTCCCACCGCAAGCCAAGTAAGTCGCTCAGCCTTTTCTTCATTTCTTGTCCATAAAGACATCTTTTCGAACGTAATCCCAAACTCCTAACGATAAAAATGGAAAATTTAAGTCGTATCCCAGCTTTCAACCTTACTTCTTTTTTTTTCAAATAAATATTTTATTTCTAACTGAACATTTTCTACTGTTTCGGCGAAATCACTTCCTATTCCGTGCTTTTGTACTTCAATCACATATATTGCTTCGCAAGGGAATATTTTTTTTGATACGTCATAACTCCCTTTAAAATGTCTTCAAACTTTATAAGTACGGCGTTCTCGCAAACTGATCTTTTTCTTCGCTACTAGTTGAAAAAGGAATAAAGAGTTGACTTTTTAGCTGCTTTTCGTAAAATTTAAAAAAAAAAAGGATTTTAGATCCTCTCTTATCAGCTCATGATTCGCACGAATCAGTCATTCTATACTATAAATCACATCTTCAAACCATGTCTTTTCACTAAAACAGCAAATTTGATAAATATAAGTTTTAGCGAATATTGATAGGAAAGAAGCACTTCTATTCATATAGATTGTTTCTCTTATAGTCCCTTCAATTGTACTTAAGCACGAAGTTTCATATTGTTAAAGATTCCTTTCTAATTGGCAAAAAGTTTCTTTATAAGAACAGATGAAACGATATTATAATTATCAATTATTTATTTATCTTTAAAGAATACAGAAAAGTACTTATAATGAATATCTCCTAACTTGAATTTAACTTGCATGGTTATTTTCAACCCTTCTTTCTCAGAATGTGAAGATGTATATGATTTTTTTTTTTTTGCAAATTAAGAATAATTCAGCTCTTCTATCAGCTGCTGCTCTTTACAAATAAATGATATATTTTCCCTTTTCCCACAGACCCAAAGAACACACTCTGCCCCCCTTCGAGGAGTTCTGCCGCAACCTGGGCCCCAAACAGATGAAGGCCTTCATCAAGATCCAGGACTACATCTGCCACGACGACTCGAACGACGATCTCTTCCGCAAGGGATGAAGATCCCCCCTCCCACACGAACCTTTTCATCTCATTTTCAATGCCTACTATTACTTTCGTCCATTTTAATACTTAATCCGGTTCAGGGTGGAAAAAGGATCGCTCTAGACAGATGTCCGTTGTTGTAGAGGTGTGGCCGCATTCGAAATACGACCTAGCAGGGACGGTGATGAGTGGAAAACAGTATTTTAGCTCTTACGTTATTACTTTCTTCTTCACAATGCATTTCTATTGTTGGTAATAAAGTTGGAGTTTATTTTTTATGCTCTGGTTTGCTCAATGTTTTCACATACGCACATACTGCAAAAAATACGTTGTTTTTACAGTATAATATTGAAAGCAGAGGGTTCAGTTTAAAACTAAAATTGCAGTAATAAACTGATAGACTAGCTAATTTTACAGTTTATTACTGTAAAAATAGCAATTTTACAGTTTATTACTGTAACAATGCTACCATTTATTACCATTAAATTAGCTGTATTATACTGTAAAAACAACAGTGCACTACTGGCAGCAGAGGTTTCACTTTAAAACTGTAAAATGCATAGTAATAAACTGAAACTAGCATTTTTACAGTTTATTATTGAAAAATTAGCAGTTTTATAATTTATAACTGTAAAATTACTGTAATAATAGCTGCATCATACTGTAAAAACAACATTCATTTTTTTACAGTACACTATTAGAAACACAGTTTTAATATAGTAGCATTTTCTCCAGTGGTTAGTCTCAATATGCATCCAAGATTCTTTTGTTTTATGGAAAAGACAGAGAGAGAAAACTATCGTGACAGAGACGAAGCTACTTTTTTCAGCTGCTTGAAAATTTGGAGATTTTTTTCAAAAATATTGTTTTCTAAAAATTCGGAACTTTAATTTTAGAGAACAAATTTTTAAGAATGAAGGGGAATAAAGTTTATGAGTACAAGGTAAATGAAGGGACAGGGTAAAAAAAGATGAAAGTGACCAAAAAGCGATTTCGGGAAAAACGAAGAACAAAATTTGATTTCTCGTAACTCTTTGTGTAGTTAATAGAGTTTTCATGCACATTTCGGTCGATTCTCATCTTTTTTCCCCCTTGTTGTTCTACCAGATGATATTACTCCTTCATAGCCCCTAGATAGCGCTAATATCTCAAAATTGACGAAAAAGTGACTTTCATCTTTTTTTCCCGCTGGCTCTCAAATAGTTACTAGCTTTCCAACTGAACGTTTTAAGGGAATAAGGTGATAGAAAAGCAGAAATGAAAATTTGGGTATTTATGAGTTTTCTAAAGCTTGAAGGGTTTAAAAAAACGTTTTAATAATTTTCTTCTATTTTGAGATATTATGAGAAACTCTTTTCTACTCTTTTCTAAAAACAATGAGGAAAAAAAAAAACAAATTCGCAATCTTCGCAATTTAAAGAAGGAATGATATTTTCGTTAAAAGATTTAACTAAACAAGTTAACGAAGGAATAATTCTTAGGAATAAAATGATTTAAACTTTATGAGTTTCAAGTCAATAGTGATAAAGATATCAGAATTACAAAACATACAAAAATGAATTGATAGGGTTAGGGGAGGGAATTTGGCAATAGCTTTAAGAAGAAGGGTAAACACTTTTGAGTGAATGCTCTTCTCAGTAGGTACTAATAATTGGAAAAAAAACAGCTTGTCTCTATTTACTTCCGATAAAAATATTTTATTAACAGGGCAAGAAGAAAAAATACAAGTGTGCCAGTAAGTTGGGGATAGCCTTTTTGTTATGCGCTTTATGCATGAAGTAGTCTATATAGTTCTATTCAGGAATACAGTGAACTCTCACTTATGCGCTGCCTCATTTATGTGTCTTTTTCACTCACGACGATTTTAAATAGTCCCAGCACATTCCATAGCAAAATAATGATAGTATCATTCGTTTATACGTCGCTCTAAAGATAAATATTGCACTTATGCGCCGAATTTTTCCTAAAATGTAAAAAATGTAATTTATTTTCTTTAAAAAATAAGCATTTTTCTTTACTTACCTCTTTAATCTTTCGCCTTTATTGCTCAGGGAAGGCCCTTTTTCTCTTGGTCCCTTAGGTCGGCGTATAAGTTTATGGTTTGCGCTTTTATTTTGGTGTAGTAATCATACTCTAACATAATAACTGAAAACCTTTTATGAGAGTAGAACAAAAAGCTAACTTTAATTAACAGATCTGAATAACATAAGGCTACCGTTGCCATTCCATTCCAACTAAAGTTATAATACAAAAATCTATCGCGTACAGGCTTGTTCGAATAGGGTCGCCACATCATTCCCCCGCCT
>JAXGGA010000859.1:0-184420 GCA_038373865.1 Uloborus plumipes
TTTTTGGAAAATTTCGGAGGGGGGCTGCAGCCGTATCAGCCTACCCCATGAGTACGCCACTGTGTGGTGATTACCACCATAATGCATGTTTTTTGATGTAGAATGTGTCTATATAGATTCCCCTTTCCCCACCCACGAGATGTGAAGGTAATTTTCATGTTTGGTTGCCCTTTTTTATTACATCAAAATGCGCCCGACTTCAACTCTGCAGTCTTTGTCTTGGGCATTCCGATCTAACTCCACAAGCCTTGGCAGGGCTAGATTAGAAGCGAAAGTGATCGACTCCGACTATTTTGCCTCGAAATAAATCTGACTCCGAATCCGCAGCCATGGCAACACCCGTCTTCATGCCGACGCGAACACACCCCTTTTTCTCATTCCGAACAACACAAATCCTCCTACTCAGCGATACCTTCGCCAAACCAGCAACCCCGTCCTCTTCTCCATCCGCGGACAAAAATGGGTCAACCCTCACTTGGCCCACTGTCAAGGTCAGTAGGTTAGGAGTGTTCGGGGTCAATTCGTGGAAAAAGCTATCAGACGATTTGGTACCTTTAGGGGACCCCCTTCTCTCCAGATCCATAACAATGTCTTCGTGACATACTTATACTTTGCTCCAGTTCTCCCTTCCCTTCCCTCCCCCCCCCTCGGTTGCGTTGTTTCTTTCATTGATCGATAAGAATGGGAACGCCTTTTTCTCCAATTTCACGTAATAAGTGGATGACTCATTTTCCAAGGGGATCTTCCGCGGGATTTACATTCTCTCTCGGTTTTATGTTCCGTGTTTTTCCCTTGAAAGATGTGTAATATTTCCAACGAAAATGAGAACTAGTGACCAGGATGTGCTCTGAGAATGATTGCATTGCTGTTTTTTATGGATTTTTTTGGTAATTTCGTTCTGTAATACCAGATGTGTACTTATCCTTATTTAAGCCGATATGCGTTAAAGTTAATGACCGTTTTCGGGTAACGATGTTTAGTCTGCCAAATGTATGTTAGCCATTTGGAATAATGACTCCCTTTTAGAATCGGAAGTCTTAACTTTTGAATTTCGAGAGCAAGAACGTTGCCCCACCCCCTTTCAACTAGATAAATAAAGTATTTAATATTTTCAACGATCAAGGGCGAATCTAGCTTCTGGTTTTGAAGGGGGTCGTATTCGGGGGAGGGGGTTAATGTAAAATTCTTGGGTGCAAATAAGGGATTTGGGGAATTTTTTTTTTAGAAATAAAAGTCCAAACCTGCAGTTTGACTACCATAACCCACCTTCTGGTTCCGTGACTGTCAACGATTGTTGAAAATTATCTCGAAAACTTTCAACATTTTGATGTATGTTTCATTTTATCGCATTATTTTGCTACTTTTCTTTCTGCTGTTTCTTTTTCTTTTTTTCGAATTGATTTTTTTCTTCAACAAACAAATACGTTTGGAGCATTAATTCTTTTATTGGAATATTAATTAAGCAATTCTATTCTAGCATAAATATTCCACATTCTTTTCGCAAAATCTGCGTCCAACATTTTAAATAAGGAGCAACCATAAGCTCCTATTTCGTATTTGAAGTGAAAATGCTCCTCAACAACTGTAATACATTTCGTTGCGTTTCCAAGGTGAAACCTTTGCTGTTGCAGACACTACAAAAGTCTTAAAATCAATATTTTGCTCCCTTGTTTTTTCCGTGAGAGATTAGAAACGCTCGTGTAATTATTTTTAAACGTTTACCTCTTGCGAAAACTATAATTCCCATTCCCTGCTTTGATATTTTCCCCCTTCTGTTTCTGCAGAATGTTAAAATTATAATATCAGAATTTTGATGGGTCAACTTTGAATTTAAGGCGCAAGTGGATAAAGGTGATATGTGACAATTTTTGAAACTTACTTTTTACCATGGATGAAGGTGCTAAATCCATCAGTATCTTTCATGTCCCCTTAGTCATAGAAATGGTTAGTAACTAAGAATGTGACCCCGTTTAACCCGTTGAGAAAAATCCATTAAAAAAATTACACAACTTTTTTGTGAAAGCTTTTTTTAGAAATTGAAAAAATTGTCACATATCACCTTTATCCACTTGCCCCTTCAATTGACTTGTTCTATTGATCAGATTAAAGTTAAAAAAAAAGTGAAGTAAACAAAGTAGGCAAAAAGAAAAAAAAGTTAAGTTAAAAATAAAACTAAGAAGAAACTTTGCAAAATAAATAAACAAAAGCGAACCCAGGTAGCACAAATAACCTTTAAACGTTTTATAAACGTTTTTAATCCGTTGTCACAACGTTAATTACCGTTTTACAACCTTTAAAAAACGAAGTGTGCTACTTGGGAACTTTAAAGAAATGAGAAAACAACAAAAACTATTACAAAATTGTTTTTGAACCTTTTATAAAGCATTCTATTTTTTATTGCCAAACTTATTAATCTGAAAAAATGAAAAGAAAAAAAAAGAGAGGTAGTGGGAAGACAAGAAAAAAATAAATTAAACGAGAGATACCTGTGAGCCTTCTGTTGTTTTCTTCCAAGATGGTAATCTTTTACAGACGATAGTGCCATTGCAAAATAATAACTTGCAAAGGTTTTCCATTGAAAACATACGTCTTAATGAGAACAATTTTTATACGAAGTTCACCCTCCTTTTCGCCTGTATATTGTAAACAGGCTGCACTGCTGATGTGCTTTTGTTATAAGTTTTTCTATTTTACATTATTTAATCGTAAAGTAATGATAATTACAATAATAAACCTTTTTTAAAAGCAAAACCTGCTTCACTTAAGCCTTGGAAAAAAAAAAAAAAAACTCAGAAGACAAAATACTTATAACCATGACGATAAAAATAAATCCTTCTAAATAAATTAAAAAAAAAAGAGCTATATTTATTCTAGTTGACATAGCAATTGTTTTCATAGAAACATTTATTTTGGTCAAGTGAAAACAAAAAGCAATCGCGATCGTTTAAAAATAGCATGATGCCTTGATTGTGCCTCTTTGTATTATATATGGTTTACAGGTACAGAAACGAAAGCGATTACTTCTTTAAAACAAATTTCTAATCCGCCAAGATGTATCATTTATTTGTTTATTTATTTTGAAAAGTTAATTGCATGCAAGAAGGACAAAGTGTTTCAACCTTTGTTTTCTTTTTTTTTCGTTGAAATCGAAAGCGTTTTACTAACATAAATGACGTTCACAATATGAAATGTAAAACGTAGTTCAAGAAATAATTAATTTTCTTCTTCGTATTTCGGCTCTCTTCAAAGAATTTTCTCTCTTTTTTTTTTCTTTCGAAAGAAAATGATATACTCCAGAGTATAAATTTCAGAGAAGAATCTGTTTTGTTTTATATCCTGTTCTGGTCCTACGGTTGCTTAGCAACTGCACGCGGGCTCATAATTATTGAAGATCACGGTGATGACCTTGAACATTCGGAAAGTCAAATGCCCAAGCTGGATTCGCGTTGTAATCTGAAAAATATTTGCTTTTCTTCCACTTTCCTTTGCTGAACATGGAGAAACAAATTTTTCTTCAAAAAAATAAGTTGTTCTTTTCCTGTTCTACTTCTATTCGAGGCCGACTCGAAAATATTTCAGCCAATTTTGTCACAAGTTTTTTGATATACCTTTTGAGTTCCATATGGTATATTGGACAAAAGTCGTATCTGCACTTTTTAACAAAATTGAGTTATCGCCACCAGGTGGCTCTTTATGACGTACTTTACCTAAATACAATATTATATGGTCATTTGAGAACGGGAAATATTTTTTTAAAAAATTATGAAAAGTTTCATCTGAATCAATTACATGGTGGCGTAAAACTTTGAAGATTTTTATCTCAGTTTGAGCTCGACTACAGATACCACTTTTGAGCTTAGCACGGCAGTATAGCTTTTATTTATTATGGAATAGAACACTGTACGGTAATAAATCATTCTGGTACAGTTGTATTGAATTTAAAACTGATAAATTGCCGCTGGTTTTTTCTTCCAGAAAATAGTACAGTAAAATTTATGCAATTGTTCAATTAAAATTTATGCAATTGCTTGTAACTTGATACCTCTATACAGAGACCAGTGGTTTACATAGCACACCCGCAGCCTGCGCGACGCGAAGGGGTCGGAATCATCATAAGGTTTGAGGGTGCCTGATCCAGTAAAAGTAGCACGCTGTGTTACATTGTAAAAATATTAAATATGATTTTCTTCTGGGGGGGGGGAGTGTAGTTTCAAATCTTGCAAGAGGGTACACCTAAGTCTATGTACGCTACTGACAGAGACCACTTCCGTTCAGGGGTGCTCATGACCCCCTAAGCTCAATGGCGCAAATCCCCCCCCCAAAAAAAAAATTTTCACAACCCTCTTGTGCTTTTTGTTTTTTATTTTTACCCTTCTTTTTTATTTTATTTATTTTTTTTCAATGAATCTTTTTAAATTATTTTTAAAATTATAACTATTATTTTTTTATTTATTATTAATTTTGTAGAAGTACAAATTATGCGCAGAATAAAATGGCTTTTTTTTCTTTTCCAGGCATTCCAAACCCACTCACACAAATAAATAAATAAGTAAATAATAATAAAGTAATAACAAAAATAATTTAAATTAAAAAATAAATTAATGAATAATTTTTATTTAAAAAAATAGTAATTTAAATTACAAAAAAAAAAAAAATGAATAAATAAATAATTTAAATAAATAAATTAGTTTTTAAAAATCCCCCCCCCCTCCCCAGTGGGCACCCCTGCTTCCGTTGACAATCAGTGATTCCTCAACATAATGACACCTCTGTTAGCAACTGGTTTATTTCTCACGGTACGTCATTAGTACTATTAGTAAATCTTTTTCATTTTTTATATTTTGGACTGTGTAAACAAAACTTAATTATGTTAGGTTTAGGACGATAGAAGTTATAAATTAAAATGTGAATAACTAAATAAATAAAAAATAATTATGATATTGGAGTTTGAATGCAATGCATATTAAATGTTTAGAGGTAAAATTTTTTGTATTTACTAAAACCACGCGAGGAAAGTAATTAATTTGAGGAAATAATTTCTTTGAAATTAAAAACTCAATCACAGAAAACATTTTATTTATCTTAATACTTCAATTTACTCGTAAATAGTTAAATTTGTATTGGAGAGTTTTCTGATGATTTAGTGACATTAGAAAAAGTACCCTGTAAATATTACGTTTTTATTCTGAAAGTACTGCTGCCGCAAAGTTCTCTTTTTTAATAATATTGATTGAAACTAATCAATTTGAGGAGACTATTATTTGGAAATTGAAAACTGAATTTGAGAAAACATTTCAACATTTCTATTATTTCTTTCATTTATATAGTCAAGTTTGTCCTGAAGAGTTTAGGATGCTTTGCTGGTACTAAAATAAAATACCCTGTAAATATTGCATTTGTATTCTAAACGTGCTCCTGCAGTGAAGTTTACTTTTGAATTTTTCTTCCTTTCCTTTCCTTTCTTCTCTTTTTTTAACGGTCTTGATTTTGAGAAATTGATTTGAGGATATTATTCTTTGGGTATTGAATACTTCATTTGGGAATTTGTTTTATCGTTTCTCTGATTTATTTTTATATTGTTGAGTTTGTCCTTAAGTGTATCCCGATAGTGGCATTAGAAAGAAAATCCTGTAAATAGGGCTTTTTTATTATTCAAGTCTTAGTGCGGATAAGTTTTCTTGTGAGTGTTTCTTCCTTTTTTAACGGTCTTGATTAAGATGAATTGGTTTGAGTTTTTTTTTCTTTAGGAATTGAACACTTCATTTGGGAATTTGTTTTATCGTTTCTCTGATTTATTTATTTTTACATTGTTGGGTTTGTCCTTAAGTGTATCCCGATAGTGGCATTGGAAAGAAAATCCTGTAAATAGGGCTTTTTTACTATTCAAGTCTTGGTGCAGAGAAGTTTTCTTAAGAGTTTTTCTTCCTTTTTTAACGGTCTTGATTAAGATAAATTGATTTCAGTACATTATTCTTTGGGAATGGAACACTTCACTTGAGAATTTGTTTTATCAATTGCTCTGATTTATTTATTTTATTTACATTTTTGAGTTGGTCCTTAAGTGTATCCCAATAGTAGCATTGGAAAGAAAATCCAATAAATATGGCTTTTTTATTATTCAAGTCTTCGTGCAGAGAATTTTCCTCTGAGTTTTTTTCTTTCCTTAATTTAAAAAAACCGCATTGTTTCTATTGAATCTTTCGTTTATGCAGTACTCAAGTTTGTTCCGCAAAATTTATGACACTTCGATGACACTAGAGAAAATATCCTGTAAATATGGCTTTTGTATCCTAAAAGTACATCTGCAGTGAAGTTTTTAAAGTTTTTTCTCACTTTATTTTCCCCCTCCTTTCCCTTTCTTTTCTTTCTTTCTTTTTTAAAATGTTTAATTGTCTTGATTTTTAGGAATTAACTTGAGGAAATTATTATTTCGAAATTGCAAAAATGATAGTGAAAGAACTTTTTCTAATTTTTCTTTTTTTTTTTTAACTTAATGGTCAAAGAGTTTACTGAAGTTTTAGAGGCATTGCAAAAAATTGCCCTGCAAATATTGTTTTTATTCTGAAAGTTCTCATACAGCGAAAATGTCTTCTAAGTTTTCTTCTTTTCCCCCTTTTGATGATCTTGATTAAAAAGAATCAATTTGAGAAAATTATTACTTAGAAAGAAAAAAACGTACTTCAGAAAACTTTTGATTATTTCTCTTAATACTTCAATTTAGCTTTTTATAGCTGCCCCGAAGAAATTCCTGATGCTTGGACGGCATTGGGAAAAATTTCCTGCAAATATTGCTTTTTTATTCTGAAAGAACTTCAGCAGTAAAATTTGCTTGAGTTTATCTTTCCCCTTTTTTCTTGATTAAATATGAGAATTATAATTTTGAAATTGAAAAAAATCGATTCCACCGTTACACCGACGTAACGATCAAAATTTAAACATTCTTGCTTTTTTTTTCTCTTTTGTAATTAAGGAATCCGTACCAAAATTTAGAATAGCTTAAATAACATCGAATTATAAAAGAAAAAAAATGTAGATTTGTATTTAACCAAATTGTAATTGTGTGTGTTCAAAGTTTGATTGTTTCACTCGTAACGGTGAAATTGCCCAAAAACAATTTCAAAAATTTTTTATACCCCCCCCCCCTTTTTTTTTTCTGAATCGTTTCTGATCTATTGCTGGCTCCAGGTAAAATACTTTGTAAAAATTAATTTTGTATTCTGAAATTTCCCCTGCAGGGAAATCAAAGACCTTATAGCTTCGGTGAAATTATCTTTTGAAATTGAGCTTTTTCATCCCTTTTTGCTGTTTTAAATAATCTTAATACGAATCAAGTTGAAGGAATTATTTTGAGGTTGAAAACTTAATTTGAGAAAACATTTTACCACTTCTCTTATTTCTTTAATTTGTGTGGCAAAACTTGTTAGGAAAAAAACCTGAAACTTTAGTGGCGTTGGAATTTGCTGTTAATATTGTTTTTTTTTTTTACTAAGTTCTCTCGGATTGAAGTTTTCTGAGTTTTTCGCTCTTACTTTCTTTCTTAAATGATATTGATTGAGAGAAAGTAATGTGAGAAAATTATTGTTTTGAAATTAAAAATAAATAAATAAATGAATCGAGAGAATTTTTTTATCGTTTCTTTAATTTCTCTAATTATTGTAGTTAAGTCAGTTCTGAAGAGTGGAGGCTTTAGTGACACTGAAAAATACCCTGTAAATATTGCTTTTTTATTCTAAAAGTGTTCCTGCAGTGAAGTTTTCTTCTGAATTTCTTTCTCTTTTCTTTTTTCCTTTCTTTTCTTTAATGATTTTTATTAAGAGGAATTAATTTGAAGAAACTATTACTTCCAAGTTGCAAAATTGGGAGAACTTTCTATCATTTTTCGAATTTCTTTAATTTATAAAGTCTACTTCGTAGTGATAAGTTTCCTGATGCTTTGGTGTCAATGGAAAAAGTTTCATGTTAATTTTGCTTTTTTTACTATGCAAGTCCTTTTGTAGTGAAGTTTTCTTTTGTCTTTCCTTTTGAAAAATATGTATTTATTTATCTCCATTAAAATTAAAAGATATGTTTGAGAAAATGAAAGACTGAAAAAAGTGAAAGCAGAAAAAAACGAAATTAAAGCAACATTAATGACAATGATTGTTGAAAAGTTAAAACAAATTGAAATTTTCAACAACATTGAATATCGTAAAATTTCTTTGAAACAGAAATAACTCAAAAAGTTTTTTAGCACAACAAAGTGAACGCAATCAATATTCTTATCATGTGTTTCTTATTTTTTAAAAACTGATGTGGTATTAAAAAAACCTACGGTGATATTTTCTAAAATTAATCTCACTTAAAAAAAAAAAAAAAAAAAAAAAAAAAAACTTACGCAACTTTTACGAATGCAGTCTCTATTTTTGACGGAACCTCCAAAAAGCGTGAACCGAAAATAAAACCCGGCAGTGAATATTATTTATAAATGAAACAAGTGCTCGCCGTTCCAATGGAAGAAACGAAAGTCAAGGAACTTTCCCCAAATCATCAAAGGTGAATAAACTAGAACCGCGCACCGTAAAGGCCGGCCGCGCTTACCCCCTGACCTAGATTCGAAGCCGCCCTACTGTCGCCCAGATTTAGAAGAGAACTCTCTGCGGGTTAAGGTGGCTAACCCGGAAAAAAGGTTCGACTCGGTTAAATCGGTTCTAGTTCGGGTTTTGTTTTTACCGATATCAGATGTAGATTAATTTCCAGAAATTTCTTTTGAATGCTGGAAATGACTTCAATAAAGTGTTTTCCCAGCTTTAGATTCAGAATGTCAAAAGGTTTTATCTCTGATATTCCCTCTCCTCCTCCTCTTCTAATTGCAAACATTCATCATTGCTTCAATCTACAAGAGCTGGCGTGGAGTTAAAAATGACCCCAATCTCTAACTTTATGGGGGGCCCAAAACTTACATTTTTGGGAGGGCAAAAATTCTCAACGTGTTGAATAAAATTTCAAATTTTGCCGAAAAATAATTTAGATTAAAGGTGTGTTTGGTGTTTACAAAAAAAAAAAAAAAAAAAAATCAGCTCCAATACGACGAATATAGGGTTTTCTTTCTTTATTGTAGAGAAAAATCCGAAAAGTGGCAACCCTTCGAGTAACCCATTTTTTAACTTTCGGTACTTCTTTTGCGGAACATAGTATATAGACTTACCCCAGTTTCTCATGAAGTAGAATGTGGCTATAACAACTTCGTGATGGTGTAAACATAAATTATAAACAAAAACTGACATCACCTTCACTCCCAACGCCAACGGTTCGTTTGCTACCGCGTAGAAAACCGTACTCAAAATCTTCAGATAGATCACCTCTCAGAGCAGCAGTAAAGAACACGGGGGAAACCAGCTCAGAACTAAATCCCTCCCCCTTTTTTTGACACATCACTTATGCTATTACGTAATTAAAAAAATAAATAATAATAAAAGATATTAAAAAAAAATCTTAAGATGTAAGGCTTGTTTTGATTGACAAGAAATATTCTCATCACAAGCTGAATAAAAGGGTTTTCTCTTGACGACCGAATCAACATGTTGGAGATTTTTTACTTTTGCGTTCTGAAACAATTTTTGATTAAATGATAGTTTCTTGGAATGTCCCAAAATTATGATAAATTCCCCATCGAGCACTCATTAAGAATTCTTTACTGATGGAACTTTTGGGCTTCATTTGTCGTCAAATTTCTTTCAACAAAAGTACGAGAAGAAATTTATCGTCAATGAAAAAAATAAATGAAAGAATAGGACACATCAACAACGGTTAATTGAAAACAATAAGCAATTCGTGATTGCTCAAAAATACTAATTCAATAAAATAAATGCAGGAAAAAAAAAACAGCCAAGAAGGAGAAAACGTTACTCTGCTTTAAAAAAATGAAGACAAGGAAAGAACTTAATGCGGCTCATAAAAAAATAAAGATTCCTCTAGCACGGAGGTGTGCAAAACAGTTTTTGATTTATCCCTCAATATTTTAGTCAGCTCTGGAATGTTGCTGTTTAATTCACGTGCACGGGGCAAAACGTGTCAGAAAATGCTGAATCTTAATCTCGATCACAAATTACGATCGGTTCATCCAACCGAGAAGTTTGCTGATTAACAATTATGAGTCTAAATGTACATGCGCGACAAGAGTTCACGTGACGCGTTATCGTCCAATTGGATATTAACTTCTCGATATTATCGTCTGACGAGCTTTTGCGACAGTTTGTATATAAGCGAAATAAATAAATGCTGTTGGTTGGCTATGTGTCGCAGTTGTAGAATTTAGTCTATTAAAAATTGCAAAAATTGATGTCGTAGAATTGGCCGACTGTGTTAGTACATTAAAAAAAAATATATAATAATACTGTTGACTCTGCGTTACAAACAGAAACACTGATGAATTTAGTCTATATAACGTTGCAAAAATTGATGTCTAAGAAATGGCGGACAATGTTAGTGCACATTTTTTTTTTTCGCATAAAATAAATGTTGTTTACGATGTGTCGCAGGCCGACATATTGTAGAATTTAATCTATTTAACGTTGCAAAAATTGATGTTGATGGAGTTGACTGACGATCTTCGTGCACGTTTTTTGGGGTTTTCACGTGCAATAAGAACGTGAACTTCTATAATCGAAATGAAATGCAAAACATTCTGCACAGTTGCTTTCGATATCGTGTTTCAAATGCATCGAAAGTTTTATGTGCATTTTTCTTGGCATTTTTTTACGAAATTTGCCTTTTGATGTAATAAATGTACTGCATTTTCAATTATGACAATATTTTCTTTATTCCAAATCATTTATTGCTTTGATTTCAAAATAAAAACTGCAGTTAGTTTGTTCTAGTGCATTAAAGAAGAAAACAGATTTGTTATCAGCCGAGACCAAGCCAATTATATGGTTGTTGGCAGAAAAGTATAAAATACTAGATCACATTTTTTTAGTGGTTGGTTTTTTGCATTTTAAGGTTGCCATTTTCCAGATTAGTCTAAACAAGATTTTAAAAAACACATTTTTTTCCAACCATAATATTTTCTGATATTTGAAACGTGATTTTTTAAAACTTTTAGACTAGAATTACCCACTTTTTGAGTGTTTGTGGAATAATAACTAGTGAATGTAACAGCCAGTTCATTACAGCCACAAATAAAATGTGCACTATAGCATAGACATTCTAATTTCGGACATAAACAAAACTTTCCTCAAAAATTAACCTATTTTTTCCCCAAAAGCGCAACGCAAACTCTTGATTTGTGGGTCAAGAAACTAAGTTTTCTCAGAGCAATAGTGTAAAAGCGTAGATACTTATTGTCTTTTCCATTAATATGCCTACAATTACATTCCAAACAATGGGGAAAACTCATTACAATCTTGAAATGGATTCTACCTATTATTTTTAGACAAAAATGTTTGCAGTTGAAGCAAACGCTTTTTTTTTTTTAAATACCAAAGCTTTTAAATTTTTCACAAAATAAAAAAAGCAAAATATCTGTTTAAAGCAAATGCAGAAGGCGTTTTTTTTTTTTAATTTAGCCCTTTTAAAACCTCTTTTAAATTGTTCCATAAAAGTTGAATAGTTGGAAAATTTTCTTTCAACAACTGTTCTTTTTTTTACTAGCTGTGTGGCCCGGCTCTGCCCGATATACCTTGAGAATAAAATTTATATCAAGTAACGCGTGTCTATAAAAATCCCGATTAGATTAAAGTCGACATTTTACACAGTACGAAAAATGAATCAATCGCCAAAAAAGTTTTAAATCCCCGCTACAGGAAAAGCAAAAGCAAGAATTTTATTTATTTATGTTCAAGAACAAAATGGCAACGCCTTTCTGTTATCTATAATTTATTTCACGCTCGTGCAGACGATTTTTAGAAATTCAATTTAAAATGGATATTTCCAAATTTTCAAATACCCATATCTTTCTTCAGGTTGGAGATATCAATTAGTGGTTTTGAAAAATTTCGGAGAGAAACTTTCCTAACAGGTATTTTTTGCGTTCTTTCGAATGTGACCAAGATCGAGAAGATCCGATAAGTATTTCGCTAGATAGAGCCATTGTGAAGTCCTTTATTCAAAATTCGAACGGATCGGTACTTTTTTCCCGCTTAAAAACCACCCTATGATCCTTCCCGGGTGCCCAAGTATCTCCCTGCCAAATTTCGTCCAGATCCAACGTAAACTGGATTTGTATAAGGTACAGACAAACATATAAACATACATATTCTTTGTTTTATTTATGTGTATTCTAGTTATACTTTCCGATGAAATAATTGTAATAAAATAATTTTCCAGAATTACATGTTTTTAACATTTTATCAAGAAAATTACTTTCAAGAAAAGGGAAAAAACTGTTGGAATTAAAAGAAGTCTTAATTACCAGTACTAAACAGAGCGAGATAAAACCTGATACCAGAACCTACACTTATCGAGATTCATTCATCATTTTTATCAGTCTGTTAAAAACGGATTAACCATCCTAGGTTGCGATGATTTTTCTAGTTACTTATGATGAAATGTTGCCAACTGAAGAAAAAAACAGAAAAAAGAACTAATGAAGTAAAAGAAAAAGAGGAATTGCGGTTACTTATCTTTAGTGGTTGTGAACTGCCTATATCTGTCACCAACGGCCAACAAAAAAAAAAAAAAAAATGTTTTTAACCCATTAATGCCGGTAGGTACAAATATATACCAACACGGAAAAGAAATATAACTTGTCCTTACATGGTTCTATCAGTCTAACAGTTGTGCATTTCACATGGTAAGTACTAACAGAAAGGAAGCTACATATAAGTTTCGCACCCTTGTCGAAAACGTGTGAGATAATAAGCTTAAAACTTAAATGAATGCCTTATTGATGTTTTCGAAGTCGGCATTAATGGGTTAAGGATGAAGCGGTTGTCCTGCTTTGATTTGGATTGTGGTTGGTTGGTATTCCTTTTTTTTAAGCAACCGAACGTCAAATGAAGTATCGAAAAATTCCAATAGTTATGCGTAAATACTAAGCAAATATGACAATTCTCAGAACAAGTTTTGTTCTCATGTTACACTCCACAAAAGATGCTATATTTAACTTCATTTTCTTTGTTTAGAGCAAAAAGTTTAATTTGTTCTATTTAAACAAAACAACTGCGACATATTTTATTAAAAAAATGTGCTTTCGGCATAAAAGCTGTGGTAAGACATCGGCGCAGAGGCTTGTGTCATGATTATTAAAAATAAATAATGAATGATAACAACATCACTGTTTATGACGTTGTAATTATGAATACTGAATACTTCGATCAATGATTTTTTTGTTGAAGAGAGAATTAGTAAAATAATATATATATATATATATATATATATATATATATATATATATATATATATATATATTAATAATGTATTTGTTTCGGACACATTAACAGTTCTAGCTATAAAGAATTATTAAATAATTGCAGCCAGGTCTTGAAAAATTATTTATTTACTTTTTTATTCATCTATTTTTAAAATTTGTTAAATTTTTTTTAACACGCTCTCTTTTTTTTTTCCTTCGGAATTTTCATGCTGCAGTATAGTTTGTTACTCCATAATTCCAAAACAATAATTTTGCAAAACTTCAGTCTCTGTTTTCAAACAGCACATGCAGAAGACTAATTTCAAAAAATGTTTTAAATGTATACAATACATGAAGCAATCGTCAAAAAATGAGTAAATATAGTGCGCAATTGAAATATTTAAAAAGAATCAGCAATGAGACGGAAAAATATTTGTCATCCGCAAGAAAATAAATAATTAATTATAAATAGTTTTAATAGAAGAAAACGATATTTTTTATAATACTATCAACTGTCTTTTTATTGTGCAAAAATATCGGAACGCTAAAATTGAGAACTACTTGATTGTTCAAAAAAAAAAAAAAAAGATAAATTATTGAGCAAATTTTGTCATTTCAATTTTCCGAAAAAAGTTTTTTACTTGACAACCCCGTAATATAATGCCTTTGAAAGTTCTCTAGCCGGTTTGAAATGTTTTATTTTTTTTTCTCTTCATCTAAAATCCTGTTTAGACGATAGCTGCATACGTTCGAAAAAGATGGAAATATTTACTACTCTTGCGTTTGAGTAACGAAAATTGGCAGGGACTCATTCTTGCATCAAAAAGTTCTGGCACGCGTGGAAAGGGAGGAAAAAAAAGCAAATAAAATGTATAAATAAAATCCGTGAATAGCGATGGAAGGAAAAAATGATGTATTGTTTTGTGAGCTTTGAAATATAAGAAAAAAGCCTCTGTTTTTCATTGTCTTATGACCTTGGAAAATTTATCGCAGTCTGCTGAAAGAATATGGTAGCAATGTCAAGGATGCAGCCTCGCGATTTGTGCTCGACGGCATGAATTTCAGATACAGACAAAACCGTGGGTGAAAGAAATAAAATGGCGCGCATTCTTCCAGAATTTTTTCTTCTATATCTTTTTTTTCTCCCGATTCTTTAGCGGCGAAAGAAATACGAAACTTCGTCTTTTTTAGTAGTTCTTTGTTTTCTATTCTTTTTCTGGCAATCAATCAAATTAAACAGACTGAGCTAAAAGAGAGTAACATTTTAAACAACGCAGAAGCCAATGATCCATCGAGGACATACTTCGCTCCCCAAACTTCTTATCTTTTTAGGTTTAAGTTCAGCGGCGCACCGAACTAAAATTTTTAGAAGGGAGAAAATTATCAATTTGCTTATAAAGTTCCAATTTTACCAAACGATAAAATACAAGCATGCACGCATGTCGTACACGCTTAACATTTAGTGAGAAAAAACATTAGGCATCTTATAAAAAATAATTCTAAAAACTAAAAAGAACAAAAAATCTCAATGTTGCAATGTTGTCATCAAATGGCCGAATCGTCAGCAAAATGTACCGAATATGGAAATTATTGGGTCACAGAGACCTCCCGTGACCTCCCATCGGGGCGTTTCTGCCTACTTCGATCCCCAATTCGCTATTTTTCTGCCTGAAGTTATAAGACAAAAGCGGACCTAGCTTCTGGTTTCAGAGGGGGCCATTATTAAAATGTGAGCGTCCAGAAAATAAGGTAAAAATTGCAATTCGAGCACAAATAGGGGAGCTATAATTTTTCGAAATTGAAGTCCCATTTGGTTGAAATCAGGACAGCGGAGGCAGAGTCAGGCGGATTCTGGGGTAAAGGTGTCGGAAAAGGGAGTCGAAGGTTTAAAATTCCGAGAGTTGAAGTCTGCCACTTTCCTTCATAGTTTGCAACTCTGCCAGTGTTGCGGAGTCAGAGTCGGAGTCTGGCCGATTTGGGAGAAGGAGTCGGAGTCGAAGGCTCCAAAATTTCCCGAGTCAGTCATTTTTTAACCGATCTGCAGTAAATCGTTCAAAGTGTTCTTCCAGAGACTTAATCTCATATCTGTTAACAAATGAGTTATTGCCCCCCCCCCCCTTGAATAACCAAAAGACGGCAGCTTTTCCTCCTCACAAACTGGTACAAGGGCCACCCTGGAGCTTTAAAAGTGGAATATATTTATTCACATCTTTACCAAAGTGGTACACATCACCAAGTTTTACTGTACTTCAACATATATAGTCACCAGCATTGTGTACAACCCGTTTCCAACAATATGGAAGTCGTAGGACATTTGTAGTAGCGCCTGTGCTGTTATTTGTTTTGAGTAGTCTACTGCCGCAAGAGTATCTGGAACAGTTCTGAAGTGATTTTTTTCGTTTCAGAGATCAAGTCAAAGTCACTAGGGCTTATGTCTTTCTGACTTTGACTTAACTACTGAGATGAAGGAGTCACTTCACGTCGTGGAATTCGCTTCAGAACTGTTCTGAAGATTCCTGCTGCAGTAGACGAGGCCTTGTCCCAGAAATCTTCAGAACTGCTCTGAAGATTCCTGCTGCAGTAGACGAGGCCTTGTCTCAGAAATCTTCAGAACTGTTTTGAAGATTCCTGCTGCAGTAGACGAAGTCTTGTCTCAGAAATCTTCAGAACTGTTCTGAAGATTCCTGTTGCAGTGGACGAATCTTTGTTGAGTAGACCTCTCTATTCGAACTACCGTCAGAACAGTAGCTGCTACTACAAGTGTCTACGACTTCCATGTCGCTGGAAACGGGTTGCACACAATGCTGGTAATTGAAGTACAGTAAAACTTGGTGGCATGTATCACTCTTGTATTACATGTAAGTAAATAGCTCCCACTATTCTAATTCCAATCCTCGTATTAAGCCCCAAGTCTCACTATTTTCCGTTGCTTTTGTGGTGAACGATAACTTGTTTACTAGCCATGACTAGCTAAGGAGCTCATGCTAACGTCTAAACGTATTCAAACGAAAAACACATTTTATCATCCTAACGTCTTTGTCGTGATTCTAAATTCAATTAAGATGCCAGTAATTTCCACTTAAAACGTGTTCTACCTGTGTGAACCGAAAACTAAAAGAAATCTGAATACGAATATCATTTATCATGTTTTCTAACCTCATGATGAATCAAATGATACTCCACGTCTGGGCGTGCCAACCTATCAACCGAGCATCAATTTTTCAGTTTCATGCCTAATGACCAAATGAAATGGACGTTGAAAAAAAAAAAAAAAAACCAAAATGGTGCGAATGTTAAAAATATCCCCTTGTTAAAAATAATTACCCTTTTACCACCGAGCGGCCGGCAAATTACAGAGCGTAGAAAAAGAACTTTAATAGTTCCAATTGGATACACGGTCCTTGAGGCGAATCGTTTTGTTTACATACCTCCGGCCAGCCCGCGTTCCAAACTCGTTTTCAGAGTAGTTCTAGTGCTCGTCCCATTTGCTCCATTGATACCGGTTCTTTAGGAAGGAAAAAAAATAATGAAAACAGCAATAAAAAATGGATTTTTCTTTCTGCTTTTCCTTTTGGCGTTTGTGACACTGACATACATAAGCATGGTTCGATACACATGAGCGTCAGGGTCATGTGACGTGGCAATGACGTCAGGTAGACGTCACGCTTGGCTGTGTTACCTACCGAGGATGCTTTTTGTGGTTTCGTGATGCTATCTCATTTTCGCAGGAGCGATTTGAGCGGAGATTCCTATCTGAAGACTACTGAGAGTATTAAGGGTTACCATACAATACGAAAATCGAGTCTTTCCTTTCCAGTGATTCTCAGCGCGACGCAGTATTGAAAGTTGTAATCACTGACAGACAAAGATGCTGAAGAGGTCTTGGTGCGCATCATTTTGAGAACAGGATTGTTCTTTAAATCTGGTAGTCATTAGTAGTACTTTCGATTTTGAATGTTGCTTGTTTTGTTAGAAAAGTTGAGAGAAGCTTTCTGTTCGAAAACTTCCACCGGTATCAGGGACGGACACAAGGGAGGGGACTCACCACTAGAAAAATTTCAATATCGAAGTTTAAAAAATTCATTTTTAGACAGTGTTTGAGGCTAGCAGAAGGGAGGTTTGGGGCTCTCCTCGGGATACTTTTAGTAAATTGAAGTCCAAAACATATGAGAGGAACAGTTGCAAAACCAAGATGTGTAGAAAAGGATATGCAATGAAATCAATCTCCCGGAGCCACGCGGGCCTAGAGGTAGAGTACTCTCCTCGTAAGCAAGTGGTCGCGGGTTCGAATCCCGCCTTGCCCACGGATGTTATTTCATCCTCTCTGTGCCGTAAATCTGTCCCGTGTTTGTCAGGAGGCAAAGCGCATAGCACGCAGTCCTCATGTATGTTGAAGCTGATGGCTTCTGGAAACCCCCCCCCCCCCTCTTGAAGTAATTTTAGATCCGCCCTTGACCAGTCTTAAGGGCTACTACACAATACCAAAATCGAGTCTTTCTTTTCGAATGCTTTTCAGAGCGAAGTAGTACTGAAACTAATAATCATTATCAGATAAACAAATATGCTGAAGAAGGCTTCGGTGCGCACTATTTTGAAGGCAATTTTTTTCTTTTCTTGTAGTCATTGTTAATACTTTCGATTTTCGTTATAACTTGTTTTGATTTTAATTTTACTAGAGAAGTTGAGAGAAGACTCCTTCCAGTATTAAGGGCTGTCATATACAATGCGAAATAAGAGTCCTTCTGTTCTTGTGCTTTACAGCAGGACGCAGTATTGAAAGTTGCAATCACTGCAAGTTAAACAAAGATGCTGAAGAGGCCTCGGAGCGCATCACTTTGAGGATGGGAATATTTTTTTTTAAGCTTGTAGTCATTAGTCGCTCTTTCGATTTTCGTTATTGCTTGTTATGAATATGATTTTAACAAAGAAGTTGAGAGAAGATTTCTATTGACCAAGACTTTTCCTGCATATTAAGGGCTGCCATACAATGCGAAAATCGAGTCTTTTTTTTTTCTAGTGCTTTTCAGCAGGACGCAGAGTAATTGTGTACGGAATGAAATGGGACACTCGGGCATTTGAAAGTTGCAATTTGGCTCTTTTATCCTCCAGTTTACCGAATCTTCAGACAAAAATTGCCGAATGAGAAAATTTTTTGGGAGGTCACAGTGACTTCCCGTAAGCTCCCATTTGGATACCCCTGGGCAGTCTGCGCTAGATTAATGGCGGATCTGCAGGTTTGGCGTTCCATCGCAACGCATTTTTCTGCTCCTTTGTCCTTCACAAAATTACACAAAACATTTATCGTGTGCATTTTTGGTGCGCTTCTGGACCTATAATCGTGAGCAGTAGTTGGAAAAACTACATTTCTTTTGTAGCGAACTACATCTACAACTACTTTGCTATAAATGTAGTTAACCACAGCTACTACTTTCTTTTAATTTATCAACTACAAACTACTTTTAAAATGTTGTCGCTACTTCGCTACTTTTTAACCGACGAAAAAACGGAGGAGGTTCTCTATTCGACCGGTATATTTTATTTTTTATGTATGACCACGCATAACTTTTTACTGAATAGACCGATTTTGGTAATTTTTTTTTTTTGTTGGAAAGGGTACACCTCCCTGGTGGTCCCATGGTCCCCTGATGCGGGGTTTGAGAACGGAACCCTGAAGAAATTGAGGGAAATCTTCAGAATTCCGTTCATGCGCACCCTCTTTGCGCATGAATTGAATTTCAAATTTCACGCGCACACACTTGCGATTTGATGTCCATTAGGTCACAGTAGCTCGCCGATAGAGTGGCCTAGCGGTAAGACGCTGGGCTCTCATTAGCAAGAGCTTAAGTTCGATGCTCGACGGAGTCGGTGGATTTTCAAGCAGCAGAAATAAAATGCACTGTCTACGTCGAACGATTATGCGGCATGCAAATCGCAGTTTTACTGATAGAACATATTTAGTCCTGAGTACCCCAATTTTTAACCGACTTCAAAAAAGGAGGAGGTTCTCTATTCGACCGGTATATTTTTTTAATGTATGACCACGCATAACTTTTTACTGAATGGGCCGATTTTGATAATTTTTTTTTTGTTGGAAAGGGTACACCTCCCTGGTGGTCCCATGGTCCCATGATGTGGGGTTTGAGAACGGAATCCTGAAGAAATTGAGGGAAATCTTCAGAATTCCGTTCATGCGCACCCTCTTTGCGCATGAATTGAATTTCAAATTTCACGTGCACACTCTTGCGATTTGATGTTTATTACTTCACAGTAGTTTGCCGATAGAGTGGCCTAGCGGTAAGACGCTGGGCTCACATTCGCAAAGGCTTGAGTTCGATCCTCGACGGAGTCGGTGGATTTTCAAGCAGCAAATTAAAAAAAAAAAAGCACTGTCTACGTCAAACGATTATGCGGCATGCAAACCGCAGTTTTACTGATATAACATATTTAGTCCTGAGTACCCCAATTTTTTTAAAAAATATATTTCCAGGCTCCCATCACCTAAACTTTTGAATTTTAAAATTAGTGATGCACTAATGAATCGGCGGTAAATGGTTACTTTGCGGATTAACCTGTAGGCCAGTTTTAGCCGCATAATCGGGTGAAAAACTAGAAATTTAAACTTTTTCTTATTTTAATCAGCATAGAAATAAATCCTAAAAAGAAAAAAAAATGTTTTTAGTGGCAATCGCGTAAAATTTCAGACGCTTTAATAAAGTGAGATGAAGCTTCACGATGGCAACATGACACTCTTCCGGGTATACATTTACACTGAAAAGAATGAAATAAAAATAAAATTTTATAAAAAAAAGTAAAACCGACTTCAAAAACGCAGCTGAAAATTGCTCTTAAAAGTAAAAAATAAATTTATTCTTTGAACACCATCGATACTACTTTTAAACATGAGTTTTGAAGTCGGTGTCGAAACAGTTAATAAAATCATTCGTACCCATTCTTCGGTTACATGTTTCATAATAAAAACAACAAAAATATTTCATTCTCAATTTCAAGTGTTTTTTGATGGGAAAAATCAATAAATAGTACAATCAATGGGTAAGAATGATTTTATTAACTGTTTCGACACCGACTTCAAAACTCATGTTTAAAAGTAGTATCGATGGTGTTCAAAGAATAAATTTATTTTTTACTTTTAAGAGCAATTTTCAGCTGCGTTTTTGAAGTCGGTTTTACTTTTTTTTATAAAATTTTATTTTTATTAAAAAACAAATAAGAAGCATACACCGTTTGAGTCTACAATTACTTCCAACCACTGATAGTGGGAGCCCCTCGCAATTGCGACATCGTAAATTCCAAATCCGGCACTGGTCCAGATAAATTTTTTAAAGGCAATACTCGTTTGCACTTGTAAAGAAGCTAGAAGAATGTATGCATTAAATCTTATATGAACTACTTTCATAGTAATCCATTAATGACTAGCGTCCCTTTTTAGGGACGGTCCAGAAAGTGTCTGAATTTACCGAAAATGAACAGTTCAACCAAATAATAATGTTCAATTATTACTTTGGTATCGTTTCAATTCATTATTAATAGATTGCAGCACATAACCACTGTAAAGTGTGTTCTGTTGCCGTGTTACCAGTATACAAAATATCTTTGGGGAAGAAAATGTCAGGCATTAATGGGTTAAGCATGGAGTTTGCATAGGATCTTCTGAGCTAATATACATTTCATGAATTTCAATTTTAAAATGTTGACTGATACCATGAATGACGTGAACATACGTCCTGATTTGAATGGAGCAGTCCTGTTTTCATGGATCCTGTCTCGTTGTACCTGCACATACTGAAATGTCCCGCTTTCCGAAGATTCAGAACGGAACACTGAATGTTTCAACCAAAACCCACTAGGTGGAGCTGTTCAAGCATTTTAATAACCAAATATTGCAATCATAGAATAACGAATTGTGTGAAATTCTGCAAAGAATTTCATTCTGATTTGAAACCATCACCTAATGTAATCAAGCAAATTTATACATAAAAAACTGCACCATTTCTTCTCTCATGGGCGGATCCAGAAATATTCCAAGGGAGGGGCGATTGTTTTTTTTTTTTTTTCTTTTTTTTTTTTGACTTGCTCCGTTTTTTTACCGCATATCCTGGTTAACACACGTTTATTACAACTGTTTCGGTCATCAATTTTGAAAAAATTCTAGATCAGAGCCCCAAATCCCAACCAATTCTCATAGTATCATCGAAGATTATCTAAAATTGTCTTTTCTGAACTTTAAAGTCGAAAAACTATTGAATAAGAGTCCCTTAAGGGAGGGGCGATCGCCCCCATCGCCCCTCTCTTGTATCCGCCCCTGTCTTCTCTTTTCTTTTTTTTGTCTGCTATTAACTATATATTAAAAAACAAAAATATGTTCTTAATTAAACACATCCGTGCAAATGCCTGAAACTATCCCGTGTCCTGCTTTGAGGGAAAAAATAAATGGTCACCACAACCATGAATAGTCAATGCGGGGTCGAAATCTATCTTGCTGAATGAAATTCAAAACATACATTTGCCTTTGAGGCATTAAGATTCTAACTCCGCATAGATCAAAAAATAAAACACTCCAAGTATCATTTTCGAAAGGCAACACTACACCGGACGTTTATTTAAAGCAGCTAGCCGAGCTCTCTCGGTGCAACTATTTCTTCAACTACTTGAAACTACAGTCAATTGGACAAACCGGCTTTATCATCCTTCTTCATCAGGACGTATCAGTCGGCAAGACTCTTGAGAAACCCACGGAATCAGTTAAGTTGGGGAGGAGGGGGGGGATCCATCAAAATATAAGAATAAAATAATCAAGTAAAGAAGAAAAGCACTTGGAACGACATCCTTATCTGTTATTTAAGAGTGGATAAGTGCCCGTGTAGACGTAATTTGGTAGCGATAACATAAGGCTTCACATCTAGGTATATGCATAAATGTTCTTTCTCGTTTAGACTGATGGGACGCGATGCCTCAATTGTTTTTGAGTTGCTGCTGAAACAGGATTATTTTTTGTGTTATGAGTGGCAGATCTCGAGTAAAAGATTCAAAAACTGATATGCATTTTTGCTTTGCTCAGCATTTTTACTGTGTCCAGAAATGACAATGGACTACGTAAAAATGCAGGTTTTATGCTGAAAATGTTCTCTTTTCTTGGTTTGAAAAGCCTGTTTTTGCTTGATAGATTTTACGTGAAATGCTTTAATCATCTTTGATGTTCGACTGATCAAAATTTTTGACCTCTTATTGATTTTTGCTTTTTGAGACGTTTTTAAGTTTTGCCCTTCTAGAGTAAAAAATATTTTTATATGTTAAAAAAATAAAAACAGTTCAGCTGACAGAGTGGCTTAGTTGGTTAGATGGTTAGAAGTTAATCTCTTATGTCCCTAGGCGGTACGTGAAAGATCCCTCGTGACTCGCTTGGCTTTGAGTCTGAATTTCTTGTCAAAACTGAATTCTTTGTAAAGTTTTGCATCGAAGAGAGCACACGTGCCTCCATCTAGTGGGAAAACTGGGCGTTGAAATGATCAGGGTAATGGCATCCGTCAAAAGTGATAGCTCATGAAAGAATGGATACTATATCGGGGATCGCACAAGGTCGCAAAGGGATCACAATAAGTAAAGCCTCTTTCGCAGCCCTTTGGAAAGAGGGGGTGGGGGGAGTTAATGAATTAAGGCAATGCAGGCTCCACCCACTCCACAGAAAACTTTCACCAGAGGCTTTGGTTTTTTTCAATGCTAAACTTCAAAAATCAAGTTATTACTGCTCCTTGCTACCACTTTTTTCAACAATGGATTTTGTATTTAATCATTTAATAGAGAAATTACATCAGTTTTTTACCCATAGCTTTTTGGTACTTATGGGATATAAGACCACCATCTGTCTATTAAAAAATAGCCATCAAAATCGATTTGCTAATGAAACGCTGTGAGCTAATAAAAAAAAAAAAAAAAAAAAGAAAGTAACTAAGAAAGAAATATGCATGCGGTGTGAACTGATAACCGCCTCCTTTTTGAAGTCGGTTTAAAATTACAAAAGCTGATAAACAACTTGTTTTTAATCATTTAAAAAACTGAAATATATGACACATAGATAAATGCCCGTATTTTATGGAAGAATGACATTTTCCAAAAATTCATTCGGAAGCCAGGGTTTAACTTCGATAGGAGCCCAAGGTAGCTGAGTCCCTGTATTTATTTTCAATGTTGTACAAATTTTAACATTTTAAGCGAAAATCAGTCTGTTTGCGCGTCAAAATAAGTTGTACGAAGTATAATTGGGATCCTATATCTCTTTTCGTAAAAATCAAGCCCCGTAGGCAGCTAAATATATTTTCATACAGAAACCCTCTATCTATATAAATGTTCGTTTCTATAGTAAATAGACATAAAGAGTCAAAATAAATAAAATGAAAAAAAAAAAATCCTAAATTTTACGCAAATACTTAAAACAACGAAATTTTCAGCAACGTCGAAAAATATCGTCCGACAAAATAACTTTATTACTAAGAGCTGTTTTATGGTGACGTCATCATGCAGTAAATAAAGAGAATCTCATCAAAAACCTCTAAATAAAACACGTTCTAACGGCAGAACCACTGTCGACATTTTTATATGCCTTGCTTTTAGCAAGAACTCGGGATACACCTGGCGATATATTAAATGATTGCGAGTGAACTGCATGGAATGTCAGCTGTAACTGTAACTTGACGTTGTCAAGGTAGAGAATGACGCTTTCAGCAAATAGCTGGGTGACTATTGGTTATTTTTGTTCTATAATATTACTTCTGAAACTGGAACTCCGTCACGAATGAAATTTTTTCCTTAACGTGTTGAAGGTCTGAACTCTTTTGACAAAATGCCATTGTACGTAGGTAAAACAATAATTTAAAACACTCTGTGTATGTGTGTGTGATTACGGGAATAATAAAATTAATGTCGAACTCTAAAATAAAGAATTAAAGATAGAACAAAAACTGGCTTCTAATGAACTTGCTCGTTGTTTCTGACATGTTTTTTTATTTTTTTTTATTTGCCAATAGCATTTCGTGCTCTTAAACCGGACAGAGGAGGAGGGAGAAAAACTTTTTGTGCACTGAAATACCACCCTAAGTTTAGCAGTTGAATAATATAAGTAAATAAAAAGGGTTAAATAAGGTCTAGATCAGTGGTTCTCAACCTTTTCGCGGCTTACGCCCCCTTTACGAGGTAAATTTTTTCCAACGCCCCCCTTTATATTAAAGGTGAATGAGTGTGCAAAACGAAGTTCTAAGTTTGAAATTACTTCCCTTCAGAATTTTACAAAACGGTTAAGCAAGTTATATTTTTCCTCACTAGTCATTATTAGAATTAAAATGATGAATGTAAAAATAAAAAAAACAAAAACAAATCCAGGATTAAAAATATTTCATTTTAAATAGTAGTTAAATGAAATAAAATAGAAATAAATAAGCAAAAACACATTTTTGCTCATATAATGAAGGAAACAATCAGATGCAATAAAAATAAGCAAGAAAAGTATTTTTTTCTCATTCAAATTATGAAAGGAACATTCAGAAATATATGTAAGTGAAATATTTGTTCTTGCTGGTTTAAAGACAGTTTTCTCACGGTTAGTTTAATATTTTTTGTAAGGAGAAGGCATAAGTCTCCTCTTGGGACGATTTGGAGTCGATTTCTCTGTTTTGTAACTCGGTCGGGGACAACACTTAATTCTCATTCGACGAGGTAGGAAGAGGAGAAGACGATTTGAAAAATTTTGGCGATAGCTCACAGTCCAGCACAATGGCTACTAATGTCTCCTTGCTGCCAAAATCCTGTAAGATTGTTCACATTCTAGAAACCAGCTTTTCAAGTTTCAGTGGTTGTAAGTCTCACCAATTCTTACTGATACAGAACATCTGCTGTCTCAATATTTTCAAAAGGATTCATGACCCATTGAGGAACATTCGGAGACAAAAATATCCTCAAAACGATCAGAGGAGTCTTTGTGCAAAGACTGAAGATATTGGCAAAAACGTGAGCATCATCGAAGTAGAGTTCGCTAAAAATTAACCACAAAAGTAAATTAATGAAGTGAGCAAAAGCCAAACAGAGGAAGCATTGCAAATACGATTCTCAGGTAAAAATTTAGGAAAATAACTAAACCGAGGAAAAAAGCCAAATTGCATGAATGCCCCGGCTGATCGAGATATTTTGGATATCTTAAGTGTAGACTTACTTTCTCATAGGTACTAAGCTAACTTGTGAGAATACGGGGAAAGAAAATTAAGAAAGTAAAAAAACAAAAAGCAAATTCGATGACGTTTAATGTTCTGCCTAAAACGCTATTTGTGGGAGACACTCAAATGCAATTGTGAATCTTTTTCGCAGTAGTTTGAATCCTCCATTAAATTTCGGCAATGGACACTGAATATTGGTATCCTAAACGGGAAATTTTCTGTCTGAAAACCAGTTTCGTTTAGCAGCAATCAAAATAGGCGACTGAAACTTGAGAACTTAATTTGACCATTTGCATCTGCAGATGCAGGATGGTATTTTTACATGTATGATAGTTACTAAAAAAATGCACTATTAAATTTTCTTACAACTATTACAAATTACATTGTTATGGTAAAAAGAATCAATCAATAGTTCGGCTAAAAAATTACCAAACGATGGTGTGATGGCCTTTGAATTTTATCTAGCTATGTGATTAAAATTAGCCAAATTGGTTAATATTAGATAAAACCATGCAGCCCTAATTGCAACTGCAATTCATTGCAACGGTTTTCATTTGATAAAGCTGGACCGCGGAGAGATGACCTTTAAGTGGAAACGGACTAATAGGTAGCATCAGAGAGATCACGCAAGAAGTAAAAATTTACTGTACGAGAAAGTAAAAAATAACTTTTGACGCTGGTTCTTCCTATTTCAAAATGAAAGCGGTCCGTTTCCGCTTCAAGGTCATCCGCCATCTCTCCGTGATCAAGCTATAACACTCTCTCTCAAGATTGTCGGACGCAAAAGATAAAAGACAAATCGCTCAAAAAGAAGAGACAGAGAGAAAAGGAAAAAAAGATAAACCTAAAAGCTATTTTAATAAAAAAACAGTCACCTCCGAAAAACGTAAGGAAATAAGTTTAAAGATTCCAGAGCACATAAGTTTATTTTGTGGTAGGCACAAATAATTAAAGTTAGATTCTTGATTTAATGCAAAATTTAATTTTGATTTTTTTTAATTAAAATAAATTCCAGAACATTTATTGTCCCCTGACCACCAAATTTTCCCACCGCCCCCTATCGCCCAAAATATGCCCGTCCCCCCTACTGCCCAAAACATGTTCACCGCCCCTCAGCATCTTCTCACCGCCCACAGGGGGGCGGTACCGCTTCCGTTGAGAACCACTGGTCTAGATAATTGCTTCAATAGGTATATAATTGCATAAGTGTAGCGTTTAAGTGATGCCATCAGCGTATGAGATTTTTTTAAACCAAAATTGTAAATGAATAACAACGATGCTCAAAAATTATTTTTAAAGGCGGCGGTGTACTTTCATACTACCTCAAACCGTTTCAAAGATCTAAGATGTTTGTTTTAGGGAGACATTCAAATAGACAATCCTGCGATAACGCTGTTTTTAAATCTACTTCTCAAACGGAACTGATAGTTTGATTTTTATGGCCTCATATTTTTTATTAATAAATAATTTACGTATTTAAATTAATCGAAAACTTTTTTTATATCTCAAAAATAAGTAAATTAATGAATTAATTGCTTTTGCACCAGAATCAAACGTGGCGAAACAAGTGTTTTTCGTGAAGTGTTGTTATTTGTTGACACTGGGAAATATATTTTAACGAAAAACACACGCCAGTCCTGATTTTCTGATTGCTTTTACTGGACTCCCCATTCCTGTAAGCCTGATGTTTATTTTTCCACCGAGTGCCATCGATGCTGAGGATTTCTTTAAAATAAAGAAGAAAAAAAAATATATATATATACTATACGTGTACCACCTTTCGTCCCTTTATTGATATGTTTACATAAAATATGATAAATAATGGTTTTACTTTTTATTTGATTCGTGCGAAAAATTATACTCATTAATTAAGTTACAACGGGACTAATTAACTAATTTGATTCAACGAAACAACCAACTACACTCGTTTAGGTGATGACTTAGAGGAGGTCACCTCAAATGTCACTTGAGTTACATCTCCTAATTGATGTAGAGGGCTGTCAGCTGTTATCTCATATTTGCATAACACACACTTCGCTTCATTAGGGAAACAGTCGCTGGCTTGTGATGTTTTTTTCTTTTTTCTTTTTTGTGGAATGTATAAAAGACGGAGTTTTTAACTGAGAATGACGAATCCAATGTCATCTTGTGGTTTTCTCTCAGAGTTTGGTACTGCATTTTAAGAGGATTTTTCCGCACTCCTTGTCAGGGTCTTTCCAATATTTCTCACGATTTGGTTGGGAAAATTGTTACTTTCTCTATCAATCGTTACTGGTGTGTATATTTGCACTTTCATCCAGCAATTTAAAATTTTGGTTGTTTTTTTTTTTAATCATTTGAACTTTTTTTCTCTTTTAACATAAAGTATAACTTTAAAAAATGTATATTTTGTGCGAATGTTTACGTCATATCCGCAGCATGCACATATTGTGACTTTTTTCGTTTTTTTTTTTTTTTAAATTAAACAAAATTTAATTTTAAACTATAAAACATTATTTGAAAAGTGAGCTAACTGATGTACCGATATTCTATCACTAACTTTTTCAAGTTTTACGAAAAGTAAAAAAAGGAAAGTTCCTACTTCTGATTAATTTCTAAACCGTACATGACATTTTCCTGAATCATCTCCTTTCCATTAAAATCAGACATCCTCGAAACGAACTCATTTTAAACCCATTAAAAATAAGTCTTAGTTTGAATTTTATGTTAGAACAAGCTCTACTGAGGTCTCTGTGGCTCTGAAGCAGAAGCTTCGCTTCGAATACTAGAGGTCGTGGGTTCGATTCTTACCGGAGCCGTCCTGTTCCTGTCGATTCTTACCTGTATTTCCTCTTTATGCTGCAAATCTTTCTTGGAGTTGCCTTATATGCTGTATATGTTGTTAGTAAAGAAGTACGATCTCTCGAGGCAATGTCACCCCACATCTTCACAGCAATTCAAAAAATGACACAACTACAATCATGCTAGCCACTTTGTCTAGTGGTCAGAGAAGTCTCACTCGAGTAGAGTGATCCCGGGTTCGAATCCCGGCTCTGGCATGAATGTACCTTCCCTCTCCTATCCTTGCCCTTTCTTTATGTGAATGTGTCGCCGTGCTGTGGATGGTTGCCTAACCTATAAATTGGTCCTTATGGCATGTGTGTATTGTATGTTATTTTTTCTGCGACCTCCGTCGCATTTGCTCATGCTTCAGGTCTCTACTGATTTTATCAAAATATTTGTGCTAAAAAGAGATGAGGAATGTGAGGAGTCACCATCTTCCTTCCTTATCTGTTCTAGAAAAATAAAATACTATCGGACTAAGCAGAAATGCTACCATGGTGCATTTTCTTAATCAAGCTGTAACCACTTTTTGGAATAGAATCGTTCAACAGTGCTAAGCGTGGTTTTCGAGATTGGGGAGTACTGTGGAGATCGGACTTCACACCAAATTACAGTACAGCTGGAAAAGTGAAGCAGCGCACCCCAATTTGACAGCCTAGCTGGCACAACACAACAACAAGAAGTTCTACTATAATATTTTCCGCCCCACTTTTTCTCTTGCATTTTTAAATTTTCCTATGCTTTGAGTTAAAGTTAATTAACTTAAAAAAAATTCTGATTCATCAGTTTATAAATTTTTACAGCTTAGTGTGCTCTGTCAGTGGCGCACCCAGTACTGTTTCTTGGGAGGGAATAGACCCAAGTAGCACACTTCGTTTTTTAAAGGTTGTAAAATGGTTATTAACGTTGTAACAACCGCTTAAACGCGTTTATCAAACGTTTAAAGGTTATTTGTGCTACCTGGGGAAGTTCTGGCTACAGCAGCGAATAGACTAGAGGTTTCGAGGAGAACTGCTGCGAAAATGTTTGTAAATTGAAGTCCTGAAAACAATCTTTTAGAGGTGTTAAGGGAAGTGATAGGGCTTTCCTTTCAGGACTTTGCGAAATTAAACATTCTAAATTCCGAAACCTTTTTGCTTTTTTTAAATTAATGTCGATTTTTCAGTAATTCTTTTCTAACTTAATGGAAGAATAGAGAAGATGGCTCTCTTACTTGAATGTTTCCGATTCGAAGTCTTAGAAAAGAAATTATGGAGCACTGTCTTTGGTGATATCAAAAACGAGGTTAGAGCTTGCGGGCTCCTTCTCAGAAAAAATTCAAAACTGAAGGCCAAAAAACGCAATTTTAGGCTTTTTTTTTTTTTTTTGTCTCGCCAAGAATATTCGTTTCGTGTAATGCTCCTGGGAGGGCTTAAGCCCCTTAGCTCGCCCCGTGGGTGAGCCACTGCCCCTGATGTTTCGATTTTAACTCAAATTCAAACTTTGCTAGTTCATTTGGAACGTTCGAAAGACACTGAGACCTGCACAGCTGCATCAATGCCAGTCGCTTTATTAATAAGGCAGCGGCGGCTGTTTGCAGAGCTGATTCTGGCGCAGATTCCCACGATATTGTAAACGGGGAGGTATGGTGGCAGCACGTGACGATCCGCCCACGTTTGTTATTTTGTTCTCAGAGGTGAACTAGCGGAGTTTCAATGCCTGCAAGTTATTTGCACAGGGACGGAAAGGTAAATTTGAATCTTGCCGGCTGTGTGATTGGTTATGTCTGATACGCCATGTCAATCAAAGGTCACGGTCTTCGTCTATGCAAAGATGAAAAGGAAAAATTGATTTCTCAAAATTACGGACAATATAACCAATCATGTTCTTATGAAATACTTTTTTCATAATGTCGGGTTCCAAACCAAGAGACCATACTCTGTTCATCGAAAAGATAGACCGAAAGAAAACCAATGGCCTGCCAGAAGGTGTGCCACTTTTGGTGATTTTCCGCAATGAAACAAAGTTACCAATATAGTCCAATTTGCGGATTTTCAATTGTACCTCTTCATTCTGCTTTGAAATGCTTTCAGACTAGTAAATTTCGTTTTTAACATGAGGTTGGCATTAGTGTCAGAATTTTTTTAATTTTTCAATTTAATCTCAGTACTTGTATGTGAGCTGCAGGATCTGCAGGCCGGACAGAATTCAGAATATTCATGCACAAAACTAGGTTTTGCAGACTACGGGGCTCTTGCTCTTAGGGCCCTGCTCCACATCGGCAGAAAACGCGACCAAAACCGAAGGCAGAAACCGAAAATCCGGGCACTTTCCATAGGAACACTATTCAATCCATTTTACGTTTCTGCTTTACGTCAATGTGGAGCAGGGCCCTTACTCTTCGTTTTGCAAAATTAAGACCTGTATACACCCATTAACCACCACATTGGAGAATTTTCCATTAGGAAAAACAAGTCACTTAGCTTATCATTTGATTGAACTATCATCCGATATTAATTTCAGAGATACGAACGAGGGTTAAACACTGCGCATCAGCAAACGATAACAGTAGTGTGCAGAACGGGGTGGTCCTTTCGAGTGGTTCTCAGATCACACAATAACCGGAATAGATTACAAAACAATCTAGAGATTTTAAATAGATAGTATCAAAATAGTTTTGGAGGTGTGTTCGTGTTATCAGTTCAACACGTGTAGTGGTGAAAAACAATTCGTGAGATATTTTAAAAAAATTTTTCAAAAACCAAACTTCAGCGTAGGAGTAAAATAAACTCATAGCAAAAATATTTTTGGAGGCATGGTGGTTCAGTGGTAGCGCTTTGTACTTCCACGCCACAGAACAGGCTCGATTTCAGGGCTTGACCAAGTGGTCCGCAGACCACAGGTAGGTAAGCCCTGCTTCAGTGGGTCAATAAAATGATAACCATACATGCTTTGGAGTTAAAGCCTGGGGCTTCCGCTTTTGATTGACTATGTAACCGGAACATCTTCTTTGCACCCATGAGCCCTCGGTCAGGAAAACTAAGATGGGTACAGCAGTCCTTGGCTTCCATGGGTTTTTATGCCACTGACTAAAGAAGTAGTAAAAATATTTTTGAGAAAAGAAAAGAACATACTTCAAAATTTCAGCTGCGAATAGCTCTTAAAAGTAAAAAATAATATAATTCTTTAAACACCCTCGATACTACTTTTAAGCATAATTTTTGAAGTCATTACAAGAACAATAGATGGAATCTTACGTAACTAAAATTCAATTAAAAACATAAAATTTAATCGATCCTGATTCTTCAATAGCATTCGCGTTCATTTTACTAATAACTACATATTTGTGTAACGGTGTAGATGATTTGTTCTTAATTTTGAATGATTTTTCTGAGAAATGTTGAAATGTTGGTGAAATATGGCTTAGCATCATTTTCCATATCGTTTTTGCTGGTGTGGTTGTAGTTAATACACATTAACTGTCACCAAAAATAAATGAAACTCTGTATTCATTACCTTTGTATGGTCATATTTACAACAAGAAATGTATCAGCAGCTATCCTAGTCATCAATAACCCCAAGTAGCATCAACTCATCGGATTTTGCTCGGCCGATCAACAAACTCCTCGTAAACTGATCCTGTAACGCACGATGACATCGTTCCGATCAGTATCCGAGCACGGTTTTCGATGAGCTACTTTTCATCGGAAAGCGATATCCTTCCGATCAACTTTCCCGATGAAAATCAGATGAGCTATATTCCATCGGAAAACGATATCCTTCCGATCAAGATTCCCGATGTAATTCCTCGGCACGGGACTGTTCTGCTCGTAAATTGCTCCAAATCTCATCGTATTCTCATCGGATTTTGCTGCTCGGATTCTGCTTGACCGATGAGACATATTGGATGATCGGCCGATGAGAATTTCATCGGGTTTCGATGAATGGCCGATCGTCTGCCGATGAGATGATGCTGCTAGGGACTGATCCATCCGTAAGGGTAAACAAGTTTAATATTTACAACATACTGTGAAACACTAATCAAAAGCTAAGATTCTTTTATGGATGAACTAAAAAAGCACAAAAAAGGAATTTTAAAAGTGGGGGTGGGGGGGGGCTTTTTGTAAACAAATGAATCTGTCTTTGAAATAGTAAATTTAGTAAACAGCTTTAAAAAAAATGCTTAATTTAGTGAAAAATACTACAGTTAAGTAAATAAAGTAATGCTGAAGCGGTCAAGCAGGACTTCATATTTCATTAAAATATTATTATTTAAATCAAAATGAAATGATTATTATTTTTCTCAGAAATGTAATGATCAGAAAGTACCCCCAGGTCACCATTAAAAAAAAAAAAAAAAAAAAAAAACTGAAATTTTGTTTAACAAAAATAAAGAAGTGGGACATACCGATAACGCCCAACCTACGTCCCGCGAGCCGAATGAGGCCAGTTGTTTTGTTCAATGAAACAAAACAAAAATCACGATTAGTCTCAATGTTGCAAATTTGGAGGCAATTGTTCTGAAATTTGTTACTCAAAAATAGACGAATCGATAACATAAACACCAAGTAATAACAACAACAGTTATCAGTTTGTGATTTTCTTTGCTTTACCATGTTATCTAAAAAAAAGTTAAAATATTATTCAAAAAAAATGTGTTCTGCCCAGCGAAAATCATATTAACCCTTCAACGTCCCATGTATTTCTAGTAATTACGGAAATCTATAAAAAGAATGTACTAGCGGTATTGGGTAAGAATGATTACCATGGACCAAGGATGGATACAGGGCAAGGGCGGATCCAGAAATATTCCAAGGGAGGGGCGATTGTTTTTTTTTTTTTGACTTGTTTCGTTTTTTTACCGCACATCCTGGTTAACGCATGTTTATTACAAATGTTTCGGTCTTCAATTTTGAAAAAATTCCTGATCAGAGCCCCAAATCCCAACCAATTCTCATCGTTTCATCGAAGATTATCTAAAATTGTCTTTTCTGAACTTTAAAGTCGAAAAACTACTGAAGAAGAGTCCCTCAAGGGAGGGGCGATCGCCCCCATCGCCCCACCCTTGTATCCGCCCCTGATACAGGGGAGGGGGCGATTGGCCCTCATCGCCCCTCCCCTATCAGTCCCTTGAGGGACTTGGCCGCTGCAGTAGAACTTTCAGGAGTTGAAGTTCTAAAAGCAGAAGTGTAGTCCATCTCTGATGACTTTAGTGAAAGGGGCGAGGTTTAGGGACTTTTCTTGGGCAATTTTCCGAAACTGAAGTTCCAGAAAAGTAAAATTTTAACTACCATTGATGTTAGGTGCTGTTCAAAACACTCGACCGCAAACATTAATTAGTAGAGGCTGTCTTTGGTAGCAGGAAAGAGAAGGAATACGCTCGGAGATCTCCTGCCTCTGGCTAAATCTCTATATTTTATAAATAAAATAATGTGGTACCCCTCCCCCCTCTTCCAAAGCATGTGTGAATCAGATACGTCATATGAGGCATATAAAAATAATTTAATCCTCTCCTCCTTGAAAAAATTCTGAATCCATCCTTGCCATAGATATTTAAAAAATTGATGAAATTAGTGATAAGTATTCTTAACACAGTCTCTGGAAAGGGTTTAAGTAAAGTTTGACTCTGGGTTGGAAAAAAGATTGGACACCACTGGCCTAGTTTATCATAATCATTAATAATAAAAAAAAAATGATAATACTAATAATAATAATGTTATTGTTAGTGATTGATTTGTAACAATTTATTATTCATCACGATTTTTGTTGGAAGATCCATTTTTGCCTTGTCCTCTTTCTTTTCTTTTGCAATTAATAGGTTGAAAGTGGTAAAGTTTCTTGCTGTTCACCCCAAAAACAGCGCATTTTAAAGTTTGAAAAAACATCTTTACAAATCTTCATTTGCACAGTACGAGAAAAATATGATAAAAAAATATATTTGAATTTATGAAGATAAATTATCTCCAAGCGTATCCGAGCATCCATCATTACCCCTATTTATCTCTATAAACATCCTGTGTATCTTGTATGAATATTAACAGCCAAAATGTCGCAGATAAGAAACGATCTCAAATCAAATATGCTAAACTTTTTTATGGGGCCAAAAGTCTGGAAGCGAAAAATTGCGCTCGGTTGCTTGACTTAGATGCACGTGCCGAACTTTTTTTTTTTTTTTTTGAAACGTTGCCAAAGAAGAATGCAACAATGTAACTCGATGAGCTAAAAGATGTATACTGTAATCAAAGTCTGGAAATAATGATGTCACGGGCAGCAATGAAAAATAATTATGTCCATAAGTTCAAGGATTTTTGCGGTAAATAAACATAACGAGAGTATAAGGGTTTTTGTGAAGAAATTCGAAGTGCCGATAAGATTTGATCTGGAGATTTGAATTTTTTAGAAATCAGAATGTGGTTGAAGTTGAAGTCATTATTCCGAGCTCACGAGCAAATTTATTTTCACGTAGTTCTTTCTTAAAAATATAGATGAGCTCGGTTGATACGAAATGTCAAAAATCTACGAATTAGTTTTCACTAAACATTATTCCTAATAACCGGGGAGATGTTATGCTGTGAAAAACAATATTTACCTATATTTGAGAAATAACTACTTCTTTTTTTTTACGAATACACATATTGTAATCTAATTACTAGCACATTCAGGAAAATTTAAACTATTTCTTACAATTAAATGTTTTTGGAAAAAAATTAAAATACGCACACATATTAAAACTATGTGCCAATAGAAAGACCTGCGTAATGCAATAATTGTTTTATTTTTTCAAGGTAATTAGAACGTGAATTATTTTTGTCTAAAACTGATTTCAAGCTAATGCTGAGATGAACTTTGAAGTTGAAACAGCAGTTCATGAAACATCTTGGAGCAGTTCATGATTTACGAAATTGTTTTTTATGTGTTTTCTGACAATGGAAAAAGAAAGACTTCTTAAACTTTGGCTAAATTGACATTTGAATGTATGAAATTATCAGGGACAAAATTCTAGTTCACCAACATTTGTTGAGATTTTTTTACTCTTACAAAACGAGCAATGAGCTCTGGACGAATTTATTGTTACAAGCGCAATTTGCGCTGCCCGAAAGTAAATTACTGTAATTCGGGCTTCACGACGAATTTAGTACTACTACACAAAAGCAAACTATAAGGCTTTGGCAACTAGTGGAAGGAATGTGTAACTTTCCATAGAGGAGGAAAGAGATGTATTAATTGACAGAAAATAAATTTATATCTTATCTATAAATATTTGAATTATTGTTGCAGTAATTGCGGATTATAAGAAGTCGTAAAAGCTTACGGGAGTCAAAAAAATAAGGAAAAAAAACATTCTGAAGCATTATTTCAGAGCATAAAACGAAGTCTTTTTAACTTAATTGTACACAAACATTATTGGTTGAAAAAAATTATATTTCTCAGAAAAAGTGTTTTTTTTTTAAATCAATAAGCAAACCTGGTACTTTTGTACACATCAAAATTCAACTTCCTTTACGGAGAAGCAGGCGCTAGGAACTTTATTGAAACTCATTAATGATCATCAACTTAATTGTACGTACATTGTCGGTTTAAAATCTACAAAAATTGGTTTATAAGGGATCAAACTTTAACTAAAAATTGAGCAGTCCTTATACAAAATGGATTTTGCATTTCTTAATCAGGAATTATCCTGGGTCACACCCTACCTGCTACTGACTTTTTTTGATACAACTTTTGCAGTTAAAGATGCAACTTTTGATTCATATTCAGAAGTGAAATGATACATATATTTTTATTTTACTTTATTTATTTTCTATTCATTTATTTATTTCATTTTTAAAGCTCAATTGTTACGCTAATTTTCATTTCTTTTTATTAAAAAAAAAATCGCCTCCCAACAATCGCGATACATTGCGCTTTTTTGTTGTCTTCCGACAATCGCGATACAACGAGAGATTGCTGCAGCATTATTCCCTTTTGAATGTTTTTATATTAAAAATTTGTAATAATTATCATTATTTTAGTTATTTTTTATTGAAATTTTTATATATTTTACGCGACAGTAGCAATTATTATTATTAGTAGTACGTGAGGTTGTTACATTAACATGAAATTCCACTAGGATTTAAAATTAGCTTTCTTTCCACACACACACGCACACAATACAAAAGCATTGGACTATATAAGAAACCTTACTTAAAAATATAAATGCTTTCAGAAACTAATATGATTTTAAAGTATTTTCTGTTTCCAAAATGACAAATTTTTTCCTGATAAAAATGTAGTTCAGTTACATAGATATCGAGTGCAATGTACTTCGCATTTTCTATTCGATCAGATAATAGCTGAATGTTTAAACGATAGCTATGATTCATTTAAAACACCATATCTTCCGATTGCAAAATCGTTCCTTTTAAAGAGCCGAAAAAAGTTTTGTAATCAAAGAAATCGATTTGTTGCACTGACACGACGACATGGAACGCATGGAAGAAGTCAGAAATATCGAGAGATAAGAGGGGGGAAAATATGGCGTTGAAAGCTGAAATTTCTAGAGTTAATGAAATATAACCAAACCAGGCATCAATGGGTTTGCTGATAAATCTGTTGACAATCTATTAGTTTTAAAATGTGCATCATCATAAGTAAGGAGACTACTGTCCGTTCTTGAAAACCGTGCCTAGGTCTCGCGCACCATTTCACTTAAAAAAAGGGGTGATGGGTTGTGAGTAGGAACTTTCCGAAGATTTTTAGTTTAAAACTTGCATTTGCTTGCCTTTTGACATATTCAACTGAACTAAGTATTTAAAATTAGCATCGTTCCACGTTGTTTGATACGGCTCAAAATGCTTTTTATTATTCTTCCCCTTATTGTTATCTTACCTATCACCCTTATTTTGGTAAGATCAGAGAAGACCTGACGCATGCGTAAATACGCGGAAGGTTTTACCCAAGAAAATCAGACAGTATTTATATATTGCCTCAAAACGGGACACTTAAAGATTTTCGGCATCTGCAAATGTATTTTTAAAAAAGGGGGGGGGGCGTATTTTTTTGTAGTTTACGCTTATTAGAGAAAAAACCAGAAATGAACACTAAAAAAAGAATTAGTGTAATGATGTGTTTTAATGAGCAAATTGAGGACATTAGTGCAGAAATATGTTTGGTAAAAAAACTCCCCGAAACTAAAGTCTGGTTACTGCGCTGATACATACTGTCGGCCCCGCTTTTACGAATACTGTCGGTTCCAAGAAATATTATTCGATTAAGCCGGGTATTTCTTTAAGCGGGGTACCCGATTAAGCGGAGCCGACAGTATATATATATATATATATATATATATATATATATATATATATATATTTACCACTCTCGAATCAGGGTTACCTACTACTCCAAAATAGCTACTTGCATAACTTTGCATACTTATCTTAAATTGCGCTATTTTTCTTTATGAAATTATGTAATTAATTGCACTTGGCTAGGTATGCCGTTTTTTTCTAAGTGGAGACATTAAAAACAAGTTTGAAGACATGTTTTATACTATTAACTTCGAATAAAAAAACGTGCAAGAATTTAGCTCTCTAATTTTTGAGAACTGTTGTTCATGATAATATGTATTATGTATTCTTCGTTGAAGATAAAACAGGTTTTTGCCACGATAAGAACTGTCTTTATCACTTGATATTTGAAGCACATACTTGGCAAGGTCTTAATGTAAAGATATGTTATACGCAATCAAATGCAATTCTGATGAATAAATTTTGACCTATTTTTTTCTTTTTTTTTTGGCTTTTCTTTTAACTGGGACAATTTATAGTTTTCTTGAAGAAGCAATTAGCATTTTTTTTAAAATTTATTGGTCATTTAGTTGTTGAGAAAAATTTTCAATTAGAATTGTAAGTTTTACTCAAATACAACAAGTTGTCGTAACACAAACTTGAGATTCTTGTAACAATTTTAAAAGTACAAAATTTGCCTCACAACTAATATATATATATATATATATATATATATATATATATATATATATATATATTTGTTTTGTTTAAGTTTAAAATTCTCTAATTACCAAAACTTGGACTGACATTAACGTAAATTTAATCTGTGGCTAAAAATGTTTAAAAAGTGGTTATTTTAAGTTTTTATAGTTCTCTATTTCAAGTTTTCAAGAGGCAGATTGTAGGAGAAAAGAAAAACTTAAAAAGTTGTTTTGAAAGTTTCAAAAACATATCTTAGCCAAAAAGCAGCCGTTAAAATATCGTAAAATCGCCTGAAGGTTAAGTTCAAATGTAGTACATTTTATAATGTGTTCAAATGTTCAAAATTGAAACACATTAGCCATTGGCAGTTTTTGAAACATTTAATTAGAAATATATACGTGTCTTTATAAAACGAAAGTGACGTAAAGTATGGATCAAACGAATCATATTTCATTCTCGAAATCCAACGCCGTAAATTCGAGCTTTTCCGGGGGAGGGGGGGTTAGCCAAAGGGTACGTCTATTTTCTCAATGTAAATTATACCAAAAAAAAATAAAATAAAATAAAAAACACGCTTACTTACATGCAAACGCATTAACTTTAGAATCCCGAGGGCTGGGAAATTAACCCCTAAATGACGGGCCTGTTGGAATCTCAAGCATTTATTATTAAAAAAAAAACTTTAATTTTTCTTCCAGGTTAAAATTAGCATATGAATACATACAGAAGTAAATAATAACTATAACAATCTTTTGATGTAAAATAATAAGTTTTGACAACATCTTCCATTTTTCAGCTGATTTCAGAATGGCAAAGAGATTTTTTCCAAGAATTCGTCTGGTTTTCTCGTTAAATCCGTGATCTAGTTAAATCAGGGTTCGTTCTGAGCAAGTTTGGCCGATTTGACGCGAACCTTCGATAAAAGCTTTATTCGCCAAGTGTTTCTTTTACGCATTTTCTCCGTACATTCCCACGTGCCAACAAGGCGGATCGAAATGCACGGTGACTCATTTATCTGGTAACAGGTGTTACCTGTCACTAGATAAAACAGAAAATATAGAAATACTGCCACATAAAGATGATTTACAATAAAAGATTTATCGCTAAGCTTTCGTAAATATGTTTTCATCACCGTTAGAGTATTTTAAAGAAGAGGAATAGGAATGAACAACTGCATTTGGAATAGATTAATTATAAACATAGCTTTATTTATATAAAAACATTCAGTACTCAGAAAAGGTATCTTTATTTCGCTTATGCAAACACTAAATTTTATTTCCATTCTGTATTTTTTTGATATCCCATTAAAATAATTGAAGAAGTCTCATGCACAATGTAGATGAAATTGAAATTTATCAGCAACAAAATCTATTTAGAAATATGAGCTAAAAGGATTGAATCTGCATGGCGGATAGCTTAGTTAGCATTTTAAAACAAATATTAAGGTTTTTGTGTAAGATGTACAGAATAATGGAAACTGATGTGACTCAATGCACTGAAAAATCCAACATTATTTGGCTCCAATTTAAAACAAAAATTCTACCAATGTTTCGAGTTTTGAGTAGCATACATAGTGTTCCTCAATATTTTTTAGCAAGCATAATATTGAGCCCCCCCCCCCCCCCAAAAAAAAAAAAAAACTCAAGTTGTTACACGCGCGTTGAGCGTTTTAAGCATAAAAAGTTTCTACCACAAGTTTAATTTGAAACAAAACGGATTTTAAGTTTTATTGGGTGAAAACATGATTAATATCGCTATATCCAACAAAGAATATTAATATTATTGTTAAGCAGCAAAAATAGAATATGGTGAAAATTCAAATCATTCCACTCATATTTCGAAACGATAAATTAATATTTGTGAAAAATGAATGCCTTTATCTGACGTCCTTCAAGTAAAATGTGCCATAAAACTTATTAAAAAGAGCTTCAAACGGCAATACTATATAAAATAGAGTTTACAATAATTTTAAAAACGATTAACAAATATTTTAAGGAATATACATCAGTTAAATGCAACCAAAAAAATGCAATTCTTTTATCACCCTAAATATCTAAAAAAAAAAAAAAAGGTAAACCGGAACTAGGCAAAAAAGAATACTGTACTAATTCTAATACAAATACTTCAATGATTTTTATGTATAGGAAGAAGCGTAACGCAAACACCGGTATTTCATAATGATGGAGCATGTTTTTGATGTTAGAGCAGGGTTGTAGGTGGGAACTTTCCGAAGTTTTCAATTTAAAACTTGCATTTGCTATCCTTTTGACATATTCAACTAAACTTTGTATTTGAAATTAGCATCGTTCTACGTTGTTTGATTTTTTTTTTCTCGTGTCTATGACTTAGCCGAACTAAATAACTCCATGGATCCTTATAACTGCTTTTGCGATTTGTTGGATGTTATCGTCATAAAGGTCTATAAGTGACGGCAATACACCAATTTCTCTCAGGTTCGTACTTATTGCTGGACACTCAAAGATATGACAAGGTGTAAGCTGTGTATCGGGGCAATTATAACAGTTTCTATACATCCTTCTACCCTCTCCATCAATCTACGTTATTTGATATGGCTCAAAATGCTTCCTATTATTCTTCCCCTTATTGTTATCTTATCTATGACCCCTATTTTGGTAAGATCAGAGAAGACCTGACGCATGCGCAAATACTCGGAAGGTTTTACCTAAGAAAATCAGACAATAGTGTCTTGCAAGTTAGCATTTCAAGATCCAGCAATTGCCCTCGCTTCGATCAAAAGAACTTCGATTGAAGTCACCATGATTTTAAGTGATTATTATGATAAAAATCTTAGTGGAAAATCGCCAAAGCTGTTTTTAACAGCTTCGGAGACAGTTAGGGCTTTTGTACTTCCTTCAGGGGCAGGACATCATCATCATGAACAACCAATTGATTAGTTCGAATGATCAATTTGGTGCACGGACGTAAAAAAAGAAAAGGAAAGAAATAGCATTTGAAAATAATTTGCTTGACAAGAATGTGTGGGTGGAAGAACATTTTACGAAGTGCGAAACATGTTTAATCATAATAAACAGCAAATAATAAAATGTAACATTCTGAGGGATGACACTGCACATACAGACATCAAGCAGACAGAATAAAAATAACAATTCATTTGAAAGAACAAAGAACTCTAGCGCCCACACAATTTAGCAGGGCTCAGAAAGTAACGAGAGAGAAAAGAAGCCTCTTTTGTTTTTATTTTTTGACAACAGCAGTTGGCAACAATGGAATCAGACGATTGTGTTGTCGCGCGAAAATCGCGTTTGTGCTATTGTCAGCGAAAATGAAATGCGTCACATCCTGAGGATGTCACGTGGTGCGATGTGAAAGAATGGAGGGAAAACTTTTCGGTTGTTATTATTTATGAGTCGTGAATTATTTTTCCTTACGAAAATAAACGGAAAATGCCTTGAACTTGGTGATATGACGTCATTTTCTTCTGTTCTACATTATACAATATTTGCTCCGACATCTTTGCAGTTCTTTCATTCATTCCATGTCTTGGGAATACCTACAAAACGAAAAAAAATCTTTCTGATGCTAATGCAGCAAAAACATAAAATAATTAATAAACAGTTTCCTTGTTTCTCAATGGACGAAGTATCACTTTTAGGTATGCTTTGAGGGCCTACATCTAGTGAGTAAGAAATTATTTATGCAAACAGCTATTCGAATTAAAATCATAAAAGTTCTTTGAGCTTTGAGTTCTACTTTTTGACAATGAAATAAATTTTGTTTCAGTGTTAGCTCTACACTTGCTCTGTTCATCCAGATTGTACATGAAATTACAAAAAAAAAAAAAAAAGAAAGCAAGAAGTCACGATTCATTGAAGTATGAAAAGGTGGTACCTCTTACATATAATATCAATTACATTTTTGCTGAATGTATCTGCAATGTTATCCATATGTATGTTATAAATAATAGGTATGTCATACCAGTTTCTGTGTATTGAAATGAGACTAAGGCTCCTCATCTATTTTTATCATTTGCGAGCTTGAATCTTCTCATAGTGCGTAACAATCTCCGTAGAGTACAGTAGTTAGTCTACGTAGTACATTTACAGAAACGAAATTTTTAAAATTAGGACTTATGTACTAAAAAGAGGCCAAGGCTCATCATCTGTTTTCATCCTTGTGGATTTGATTCTTCGCATAGTTTGTTATAATCTCTTCTTAGAGAGGTACCAATACAGTTCAGGCAGTACCTATAAAGGGCAGGTTTTCGCGTTTTGAAAAGAGACTAAGGCTTATCCTCCCTCCTCATCCCCGTGGATCTTAGCACAGTTCGTAATAATCTACGCATGGAAGTACCCTCTCAGAATTAGCAATACCTGTAATGAGCTGAATTCGTTTTGAATAAAGACTAAGGTTCATCATCCATTCTCATCCCCGAGGATCTTCGCACAGTTCGTAATACTCTACGCATGGAAGTACCCTCTCAGAATTGGCAATATCTGTAATGAGCTGAATTCGTTTTTAAAAAAAAACTGAGACTCATCCTCCACTCTCATCCCCGAGGATCTTCGCACAGTTCGTAATAAGCTACGCATGGAAGTACCCTCTCAGAATTGGCAATACCTGTAATGAGCTGAAAAGAGACTAAAGCTCATCATTTACCTACCAGTTGCAAACTTCTTTTAGCAGTCTGTCACGTAAATTGAAAAATCGAAAAATAGTCTACAAGGCATTTTTACATTTGGCTAATCATAACACGTATTGTAAGTCACCACCAAGGAATGTCTGCAAATAAAATGCTGAAAATTAAAGCGTATGTAAAACGTAAAATAAAGAGTTTCAATTTTATACGGAAACTGAGGTGTTGGTTTAAGTTCTTACTGTTTAAATCAATGCGAAAAAATAGAATATATTATCTAAAATTCATTTTGAAATTGTGAAGTCAGAGTTATCAATTTTGACAGGTTCGTGTAGGGTGCAAAATTTTACTTTAAAAAAATGCAATATAGAAAAAACTCTGTGTCGAGCAGTTTCTGCTGGAGGGTGTTTTTTTTTTTTTTTTCATCATCTTGGACTTATTTCCTCACATAGTTCGTAATTATACAAACATGAAAGTACTTTCTCAAGCAGGCAATATTTGTAATCAGCTAGGATTTGCTTTCTGAAAAGAATCTAAGGCTCATTATCTATATACTTTCATCCCCATGGATAACATGCTTGTAGTTCGTAATACTCTGCCATGGAAGAAAAGTTCCTTCTTACAATTGGCAATATCTATAATGAGCAGGAAAAGAGGCTAAAGTTCATTATCTATTTTCATTCCTGTGGCCTTGAGTCTTCACATAGTTCGTAATAATCTTTTCATATGGACGTACTTTTTCAGAATACGCAATACCTACAATGAGCAGAGTATTGCTTTCTGAAAAGAAACTAAGGTCCATCATATATTTTCATCACCATGAGCCTTAATCATTAATTGCACAGTTCGTAACAACTTTCTTAAAAATTGGCAATATACCTGTTATGAGCAAGTTTTTAAGTACTAAGAAGAGATTAAGGCTCATTACAGCAAAGAAAAAAATCTTTGATTTATTTCAAGACCTGCGTCACAAAAGTATCAATTAATAAAATTAAATCATCGGAATACTTCGTTACATTCATGGTTAATTTCATGGCTGCACAGTTAAAATTACTGATAGTTTTAAACTAAAATCACTCACGAACGCTCGAGACACAACAATGCACTCTTTCTCTTGATATTCCGTTTGACCTGAAACTTTAATGTTCACGCGTTGTTATTGTTCGCATCGGACGCATAATAACAATAAATTATTTACGCGCCTTTGAGCAATAATAAATATCATTTGCAGTTCTAAAATCATCCAGCTAAATGTAGAGTAATAAAAAAGAAAAACGCGATTTTCAAGGTTTAGCAAACATTTCTCGAAATACTTTGCTTTATTGCTCACATTTGTCAGGATAAGCACGATTACACCTGCAACCGGATCTTCGCCGGCTACCTATTTCGTTGCTGTCAGCAGTTACAGTTAGAGTTTTTTTTAAACGAAGCACGTAATAAGTGATAAAATTAACAAGGACGGCCCAAATTGGAGGAGATTACATAGAAAACATTTTCTCACCTAAAGAAAGAACAATTTTCCAATAATTCTTTTCTTTTTTAAACGCATTTTTTTTCATTTCTCTCCTTCTTTTTTACCCTTAAGTACTCGCCAGTGTATTTTATAGATCAGTGGATATATGGATCAATTGGTGGTTATAGATCAACTTTAATACAAAGGGGGGGGGGGGTGGAATATTAACTCCTGAAAGGGGTGTTAGCAGTGAAAAGGTTGAGAACCACTGTTATAGATCATTATGTTAGTAAAGACACATACATGAATGTGTCTCTTTTTCATACATTCGGACTCGCTTATAACGAGCGCGACAGGACGACTTTTGCTCCTTGTAGAGGAATGCTCATAAAAAACCGGGTTCGTGAAAAAATCAGAAAAACTCATGCTTACTTACTTTTGTCAGTGCAGTACCCCCCCCCCCCCCCCCCCCAAAAAAGGTAGTATTTTGATTTGAACCATTCTTACTGATTTTTTAATTATAAATTAAAAAACATATTTTTTTTTCAAAAAATTCTCAAGGCATTACTTTGAAATCCCTGTAGTCAGGCAAATTATTTAGGAGATTGGGTTGTGGAGGCACTATGGCACTCCTTCATGACCTTGAAAAATTATTAATATATATATATATATATATATATTTTTACAAAAAGTCGGCGGGACTTTTGTTTCCCAATGCAATTTTCATTGAGAAAACCTCCTTCCTGGAAAAAACAACCTGCCTGTAGAGAAAGTGTCAGTGTGTAGAAGAGGCCAATGCGGAATTAAAAATAATTTGACTTTGACATCCTAAATTCAAGTTTTGTTTTCCGCAATGACGGATTGCGAGGTGTTTGTGTATGTGCGTGCAGGACGTGGGCCCCACGACCCCGAAGAGCAGGGGCCGGTGGACGTGCCAGGAGGTGAAGCTCTGGGACGCGCCCTGTCGGCAGATACACGACGTTTAGGTCCAAAATGAAAATAAATAGCAATTTGTCATTGCTCAAACGAACAATATTCCTTTAAGGTTTCTTTTCTGTTAGCATATTTTCTAAAACGTATGTCATATATTTTATGCATTTTTTTTTTCAGATATACCGCATATCATTGTAACTCTCCACAGATGATGGCCACTCATTTTATGAAAATTTTTAATTATGTAATTTATGTATTTGTATATTAATCATTTTATTTATGTATTTGTATATTAATCATATAATTTATGTATTTGTTTGCATTCCGAAAACTTAAGACTCATAACAATTCTTCCAGATATCATCAATCTTGATAGCCTAACTTGTTCGAAAAGGGGTGCGTGTTCCAAGGTGAATATTATGTTTCCACATTCTATTCTAATTTTCACTTGTTGGTTTGAATTTCTTCAGCTTTATTTCATTCTCAATTTAATTACGCAACAACAGATTCGCTTTTACTTTGTGCAGATGCCATTTCCCTCCAAAAGTTTCTCAGAAGGCAATCGTTCTTAATTACACTACTAAAACTTTTCTCATGCTTTTACCAACTAATGATTCCAATTTTCCGAAGACAAAGCACTTTACTAAGTAAACACATCTTAGATACATCAATTTCTTTCATTGTTATACACGTGTAAATGAATTAGAGTGTATGAAAAGGTGATTAGCAAGGCCCCTCTCGAAATCAAATTTCTGCGATGATAAATCCTTTCCAACTTCGCTAACGACACGAAAAGCAACTTGTAGAATATCCGCGCCAGGAAACCATTTTTTTACCTCAGTGCCTGAGAGCCAAAACAAATAATCCTCTCCAACCATTCGATGTCACGTGATCCGTACAGGGAAAGTGGTTGCCATGACGACAGTTGCCACTTTTCTCTGCAATCTTATCACACATTCGTGCATACATTCAAGGGTTGCTTAAATGTCCGTATTTTGCTTTGTTGCTACCTTACCGTATAAGGAAAACCGGATAATGGATATAGTGGCTTTGGTTTTCTCTTTTTTAAACTCCTAATGATGCATGTTTGCTTTTTACTGTAGCCGTACTTTTCATTCAAGATTTTTTTTTTTTTTTGTTCTGTTACTCTTACTCGTTTGAAGTGCAGTCACTTCATTTCACTGAAGTGAAATGAAGTGGTAAAACTTTTTATTTTTGTCCCATTGCATAGGGTTAGCACATAACATGTTTATACAGATGATTGTTATCAAGTTATTGCTCTAATAATGTTTTTTGCTTGTGGAATAGTTAAAGCAGGGATGCCCATGCAGGCTGCCTTTGCCTAAACTGATCGTGACGAAGGTGTCCGAGGCCCGCGTACTGATTCGACAAAAAAAGATATCACAAGAAGCACATTTACTACTAACATTTAGCGCCCTTCCAATAGTTCTTTCCTTTTTTCATTATTTGGCTTTTTTTTCCGATTAAAAGCTTTTCTTTTCTTGTTTTTCCTTTCTTCCTTTCTTTTCTTTTATTTTTGTCGTTTGTTTTTCTTTTAGTATCTGTTTACGTAAGCTTGTTAAATAATCTGTTTAAGCTTAGATACGGTAATCGTGCATGATAGCTTTTCAAGTCATACTTAACGCAAGAATTTTTTTTAATAATAAATTTAATTGAATTCATTTAGCACAGTGGGGCCCAACTTACGGCTCCCGAATCTGATCCGTGTGTCCCGCTGTTTTGTTTTATCTTACGAATCTAAAAGCACGATTAATGACAATGTTACAAATTTAGAACCAAATATTTAGAAATTGGCTAGTAAAAAACAGTTGCATTTAATTAAAGAATCATGAAGTAAAGATAACAATAATTATTGTTTTCCAATTTTATTTCCTTTTCCATATTTTCCTATGTTGTTTCGATTTTTTTTTCTTCATATTTTGAAAGTTATATGCGTTCTGGCCCACGAAAACCATTTTAATATGAGATCTGGTCCTCTGGTAAAAAAAAAAGGTTGGGCACCGCTGATTTAGAAAATGTTTTTCATTTATTTTTCGGCTCGCTTAATGTAAATAGACTATTTACTTTTTATTTCTTGCTTTCAAGGATTAAAAAAAACCCTCATTATTATCACAAACTTCAAAAGAACGGTATACTTCACTCCATTTTTTAAAACAAAAAGCATCCGGCTTTCGGTTGTAAAAATATTCTTCCACCCGAAAAGCTGGGATCAGCAGAATGAAGGCGAAAGTGGGCGAAGCAAAACAAGACGGAGGATCTCGTGTTCGAATGAATAGGAAGAGGGCAGCAGGCGTCTCAATCTACTTCTCTTTCTTCGCCCTTGAATGCTATTCTGCTCTGAGAGTCAAAAATAAGCGGCCGACTGTCGAAAACAGCAGGAAGAATAATTGCACATCAGTATCATCATGTTTGACGCCTACTCCTTTTAGCTGGGTTAAAGACCTCAAGGACAGACCGCAGCCATCCCACTACTCAAAAATGTGGTAATGGTCTTTGTACCATCATCATCAAATAATGAAGCAGAGCTTCCCAAACTTTTGACAATATTTTCTGTATGTAAAGTTAAAAATCAACGGAAATAAAGCACAAATAAGGTAGAAAATACAGCAACTAGCTATTTCAAGGCTACAATGGAGCCCCTTCCTCAGTGCAAGAAGCTCAGCAAACAACATGAAAGCTGTTTTTTCATTTAATATTTTCTGTTTCTCAATGACCCATCACCAATGGTAGTTCAAAAACTACGTTTTGTTGTCTTGTGCCAGCAAGGCTGCCATTTGAGGGGGGGGGGCTGCCAACTGTACTGTTATTTGGTGTGAAATCCGATTTCCACAGTACACACATGTCATAGGTTCCTGTCTTTTCGGTGAGCAACCATTCACAGCACAACACATTCACACAGACAAAGCACAAGGACGGGAGGGAGAAAGCACATCCATGCCCGAGCCGGGACGCGAACCCGGAGCTTCCCAATGCGCAGTCAGAGTTCTCTGATCACTAGACAAGGTCAAAATTAGCAAAACAGTGAAAAAATCACTTAAAGGTTTCAAATAGAGTGAACTGCTAGTTAAGTTTTATCAAAGTCTGGAGGGGAGCGTCTCCCCGGGCGCCAAAAGATGAGAGAGAGCTGCGTGGGGAATTTGATGAGATTGATGGAGATAAAAAATGAAAATTTTGAATAAATTCCGTCGTGGAAAATAAAATGTAGATTGTTTTGCAAATTTAAAATCTCAAAAAGTTTAAGAGAAGTAAAATTGCAGCCCTGTGTCAGCTGCCAGCTTTGCCTTGTTGGAAAGCCGGTTCTGCATTTGATGTATTGCATGCAAATAAAATATTTTTGGAAAAAAAAAATAGAACCGACTTCAGTTGGAAATTGCTCTAAAAAGTAAAAAATAATTTTTTTCTTTGAACACCATCGAAACTACTTTTAAACATAAGTTTTGAAGTCGGCGCAAAAACGATAAGTAAAATGATATTTAACCATATTTTGCCAACATTTTTTCAAAGAAACCATTGAAAATCAAAAGCAGAATATTTGTACCATTACACGAATGTGTGGTAATCAATGAAATGAATCCATTAAAATTTATATTTATAGTTGAATTGTAGTTGCTTATGATTCTTTACATTGTTTTTGCGCCGACTTCAAAACTTATGTTTAAAAGTAGTTTCGATGGTGTTCAAAGAAAAAAATTATTTTTTACTTTTTAGAGCAATTTCCAACTGAAGTCGGTTCTATTTTTTTTCCAAAAATATTTTATTTCATTCTTTTTAGTGTAAATGCACTTAAAATAATCAAAATATAGTTAAAAAACCATGCAGCTGTTCAAAAAACTTGCAGACCTGGACTCGATCTCATTCCATCAGGAACTTCAACCCGACGCTTTTAACCACTTGACCATCGGGTCGCTCATTGAAGTAAGGATTTACGATAGCACGTATTGTTTTTAAATAACATGAAATTTTAGTTTTTCGATCATAACTTTTTTTCTAGTGAACAAATATCGTCATATGAATACATGGTACCTAAGTTAACCATCTCCTATCGATTTAAAAAAAATCGTCCAAATCGGTTCAGTAGATCAGATGTTATGTGCGAACAAACAGACAAAAAAACATACGCTTTGAATTGAGAACCTCCTCCTTTTTTGAAGTCGGTTAAAAATTGAAAGTAAAAGTAAGTAATTTGAATTGTGGGAGAAGGAGTTAGAGTAAGACTTGGAAAATTGGTGCAAGTTTTTGCTTTTCATGGAAAATAATTTTCAACTAAAGTGGACTCTTTAGCTTTTTTCAAACACCACAAATCAAAATCTTATTTTTTAAAAATGTGTGTCACTTTAATGATCGTTCATACCCCCCCCCCCTCGCAGTGCAAAAAAACATTACACAGCAGATTTTTCCCAATAACTCAACACTCATGGTGTTTGATACATTTTATTTGTTTGTAATGATGTTTTTTGGTCACAACCAATATGAAAATCACAAAAAATAGTTACTTTAATTTTTAACATATATTTATCATTTTCAGAATTTTTGACTTTTAATTTTACCTTGAATTTGACGTAAATGCAAGGTATAAAATACAGAATTTTATAAAGATACAAAAATTAACATAATATAATTGATTGTGTATATAATTTTTGAAAAAATAATACAGGTGCCGCAAATCAAAAACCATTTATTGCCACAATCGATTCAAAGCCCCCAAAAATGGCGCAAACGTCCATAAGAAAATTCTACAGCATCGAAGGACATCATTGCCAATTTTAACAAAGATCCGACCAAAACTGTCATTTTGTACCATAAAAAAATATGGGGCACATTCCCATGGGAGGATGTACCTGCATAAGGACATTACAATCATTAAAAAAAAAAAAAAACATGCAGCTATTCGAAAAAATCCTTGCAGACCTGGACTCGATCTCATTCCATCAGGAACTTCAACCTGACGCGCATAACCACTTGACCATCGGGTCGCTCATTGAAGTAAGGATTTACGATAGCAGATATTGTTTTAAATGACATGAAATGTTAGTTTTTCGATCATAACTTTTTTTCTAGTGAACAAATATCGTCATATGAGTACATGGTACCTAAGTTACACCATCTCCTATCGATTAAAAAAAAATTGTGCAAATCGGTTCAGTAGGAGATGTTATGTGCGAACAAACAAAAAAAAAGTATACGCTTTGAATTGAGAACCTCCTCCTTTTTCGAAATCGGATTAAAAAAAAAAAAAAAAAAAGAATTAAAATAAATAAATACTCTCCTACTGCACATTCAATTTATGTAGAACTTGGGGGGGGGGGGGGGAGTAATATTGTCCCCAGACACGTTTATGACTTCGAACGGCCCTGCAACCAAGGTACAGTAAAACTTCTATGAGCGACCAGCCCTTCATTTCGTGAAATTTTGGCTGCTCAGAGGAGGCCGCCTCTTCAGTTTTCATTAAAATTACGAGATATTTTCTATAATACCGAATATAAGCAAGTCGAACATATTTTTCTTTAAAATATGAGTACAATAATATTAATGTACTTTTTCATTGAGCTGCTAGAGATTTATAAAAACTCTTGGACGTTCACATGTATTACGCCGCCAACTCGGTCATTCCATCCAAGAACTGCAGCATCGTGCTTAAACATTGATGCAATTCAGATCGCTCATCAACGAATGAAGAAAGGTGAATGAAATTTTTACTTCAAAATTATCAATCCGTTAACAGCCAACAAGACCTCCCTCAAGCCCAAAACGGCTAAAGATTAGAAATAGGAAGCGAACAGATTTGTCTGCAAAATTGAATTGATGAACGCATTTGGCGGCCGTACGGAGGAGTCTGGTGGCCGCAAATCCAGGATGAATAGTAAAACTTGAATATTTAACAAAATAAATTTGAGACAAAGGATACTCTTCAAATTCTGGACCTTATGTCCACCCCGCTGAGAAAACTGGATCTTATGCCATCACTGTCCAAAAATGTGGAACTTCTGCTTGTGGACCTTTTGTCTTCACAGAAGTGGAAGTGGACCTTTTGTCTGTCGGACCTTATGTTTCTTGGATCTTATGGCCATTGGCCTTATGGTCTGCGGGACCTTCTGTCTCTCGGATCTTCTATCCCGCGGACCTTTTGGACGTGGATCTTCTGTTCGTGGACATTTTAGTTTAGGACCTTATAATCGGATCCTGGTAGCCGGTGCTATGGGAAATTTTAACATTAACGTCGATAGGGTAAAAAATCCGACCGACTTAAAAATGGCCATTAGGAGGGGTGACAATTTAGGAGATGTTTTACTGCATTCTAAAATTATCATATTAAAGCGGAATGTGGGGAAATGTCACGTCACAAATTTAAAATGTACTCAACAGTGAAAGTTTTCATTGAGAGTTTTGGAATACTCTATAGTATTGAATGTTTTATCAATGCAATTTAAGTACATTTTTATCAGCTGGATAAGGGACACGGTTTAATAGAGTTTACTACAGAGTGGAAAATCAAGAGAAAAAGAACTTTTTATTTAAACTTTTTTTAAAAGAGTATGCAAATATGGTAATATTCTCCTATAAGGCGGTTTCGGCGGAGAAGTTTGCTTTTTTGCTATGTAAAATCTAGTATCCTTATTATATAAAGAATATGTAAGCGCATAAGTAAAATTGTGCTTGGTTAAATGTATGTGTTAATTATAGAACGGCTAAATTTTAGTGTTAACTTGCTTAAATGGTATCCAAGATGTGTTTTTATGTCCAGGAAATGTTTTTTGAACTGTTAATTAAATGTTTATTAACATTGTTAACTTTTTATACCGTTTGAAAGAATAATTATTAAAATAGTAACTATCAATCTTCCAGATGATGATGACGAAAATATTGATGGTGATGACGATGATGATGGTGTTGATAATAATGACAATAATCAGAGTAAATTGAATTTTTTAGCAAAACAATTATCTTTTGTCCCAGAAAATTTGTAATCATAATGATAATCATAACAACTGTTATGTGATTGTATTTGAACAGCATTTATTTCAAATTAGTTATAAATTTTAAGTAGAAACATTCTGTGGCAAACAAATAAGAGTAGAAAATGAGTTCTAAAAGAAAAAGAAAATTATCAGCACTCTCAGAGCATTATCGAAATGAAAAGTAAAAAATAAGGAAATAAAAAGTGATAACGCCTAGATAAGAGGGTTAAATTTTCAAAATAACTACTTGACATTATCTGACTGATAAGCGGTATTTGCCTTGACCTTCAGATAACACATGGAGCTTTCTATATTTGAAAATAGCCTGATTAATTCTGCAATATCTTGACGGACGATCAAATATGTGTCAAATTTAATTCAAATGAGGAGAGATTGGAATGATAAATGCATGTTATTGGGTTGAAGTAATCCTGCTAAAAGAGATTTTAATAAAGTGAGGCATACGTTGTTGGAGCTATTATTTCGTCCTTACTTAGATAATAAATGACACGTAGGTGTTTTCCAACACCCCAGTCAATAATGTGACTATTAACTAAAAAAAGCAAAATTAAAAAATCAAGTAGTTAGTAATTATGCTTGATGATCTCGTAGTCGATACATGCTGGGATGAGGGGACTCTTTGATCAAACCATACATTTTGTAGGACGAATATTTTTTCCACTAATGTTAATAATTTTCTTAATATTTAATAAAAATACCTTCAGTTAGTATTAAATTTTTGAGAATCGTCAAAACGACATATTTTATCCCTGCTACCCCTGTTAGCTAACACAGTCCAGTATTTTGTTCTATGAAATTATCTGGCGTCTCATTAAAGGACACTATTCAAGAAGATTCAGCTTGAGTGTGGTTGTTTTCTTCATTAGGGATCTGTTCTACATTTTTAAAACGTAGGACCGGGATAACGTACCGCGCAATTTGTAGGACAATGTGATGAAAATTATATGCTTATTAACTAAGTAATAGAGAAATAATCAGGAAGTTAGTAATCGCTTTTGATGACCTAGTAATTGATACATCTTGGGAGATGGGGGACACTTCGATCAAAGCATACGCTTTATAGAACGAATATTTTTTTTAATAATGTTAATAATTTTCTTAACATTTAATGAAATACCAACAGTTAGTAATAAATAGTTGAGAATCGTCAAATAGGCAAATTTTGTCTCAGCTACCCCTGTTAGTTACCACAATCCAGAGTTTCGTTCAGGAAATTGTTGGGCGTCTCATTGAAATGAAGCTATTCAAGAAGATTCAACTTGATAGTAATTATTTTTTCATCAGGGATCTGTACTATGTTTTTAGATCGTATGACCGGAATAATGTACCACGCAATTTGTAGGACAATGTGACTGTTAAATTATATGCATATTAACTAAGCAATAGACAAAAAAATCAGGAAGTTAGTAATTGTTTTTGATGACCTTTTAATTGATACATGTTAAGAGGAGGGGGACTCTTTGATCAAACCTTTGTAGGACAAATATTTTTTTCACTGATGCTAATAATTATCTCAAGATTTAATTAAAACAGTCACAGTTAGTGATAAGTTTTTGAGAAGCGTAAAATCGACACATTTTATCCCTGCTATCCCTGTTAGCTACCACAATCAAGAATTGTTGTAAGAGAAAAGTTGGGCGTCTCATTAAAATGAAATTACTTAAGGAAAATTATCTTTATGGTAATCAACAGTGAAATCTCTATCGGGGATCCCTGACTATTAATACTTTTCTCAACTTACAAATAAGTCAGCAGCGAATTCCGTCTCCCTGTAAATAGGGCTCTTCCTTCCCAATACCCCTGCTGTCACGAAGACGAACTTACAGAAAAGATCGCCTGTGATTTATGGCCGCCAAGGGGATCGCGAAGCGAGAGATCCGCTACGAATGTTTCTCATTACATTCCTTTTCTTTTACAGCCCTTAATTTCATTATCCTTGTCCTCTATGAATTTCCAAGACAAACGTAAGAATTTATAGCTCTCGCAATGAATAGTTTGGCAACAAATATGAATACTGTAGACGTCTAATGCATGTACCTGAGAGTAAAATAAATGAAATTTCGTTAGCATGGTGACTTGCGACGCCTCCAATCTTTAGGGGAAGGGTGTAAAAAGAAGTCAGTTGGGGATAAAGGGAGTCAGAATTCCAATGCTTCAGCATTGCATCCTTTCCATTTTTTCGGGATGAACTGAGACATAAAATTTTGTGCATTGTATCTGAGACTTACACTCCATGATTGAAACTGGGTATGAAAAATTTGACGCTATGACTGCTTGATCGTGAATAAAATCGTGTTTCATTTACCCCACAGTGTTTCCTTTTACCCCGCAGACTATGGAATACACGGAAATTCCCCATTTATTTTCCCATGATTTTAAGGTGGGTTAATAATCGTAATATGCGCAATGGCTTTGGAAACTTAAGAAGTTATCAACACTATCTGTGATCCGTAGGTAGCTTGAAACCCCTGAATTCTCCAAATGCAACGTGAAATCATTTAAAAAGAGAAGTCACAGAAAAAAAATAAAGTACGCGCTGAATTTATATAAAATAAACACAAAAATGTATTTCACATCTATATTTAATCTTCAAAAAATATTAATAATGAAATACTTAGTTGTTGCCATTTACTCCAGAGTCTATTATTTGTGGAGTAAATGGAAACACCTTAATTGCACATCAAAAAATTGAGTAATTGAAATTTGTTTTAAAAAGTTTTTAATATCCTTCCAAATGACTTCGCATTTGTAGATCTGCTGAAGAAGAAAATGTAAGAGCACTAAGCTTTAAAAAACTACTTTTTTCACACTGCCATTTTTAAACACCGGTGACTCTTACACCGTTAACACCATTGTTTGGAAACGTGTGTTTTACTCTCAGGATCGCTTCCATATGTTGCCTAGTCTTCACTCGTCAAAAATTTAGCTTCAAAAATTACCGTAAGTGTGGTCATTGAGAAAGGGTGGATTCACACAGAAATTTTTCAAGGGAGGGGCGATTGATATCATTACTTATTTTTTACTAAGTATTCTGGTTTGCAAATAATGATCACATAGATTTCGGACTTCAATTTCGAAAGATTTCCGGACGAGAGCCCAAACTTCCTTCCTTCAACATCATTCTTAAACTCGTAAGTTTTTTGAACTTCAGTGTTAAAGATTTACTAATGGAAGGACATCAAAGGGAGGGGCGATCGCTCCATCGCCTATCCCTTGTATCCGCCCCCGTCATGGAGTTTGTTTTTATATTTACCTCATTTTATTTTTGACCACAACTGACCCTGACCGTTCTTTCGTAAATGGGATGGACAATTCCAAAGTTAATTATGTCCATCGAAACCAGCAGGGGTTCCCGAACTTTTCCGTTTCTCTGCTGACACTCTTTAAAGAATTAGAATTTTCTCATGGCACCCAAGTCTCCTTATTTCATTGTTATTAATGTGTACCACGGACACTTCGTGACACCCTTCGCCTCTCCATGTGGAACCAAAAGTGTGGTGCCACGGTACCCACTTTGGGAACTCCTAGATTACATCAAAGGGACGATTCTTGTTCATTCTTAACGTTTTTACGGTTACTGTTTGCACCGAACGTTAGAAATCTAAGCAATCGAATTCAAGAAATCAATTGCTTAGATTTCTTGAATTTTCGTATGAATCCGTGCACTGATCATCGTAGATAATCAGGATTACAATGTCACACCGAATATATTGGTGCAACCTTTCAATTATTTCACCGAAATATTTACCAAAGAGAAAGCAGCTGTGTGTAGAGAGAGCTTGCAACTTACTCCGAAAGTAATAAGTTAGAAAATCACTCCCAACATATAATTTTACAGTAACACATAAATAAACAAGCAAGCACCAAAAAAGACACCTCTTTTTTTTTAATGCCCCACTTGTCCTTCAAAAGTTTCCGGCAGGCGGGAATGAAAGAGAAAGAAAGAAAAAAAACTGAATTATTACTGGGCGTCAGCCTGAACACTTCCTTTTAGCTCAGACCCCCCGCCCCAGAGTCTGTAATTTAACAACAACTAAAAAAAGGGGAATCTCTCCCGCCAAGATTCCTGAGCAAGATCAAAACAAACAAAGGAACATATTTGGCAATTTATCGCATTATTTGGCCTTACAAATGATCGAAGCTGTTCTGTTGTTAGGGCCCTAGCCGCAAATGATGTCCCGTTTTTGCTTTTAGTCCGTCAAGTTGTGACAGTTTATGACAAGGGGAGGGAGGGGGTGACAAGAAGTGTGACATCACGCATTCTTTAAAAAAGGATAAGTTGATGAAAATATTGTGACATGTGACAGAATAGGAAGGGAGAAGATGAAGTGTGACACCGTGACCGAGGGCGAGAGGAGGATGGAGTCAAAAATGCTGAGAAAAAGTGAGTCCTGCCCCCCCCCCCCAAACTCAATGGCGAAAATCCCCCCCCCCCCCGAAAAAAAAGAATTCCCCAACCCTCCTGTTCCTTTAATTTTTATTGTTACCCCTCTTTTTTATTCATTTATTTTTTTAAATATTATTTCTTTATTTTTTTAAATTATAACTATTATTTTTTTATATATTATTAATTTTTTAAAAGTTCGAATTATGCGCAGAATAGAATCGTTTTTTCCCCTTCCAGACATTCCAAGCACACACACACGCACACAAAATAACAAAATAAATAAATAATAAAAAAATGAAAGAAAGAATTTAAATTAAAAAATAAATTAATGAATAATTTTCATTAAAAAAATCAGTAAATAATTTAAATTAAAAAAATTAATTAATTAATAATTTAAATAAAATTAATTTGTTAAAAAAATCCCCCCCCCCAAAAAGAAAAAAATCTGATGGCGCAACTTGCGCCATAATCCCCAGCCCCTGTGGGCACCCCCGGAAAGATAAACTAATTCTATTCTTCTCAACTAATTGCACAATATTATCAGTGGCTCTTATTGGATGTCTTCACATCCAAAAGCTCCCTTTTTACGCTGAAAAAGGAATTTCTTGAAGCTCCGAAACACATATGTGCCTTTTGCAATTCTGTGTCTTTTTACGTGGTTTATTTTCTTTTCTCTGAAATCCAAAGGTATTGATTGAATTCAAAACTAATTACATGTTTAGAAATCACACGGGTGCCTAACTAGGGTGAGGGTCATGACGCAGACTGCGCTATTGAAATTTTTATATGAGTTTGATTTTTTGCGTATTTTTCTCTTTAATGGGGGGGGGGGGCTCGTTCCTGGAGGTTCGTCGCGGTATGGGAAGAGGTGCACCGTTGCTCGTAGGGGTATGGGGGTATACAGCGGTACAACAATGAAATATATTAATTTTTAGGAGATTGTCAACGGATTTATTTGTTAGAGAATTCTCAATTTTACAATGTACACTGTAAAAAATGAATGTTGTTTTTTATAGTAATAAACTGTAAAATTGCAAACTTTACAGTACTAAACTGCTAAATTGCTAATTTTACTGTATTAAACTGTAAAATTGCTTAATTTTACAGTTTATTACCATGCACTTTACAGTTTTAAACTGGAACCTCTGCTGCCAGTATTATACTGTTGTTTTTACAGTATAATACAGCTAAATTTGACACCAATAAACTGTAAAAGTTCTTACTTTACAGTAAGAAACTGTAAAATGTCTAGTTTTACAGTTTATTACAGTGCATTTTACAGTTTTAAATTGGAACTTCGGCAGAAATTCTTCAGAATTATACTGTGGAAACAACAGTTCATTTTTTGCAGTGTATATTTTACAAGAATCTAGTTTAAGCAGCAGTCTAATCGTAAATGTATCTCCTTTGTATTTAACTAATCACAATTAAACTTGGTAGAATTCTTTACAAATCATAGGAGTGACATGTTCCGCTGAGATTTTGTTAATGTACTCTCATCACTCAAGCGAGAAAACCCTGTGGTTCAGCTAAATAGGCCGAGTTGGGGTCAACTCTCAGAGCGCCCTTGCTTTTTTACCTTCCACTGTTGTTACAGTATCCTTTTTGACTGTCTTTTTAACGATTTTCTTTCCTTTCTCATTTGTTATTTTTTTCCCTTTTCCTTTATTTATCTCCCACTTTTTTTTTTTTTTTAGAAACAATTCAAATTTGAAAGATTGAATACAACAGGTATTTTGTTGATAAATACATAAGATAGAACTGCGTTTTTAAGTTTTAATAAAAAATATATCCATTACTGAAATTTTGAAACAACCTTGAAATCCTCATTCCCTTACTTTTGTCTGCATTGATCCGAGACTAAACATATTTTCAAAGATTTTCTCCCTCACTCTCTCTTTAAAAATTTTATCAGAGTCCGAATTTTTTTTCTGTTCAATTTTAAACATTTACATGCATGTAAATGTTTAAAATTGTCAAACATTTGCATGCATTGGCTCCAACAACAAGAGCAGAAAGGAACTAACCCTCTTCAAAGTGTTAAATTTTTAAAGAAATATCTTGGATTAGATTTTGATCTTAATTTTTAAAAAATGCTCTTGAGCCAATTTTGCAAACACGGCAATAAATAAAATTGCAAAGTTTATAACCGCTCTGTTCGAAACTTTTGCATAAATGAGCTAAATTAATGCAGAGAACCTTGAGGTGAGATCTCCCTAAAGAAGATTATTATTCATTCACGTTTTAAAAACACCTCTTAAAGCCTCGAACTGCTGTCTCGCTTTGATGTATGCTTCTAAAGTATTTTATTCATCACCATTCTCCTAGCCTTGTTCTTCAAAGCCCTTGAAATCACCAGAAAGAAAAGAAAGAGAGAAAGAATAATCTTCTTTTTATTTCTTTTCTCGAACGCTCTTAAATAATAATAGAAAATGGATGGATTAAAAAGCCAATCATTTAACATCACCTTTTGCTCTAAGCACAACCTTCTTGGCGAGAATCAAGGTTCCTTGGCGTTTAACTTTTAAGTGCATCGAAACTGCTTCCAGCGATTTACGTCCGAATTCATAAGGAAGGAAGAACGAAGAAAAAGCCCGGAAAAAGAAAGACAACGCCAAAAGAAAAAAAAGAAAATGAAAGAACAAAAAAAAGCCTATTGCGTAATCTCCGGGAGCAACACTAAGCCAAGGCCAACCCGATTTTTACATCCTCATCCCACCCCCTCACCTACCACGCAAGGCCAAGAAAGAGCGAGAGATAAAAAAAATCTCGCCATTTTGTGTTTTAGGGGATGAAATGTCTACCCCCACTTTTACCGAAGAACGTAAAAAAAAAATAATAATAAAGCAATAAAGAGAAAGAGACCTTCCTTGATTGAGCTGTGTTCAAAATCTGATGAATTTAGACACTGCTTTAACCTTGCTAATCATATTTTAAGTGCTGATGACTCTTTTGTTGCGTTAATAGACATGTTCATAAAAAGTAATTTATTTATTCATAGTTTCATTGATCAGGCTTTGCTTTAATTGCGTTGCTCTTTAACACAGCCGCAAAATGTTTTGGGATTTGAAATGGAACTGTTCTTATTCTGATGGTGTAAGTTGGTTTACAACAAGCCACAAGAAACGCGTAAAATTAAAGAATCAGTCTACTTTTACTGTACAATTTCAGCTCAAAATTCTGTGTGGATAAGTGGCCACGTGCTGGAAAGTAGAAACGATGTTCAATTCTTCCCACTCTTGGATTACACAACTCAATGTGCAATCTTTTTCTTTCTTGGAAATTGCACATGGATTTGTCTATACCAGTAGAGTCATTTTTACCACACAGGAGCGTGCACAATGTCCGGATTAGATCCAGGCCCGTTATTCCGATTTTTTTCAGGAGGGTCAAAGGTTGTATACTCGATGTAAATTATATCAAAAAACAGCAAAAATCACAACCACCTGCACGTGAATATATTGATTGCCAAATACGTGGGGAGCAATTGACCTCCCCCCGACCCTCGAAATTGATAGGCCTGGTTATCTCTTTTTCTTAAATTTTAATACCTGATAGAACCTACGCAAAGCAATCCCCCCCCCCCCGCACTTCCCAAAAATGCCCTCCTTGCTTAAACTGGAAAGGGAAAGTTTCAACCTATTAAATATTCCTGTCTTGACTATTAGACATTGTTAAGAGACTAATAAACACAAAATTTCACCATCGCCGAATTTTAAAACGCAATGATTGATTTTTAATGATTTTCTTTAAAAACCGGGGGAGGGGACAGAGATCATCTGACAAGGGGGCAGCCTTGACTCTTGGGGGCCATGGTGATTCTTCAGTCAAAAATCTTTTTCTTGAAGACCTTCTCATTGGGATTTGGGGATTTTCCGCAAAATTTTAATCACCGGAAAATCCCTTTTTTTAGGAAATTTTAGAAGAAAGTTCGAGAGACACAATCGAACGTAGTTAAAACGAACTCCAACATATTTACTAATGTTCTCTAAATGAACTATACTCAGGGACGTCATTTCAAGTTTTTTCAGGGGGGGTGGGGGCAAAGGGTAAAAGCAGAATACAATTTCACCAGAAAACAACAAAAACCACGGACCTTATGTTCCTCAGATCTTATTGCCATTGGACCTTATGTCTGGCGGACTTTCTGTCTCCCGGATCTTCTATACCTCGGACCTTTTGGACGTGGATCTTCTATTTGTGGACTTTTTGGTTTTGGACCTTATTGCCGGATCCCATTATAACCAATTCCAAAATCAGTTCGTTATAACCCTATCTCGTTTTATCCGAGAAGCAATTAACAACAAGCAGAAAAACGGGGATCGATATTGTGGTAGCAGCAATTCGTTTTAAGCGTGCTCGAATCAACGAGGTTAAACTATGTACACCTTGAGAACGAATCGGGAGAGTTGGCAACTTTCGTAATCCGGTGTTCTTTTCTCTTCAATTTTTATGGACGCATGTCCACCCCCCTTTTTTCCAATGGGCACTCTGGGCACGTGCCCAGGACCCCGCAGTCGATAGGGGCTCCCAGTTCCAGGTGTAGATCAAAAAGAAGTGGATTACAGGAGAAATGTACTCAAACACAGGCTGCAAAGATCTCGTTCCCAACAATAGAAATTATTTGCGATGCGGTGGAATTTTTGCGTGAATTTGATTAATTTCTTGCAGATCACTTAAAAAAAATGGGAATCCTGAAAAAGTAACATTTCTTATTTATCATGGAATATTTGTAATAAGTTTACTGACGAAACGGGAAAACAAGTCCTGAAATAATATTAAGTTAACTTAGCAAAAAATATTTTCAAATTAACGTTTGTGTTGGTAGTACGCCCGATCTGTCATTCCCTATCTGTTTCATGTTAACCAGCTACTTTTTGTAATTCGATACGTAAAAGACCATGTTCCTGCAAAAAAGGGTGCTAAAATTTACTGTGGATTCTCGCTAGAACACAATTAGAAATAGAAATAAATCTCGAACCTCGCTTATGTACTTTACCTATTCTAACAAAATAGTTGCAGGTCAAAATCATAGGGTCTCCCTGTCGACATGCGCAGTAGTAGACCTATTTTTGTTGATTCCCTATAGACATATTTTAGTTAGCCCTTATTTAGTAGTTTTGAACCTATTATGGCCCACGATTGGCTAAAAACAGCCCTGCCCCTGTATACAGGTGGAGCGCCTCGATGGGAGGTCACTGTGAGACTGTGACCTCCCCAAAAATTTCCGTATTCGGCACATTTTGGCGATGATTCGGCAATTTGAAGACAATATTGCAACATTGAGATTATTTGTTCTTTTTATTTTTTAGAATTGATTTTTAAAAGATGTCTAATGCTTTTTCTCAATAATGTTATGCATGTACGACATGTGTGCAGTAGAGATGAGCTCGAGCTCACTTTTGAAGGCCCGAGCCCGAGAATTTTTAATCCGAGCCCGCCCGAGCCCGAGTGATATTGTCTTGTTTTGAGCCCGACCCGGCTCGAGCCTGAGGTGCATCAAACATCAATATATATTTTTAATTTCCACTTGGGGTGCACTTCCATATGGTATATCGTAATAGCAATCGCAAATATATTATAAGTGGGTGCTATCTTTTTGAATTATTATTACTATTATTTTAATTTTTCATGTTCAGCAATTATCAATTGAAACATTTTTAAATATTTCAAAAAAAAAGTTTTTCACATCACAGAAAGCAAAAAAGCACAAAATAGAAACATTAAAATTACCACGCGATATCTTTGTTCCATCTTTTAAGTAACATGTATTTACCCAAAAAAATGAAATAAAATGAAAATTCCATTTGTAATTTAAAAAAAAAAAGTAAAAGTCCTATTACTTTATAGAACTTAGCATTCAGTTCAATTTTGCAGTTTTTACAACTAAACCAATATTTAATGTAACAGTTCAAGCATAATGCAAAAATGATAAAATTAAGAAATATATTATTTTTGTTTTCAAATATCGGGTATATTTTTAGAAAAGTTTTAAAACTTTTTAACGCTAAATGCATATTAATTTTCTTGAAATTCAAAGAAGAATCAAGATAAAAATGCAAATTTTCAAATAAAAATATAGCGCTAACAAATGTTCATTTATTTTCTGATTTTACCCTTTTATTATTATTATTATCATTATTATTAATAGTAGTAATACTGGTATTATTTTACTTCCGTTCACAAACTCAGCAGTGCCACACAAAATTAAAAATTTCCTTTTATACTTAAAAAATAATACCACTTGCACTACATCACACAAAGCTTGGAGATAATTTTTGTTTGCAGTAGCTACTTTCGCTTTGAATATATACATAAATATGTCAAAATAAAATATAAAAGAATGTAAGTTGCGGACATATCTTTTCCGAAACACAGCTAAAACGAGATTCTCCTCTCATCTTCTCAAGTATGAGCTCTTTATATTCAACATTTTTTTTTTTTTTCAAAATTAAAGCATATTTTCATACTATTATAAGTTCCATATAATATATTTGTACTTAAATAAAACATGAAATGCCTAGAAATTCTCAGAAATGTTGATTCATAATAATAGAGTGCAAAAAGAAACTTACCCTTGTGGTTCTATCGTGAAAAGTAGCAACAGAAGAATTTCGCATAAACAACCGCGAGCAAAATCGTGCTTTAAAATAAAAATATGCAAACAAAATAAAATCCAGATGTTCCGAATATATAAGATTTTATTGAAGCATTAATTATTCTTACGCTGTTTTACTAAGATATTTCTTTTATTTTTACATTTCTAAATTCCTTAAATTTTTGATTTTTTGTTGTGCTTTAAAAAAAGTATAGCGTCCACTGAATCTGGGCTTAAGTTACTTCTCCGTTCTTCCAAAACACGACCAGCTATGCTTAAATCTCTTTCACTAGTTGTACTACTGGCAGGTATACTGAAAATTCTCTTTGCAATATTTGCCAGATTAGGGAAAGGAGATTTTTTCCACCAATTCAACAAGTTTTCATCCGCTATCTCTTCGTTCAAAGAAAACTCCACGTAATTTTGAACTTCATCTGTGTTGTTGCTGTTGTTGTTTCTAATACCACTCGGGTATCCGAGCCCGAGTAGGTGAAATCTGCTCGATTTAAGGCAGGAAAGATACGGCTTCCGTTTTTAAGAGCACCATTTAGGTGGAAGACCGATTTAAGCTCAACACACATGCCAGAAGGACCCGTTCATAGGGTAGGCATCCATTCATAACTCACTTTCACACACACAGAAAGGACAATGACAGGAGAGAGAGAAAGTACACCCATGCCCCAGCCGGGACTCGAACCCGGGGCCACCGCATCACGGTCAGACGTCGCTGACCACTAGACGAGGTAGCCGGCACTTCATCTGTAGAAGCGGGAAGTACTTTTGAGTCGCTCCACTCATCAAAAATATCCATCTCGTTTTGAGAGCATGCGTTCATCATTTGACGTATTTACTTTAAAACGTTAGATTTTTCTTCTTCCGTGAGCATTCTCAACGATTTAAACTTGGGGTGAAGAAATGTTGCCATTTTATGAACTTCATCCATTTCTATTTTCTTCTCTAGCCGTTTTAGAGTATTTGCCTTCAGCGTTTTCTTCAGCTCCGAATCCGTTATTTTCGAAGCGCAGATCTTTTTGAAATATTCTCTCCAAAGCGAAACTTGATGCAACGTGGGGCGCAAATTACTTTCAAGTTTCACACTGGCTTCTTCAAACACTTTTAGAAAGTCAAGAAGTGTTTCCAGAACTTCTGGACCAATTTCGTCCATTCTGTGCGTCTCGTGGATCTTTTCAAGTACTTTTTTAATATCCGGAAGTTGTTCGAGCAAGGATCTTGGCGGGATCCGGCTAAAAGGTCAAAAACCAAAAGGTCCACGAACAGAAGATCCACGGCCAGAAGGTCCGCGGGTTTGAAGATCCGCGAGACAGAAGGTCCGCCAGACATAAGGTCCAGGTAACATAAGGTCCGATAGCTAAAAGATCCGCAAACAGAAGGTCCACATTTTTGGACAGCGATGGCATAAGGTCCGGATTTCTCAGCGGGTGGACAAAAGATCCAGATTTTGGGTTTATCTTTTGTCTTCAACTTATTTTGTTAAATATTCAAGTTTTACGTGGTAATTACAACCATAATACATGTTTTTAAATATAAAATGTCTCTGTATAGATCCCCTTTCCCCCACTCATGAGATGTAAAGGTAGTTTAAGCATTAGGTTGCCCTTTTTTTGGCTCAGAGTGTTTCATCTCGTTTCCACTTCTTGATGAACAGTTTTCTTCAGTTCCTGCACTGCACCTGATTTTTTCAAATACCTCACCAAAGCCTTGCAGCTCTCCACTGAGGATTTCAGTGCTGCAAATTCATTGGCAGTTTCCGTGTAACTATGTTTAAGCACCGTGTTCAATAAGTGACACATGCAGGTTAACCTTTTGCAGCACTTCAAAGTGACACATGCAGGTTAACCTTTTGCAGCACTTCAAAGCTGAAACGATGTTTGGTCCCCCGTCTGTTACAAAGGTGCAATTTGACAACACTGAAGTATCAAACCCAATTTTCTTCAGTGTGTCCAAAATTTCTGCCAAGATATTAGCACCAGTTTTTGGAATGTTCGGGAAACTGTACATAGCCGAAACCAAGAGTTTGAGCTCAAAGTTGTCATCAATGAAATGGCATGTAATTCAAATATAGGACAGTTGTCTGTATGGTTCTGTCCACAAATCTGTTGTCAAAGCACCTCCAATGTCCTTTAAAATTTGGTTAATTTTAGGCAAAATGTCCTTCCCGCACTCTTCTGCAGCAAGACGCACGTGCTTAGATATCGTCGTACGGTGTGGAATGACATCTTTGGCGTTTGCTTTTCCCAACGTTGAGCCTAAATTTATCAAATTCTGTGCCAAATCTAGAAATCCTTGGCCTTCAACTATGTCGAAAGGTCGCAAATCATTCGTGCACAATTTTACACAACCTTCCAATATTTTAGCTTTCTCATTGGAAGATACTTGCTTTGCTGGAATTTGGAAGTATGTTTGAAGAGGTTTAGTAGAAGATGAACTAATAGAGCAAGTTTTAGCATGTCGAGAAAGGCTGCTCGACCCTGATGGGCTTTTGTATTTCAAAATGCTCTTACACGTACTGCACTGCACATAGTCCAATTTAAAATTTGACTGCGAATCGAAAACTTCCCGAAAATGCTTCCATACTGAAGACTTTCCAACATCGTTTTGCATACAGTTGGATTTTCCGGACTTTATTTTGGAGAGAATATCTTTGTTTCCGTTCATACTGTAAAGCAATAGCAAATACAAAACCTACTAGCTCTTGAGTGTGAACTGAACTAAAAATGGTTGTTCAATTAACACTAGACTTGTAAAAAAAGAAAAAAACCCATGAGGATTAAAAAAAAAAAAAAGAACTAAAAATAGCCTTCAAATGCAACCAATCCTAACTTTACCAGTAAGTATTATCTAAAATAAGATCTTTCCCATGACTTTTTACAACACTCCTTCCAGATTCGTGGGAATTTTGTCAACAGTCAACCTTCAATCAGAGAAAAACGTTTTATGACTTCTGTCTCTTAATGGCCTTTCAAGCACCACGGGGTTTGCGTCATTTGTCCCCACTTTCTACCACTTTCTACTGACCATTTACACCCCAGCCCAGCAGATCGCTTGCTTTCCGATGTGCGGAAGCTGAGAAACGATGTATGGGAGGGTCATGGATGTCATAGATGTCAGGGTGGGATGGGAGGTGATAGATGTCATTTCTCTGAAACTCTTCCTGAACAAAGCCAATTCTGCCATTAAGAAAAACTGTCCTCGCGCTCTTTAAGTACCCCAATATTTTTTTCCGTGAACGTTGTATTTGTATAAAACCTGGCTATCTTAATATGAGATCGAACCCGAGCCCGAAAGCTGCTTGAAATTAAAGGGCCCGAGTTCGTCTCGGGCTCGGGCCTGGGCTTTCGGGCTCGTTCCGAGCCAGGCTCATCTCTAGTGTGAAAGCTTATATTTTATCATTCGGTAAAATTGGAACTTCATTCGACAAATTGATAATTTTCCTCTTCCCAAAAATTTTAGTTTCGGACGCCCCTGTCTACAGGTTAAAATTTTTGAGCGAAAAAAGAAAACAGAGATTCTTTCAAAAATGAATAAGTGGCGTTAGAAATAGAATCGCCAATTCGAATCTAAAAAGAGTCCCCGCCAAGCCACGCTTAGCAACCCAAACGTAAACATTCATCACATGAGCCGCTCTACAACCACAAAGCTTTCAAGGTCAAGGTTTCGGAGCTTATTTTGGTTTGCGCAATACGAAAAGCCGGCGTCTGTGTTTCAGTTCCACGAGGCCCTTAAAATTCGCGCTCACCGAAATGCTTAGTTATAGTTTCGGAGTTAACTCCAGGGTATTTTTACGAGGCATAAATATCAACTTAGTTCGTTTTATTATGATAGCCAGATGCTGGTTATTCGCATGGTGCCTTTCTTAAATAACTTCCTTTGTGAGAACGTTCTGTGAGGAAAAAGCTTTGCAGTTAGTGTTGTTTAACTAAACAACTCTTTCAACTTTCAGGACGCTTTCATTTATTTTTTAAAACTTTACTCTTTGGTATTTTTACTTTCCCATTTTCTCTCGAATAAACAAAGTATCTGAGCCGTGACGAGCTCAGACGGAATTTCGATGGGTTTGCATTTTTTAATAGGCTGCTTTTTATTTTATTTTTGTTTAGCCGAAGGGTGTTGAAGAAAAAGTGGAATTTAAAGCTTTTTCCATTCTTTAGTTGAGAGAACTTCGTAAATGAGTCACGCTGTGAGGGGCAGGGTTTTTCGTGAAATTGTGACAATTTGTGGCAAAGGGAGTGGGACGGAGGACAAAAAGTGTAACATCCATTTTTCCAACAATATGCTCGCAGTTACAAAGTTGACACTTTGTAACTGGGAGAGGGGGGATTTGTCTAAAAAAAAAGTGAAATCAGGTTCTTGGTCGGATTTGCGTATTTTATAGGATGATGAACACAGTTTGAACTTCAAATTTTCCGCCTTAAAACTTCAATGGAAAGATTACTGCCTGTTTCTATTCATATGATTTTTTTTATTTGCATTTTATGCGTGTTTCTGTGTAAAATAATGTCCCAGTTTATGTACGTTTCCAGCGGGCGCTTGGTCGTTCGTTGGTTTTATCTTCCTCCCGTCATCTACATCAGTTAAACCGCTCACCAGGGTAGTACGGTGGTGACTGTGCGGTAATCAATGAAATAAAGCCTTAGTAAGTAACACAGTTATGCAATAATTACCAAATAACCATTGATTATGACATTCAAAAATATAACCGTGCGCTGTTTAATTTTCTAAAGAGACAGAGGAGATCAAAATAGAGATGTTACCTTTTCGAAATAAACGATTCAATTTCAAAATGTGTAGCCTGAATGTATGATGTGGCTATGAGAGATTAAAAATATAAAAACGTCGAAAGCAGCAAAAAAAGGGGGGGGCAGCGAGTCGGTTTTCCCTAAAACGTCGTGGGTGATGAAAAAACCGGTGGTCATATTAGGAATCCAGGAGGTCATTTTGCCTAAGAATCAGTAAGAATAGTGTCAGAAGCATTTTGAGGTGTTTTTTTTTTTTTTTTAATCTTTAGTGCGCTATGTTATTAGAGCAGAGTTTCTCAAAGTGGTGGCCAACGGATCCCGGCGGTCCGCGGTGCTGCCCTGCTAAAACGCAAAAAAAAATTGAAATTGAAGGACGAGTAACAATATTTTAATTCAAAACGAACACACATTCACAGGGGTGCCCATCCCCCCAAGCTCAATGGCGCAAATCCCCCCCCCCCCCAAAAAAAAAAAAATTTTTTTCACAATCCTCTTGTGCTTTTTATTTTTATTTTTACCTCTCTTTTTTATTTCATTTATTTTTTAAATATTATTATTTTTTTAATATTCATTTATTTGTTTAAATATTATATATTTATTCTTTTTCTTTTAAATTAATTTTTTAATTTGTTATTAATTTTCTAAAAGTACTAATTATGCGTCGAACAGAATCGCTTTTTTTCTCTTCCAGACATTCCAAGCACACTCACACACACAAAATAAATAATAAATAATAATAATAAAGAAATAAAAGAACTAATTTAAATTGAAAATATTAATTAATGAATAATTTTTATTAAAAAAATCTGTAAATAATTAAAAAATAAGTAAATAAATAAATTAGTTTTAAAAAAATCCCCCTCCCCCCAAAAAAAATTTTGATGCCGCAACTTGCGCCATACCCCCCCCCCCCCCTGTGGGCACCCCTACACATTCATAAAGAATAAAAAACTTCTTGTTTACGAACAAGCAGGCCACAGCAAGCGCCCCAGAACCTTCGATTTTGAAACATATTTCCACTCCTAAAAAAAATCGAATGGTATATTATATTTTGGTATGGATGGTATATTATGTTTCACAATGTACATCTAAAACCTATACGGAATAGAATTTTCTGATCTCTTGACCTTAAGCGACGGACCTGAAGCTGAATATTGCACATAACAAGCGATATTTAGCTTTTTTGATTTAAAAAAAGAGTTAGATTCTGTTGTCTCGAAAAGTCAATGTGGGAAATAGAAATAAGTTTACACGTTTATTAATTTTTTGCACATGAAACAAACGTGCAAACATTTTGTAAAAAAATATTTAAAAGTATCAAATCAAGTTTTTTTTTTTATTTTAAGTGAGGGTGGTGTGGGGGGGGGGAGGGTCCACGAAGTTAATAAATATTCAGGAGGGGGTCCGCGGAGGCTTAGACTCAGGGAACCACTGTATTAGAGAACGTTTCTCACCGACCTTCGCGGTTGCCCGGATTGTCCGACCTTCTCCCTTGAATTACTCTCCTCGAGTAAATTTTCGACGTTGAAGTTAAAAAGTTGAATTTTAGGCGAGTGCTATACTCGGTTACTTTAAAAGAGCCGTATCAAGATTAGAAAGTTTGCGCCGTCCCCATGGAAACTGTACAAAAGAAAACAGCGTCACTCTGTTTTTTCTGCATTGCCGTTGAGGTATTTATTTTCTGTTTGTCGAATGAGGCTTAAGCTTTTATTTATATTCTCATGTCTCAGTTATTTTTCAACGTTTTCTAACAAATCGAGTCATACATTAATACAGCAGAAATTTCTAAGGAAAAGTTCTGTACCTTAGAACCAGAACGACACAAGTCCAAAAATGGCGATTTTCACTGTATTAGTGCATATTATGTAGAATCTTTTTCTGCATCGACCCATGTGAACGGTATTCTATAAAACACATTCCTTCACAATTATTTAGCAGCATTAAAAGAGCGCAAATCCCATCCTTTGCATGCATCCGACAATCGTATTTCCCTGCTCCTGAAAAGTTACAAAAATGGACTTACGTTAGTCTGGTTCTGAGGTACAGAGTTGTGCTTTATTAACGTTGGTTTTTCAATAGAATAATAGTTTACGCACAAAGCAATTTTAACCGTTTACATTTAACCATTGTTGTAAAAGTTAAGAGGGGAAAAAGTCCATAGCGCCGTAACTATGACCACCATCAGGGGAAAAGTGCGGAGTGTAGGAAATTAATTTCACTTTGAGTCGCCAGCTCTCGCTACACAGAGTATAATGATGTTGAAGGAAAAGTGTTTGGGCTCTCCCCCGAAAATGTTTCGGAATTGAAGCCCAAAACCTATGTGTGATCAATATTTACAAATCAGCATGCATGGTAAAAAGTTAGTAATACAAATGAACCGCCCTTGTCTTGGGAAATTTCTGGATGAGCCTTTGCTTTAGAGCTGCCCATGCCCCTAAGTCCTTTTGAAAGCAAAATGTCTGTTCTTTCTTTTACAGACATTCCAAGAAGATGTAATGGTGTTCAGAGCAGGGCCCGGTTAACCTCTGAAGCTTGGAAAAGCTTGATCTCCTTTCGGGGCGCCCTGCTTTTTTTTTTTTTTTTTTTTTTTGGAGGGGGAAAGATTTCTGTATCATTGACACGTTGAAAAAAATCTTAACAAACAAAATTTCTAAAAGCAATTCAGCAGAACACAGCATTTAAAAAACCTAATAAAAGTATATGGTAAAAAAGTCGGGCCCCAGATTTTAAAATAGCCAGTGGGAGGTGTGGAGAAATAACGTTTTATGATATTTGCCTCCATTTTTAAAATCTTAGCCCAAAATTTTCATGAAGGGAGTGTTAAGGTTTACATTACATTTAGAAATGCTTTTAAAACCAGATATTAGAATTTTTAATTACATGTTTTTAGTCATTTTCGGGCCCCCTGAAAGTTTTGAGGGGAAGCTCCAAGCTTCCCAAGCTTTTTGGGTAATCACGCTTGCTTCAGAGCACTCTTCAAAATTTTCCTACGTTAACTAAATTCGCCATCTCACTCACTAGCTAGAATAGCAACGCAACGTGCGAAGAAAGTTGTGTACGTGACAATTGGAAGCCAAGCGAGTCAAAAGGGAGCTTTTTCCTATGCAGCTGCTGGCTCTTCAGCTCACCAGAAAACAACCGACTGCGTTCTCACGGCACATCGCGTGATTCGAACTCACTGGCTCACGCGAACACTGAATTTCTCATCTCTCTCTCGGTAGGTCGCATTTTACTAATAGCGCTTTTCGCATGCATTCCCACTGCTGGGAGAGAAATCGTGCGAAGTGTCTTGTTTGGAACGTTCATGGTGCAGAGAAAAATCGAAATTGCCGAGGATCGAAAGCTGGAGTTATCGGAACTGAAGTGGGTCACTAGTTTCGAATGGAATGAAGAAAAGGAAAGAAAACAATTACAGCTCTGCTAGTTTGTTCGAAGAAAGTTTCATATTGTTTTTGGAGCTCCCAGCAAGGGGCGCCCCGAACTAAAATTTTTGGGAGGGGAAAATTACCAATTTGCAGAAGGAAGTTCCAATTTTACCGAATGATAAAATACAAGCATGCACATTGCACACATGTCATACATGCAGTGAGAAAAAACATTAAAAAAAATTCAAAAAGCTAATAAGAATAAAATGTCTCAATGCTGCAATGTTGCCTTCAAATTGCCGAATCGTCAGCAAAATGTGCCGAATACGGAAATTGTTAGGAGATCACAGTGATCTCCCATCGGGGCGCTCCTGCTCCTAGCTAAAGATATAAGTAAGGATTCATTTTGTTGTTTACTAAAGGGTAGAAGGGTAGGGATAATTTTGTCAGAGACGTTGTTGTTGTCTTGTGCCAGCCAGGCTAGCAATTTAGGATGCGCTGCTTCACTTTTCCAACTGTGCCGTAATTTGGTGTGAAGTACGACTTCCACAGTGCACGCATGCCATAGGGACTCGCCAAAAGAGTAGGCAACCGTTCACAGCCCAACAACACATTCAAACGAAGAAAGGACAAGGACGGGAATGCGAGAGTACATCCATGCCCGAGCCGGGATTCGTACCCGGGACCACTCCATACGGGTCAGCCTTCGCTGACCACAAAACAAAACGGTCAATTTAAATGAGGAAAAAAAAGTTCATGCATTAAAAAAACAAGTTTAACATAGAAAACATACAAAATACGTCACTGGAAAAGCATAAGAAAACTACAATTCTGCACAAAAAAAAATTAATTTCGAGAATGCTAGAGAGATTATTGCTGCCCCTATTCCCTTATGCGCAATCGAATTTTAAGTAGATTTGTCTGAAGACAAATGCCAACAATCGTGAGGTGCACTATGCCGTCTATCTATCGTTTCTTTGAGCTTCTACTTTTCAGAAGTTCCCAAAATCCAGACCTCCGTGGACTCCTGAAAATTTACAAACTTTGCGCTCCCTTGAATGACTCACCACTGGTAAATTTTCAAAACTGAAGTTCAGAAAAGGCATTTTTAGACTATCTTTAGTGCTAAGCAGAAAGGAGGTTTAGGGTTCTAATAGGGACACGTTTCGCAATTGAAGTCCAAAACATATGAGATCAACAACCAAGATGTGTAAAAAAAAAATACGTAATAAAACCACACACAATCGCCCCTCCCTTCAAACATTTCTAGATCCGCCTTTGGCCTGTTCATAAAAAATTAGTCGCCTAGGCATTTTGTAGTCACATGGCGACCTGACGCTCTACACTAAAAAATGAGTGTTGTTTTTATAATAAAATACCGCTAATTTTATAGCAATAAACTGTAAAAATTGCTAATTTTACAGCAATAAACTGTAAAATTGCTACTTTTACAGTACTAAACTGTAAAATTGCTAATTTTACAATAATAAACTGATACATTGCTAATTTTACAGTATATTGCTGTGCATTTTACAGTTTTAAACTGGAACCTCTTCTGCCAGTATTATTCTGTTGTTTTTACAGTGTAACACAGCTAAATTTTACTGCAATAAACTGTAAAATTTCTAACTTAACAGTAAGAAGCTGTAAAATTATTAGTATTACAGTTTATTACTGTGCATTTTACAGTTTTAAATTGGAACCCCGGCTGCCAGTGCTATACTGTATAAACCACAGTTCATTTTTTGTAGTGTAGAATTATAAACTCCGACAGCAAAGTCTCTTGATACGAAATAAAAGATGGTTAAGTGGAAAACGTAGCTAGGCTCTCCTAGAAGAATAACTCTCTCCTTTTACATTTCATGCTTACTTAAGTACTCTTACCTTCTTATATTTAGAAGAAAAAAAAAAGCAAGAAATGCAGCACCCCTTTAAGCTACTTTAAATACCTTCAAGGACTGCAGGGGTCCGGTTCCCATTCATCTAACCAGGCAGCTGCAGAGAGACCCGGAAACTATAAATTTTATGACCAATCGTTCCGAAGAGGGGCTGGGGTCGAAAGGTCACACACACTCTTTCTCCCGACTCTAATTAAAGCGCTAACGCCGTAAAAAAAGGGAACTAGAGAACTACTTTTTTTCTCGGAACGAAAGGACCATTAAAGCCATCCTTTTTAGGTTTCTGAATATTCACGTGGTGTTCCTAGTTTCCTGTTTTTAGTGAAAGTACCAAAACAGTATCAAATGACTAGGGCAGGGATTCAAGTGAAACAGCACTGCGATCGCTTCGAATTGCAATCGCTACTGGAAGTGAATTACATTATCATCAACTTAACTTGGCATGACGTCACTACGGGTGGAGCCAATAAGAGCTCACAAGCACTCAGCGATCTCCTTTTATTCGCCAAGTAGGCTGTGACGTTTTATCTAGCTCGTTTTTCATAGGCAAACGTCACGCTGACGTCAGGATGTTTTTATCAAGAAACGTTCTAATGTAATTCATTTCCAGTAGCGATTGTAATTTGCGATGGCCTGTTTCACTTGAATCCCTGCCTAAGATAGATCGTTAAGCTGGATGCCACCATAGTCTGTGGTGCCACCCCCAAACTCCCAAGAGTGGTGACGCATCTTCCCCTCCAAAAAAAAAAAAAAAGACTCCCGAAGAAACACTCTCACTTTTTTTTTCATCAATTTAAGCCCCTCACTTATGTATTAAACACAATTAGTGTGAGGCAAAGGATAAACTTCAAAATTTGGACCTGATGTCCTGTCTGCTCAGAAAACCGAACCTTATGTCTAGCTGTCCAAAAATGGGGACCTTCTGTCCGTGGATCTTTTGTCCCTCGAATCTTGTGTCCGTTAGAACTTATGTCCGCCGGACCTAAACTTTTAGAATTACACAAGCGCTCCCATCAAAATTTGTCTTCAAACTTATTTCACTGCTTAAGATCCAAGCATCCAAAGATACTCCTACACGAGGTCATATTTTTTATTTGGTAATTTTTTTATTTGGGTTCGCATTATCTCTCGACATTTTTTTAAATAAGAAGTTGCACCATTCTTTTCAGAGAGATCATATTTGTTCCCAGATAAAAACTGTCTCTGTATTTTCTAAACAAGTACATAAATATACCATTCTTTTCTCCCCTCTTTCTTTCTGCATTACATTTGCAAATGTTGAGGCAGCGCATTCGCAACGTAATAAGCTATTAAAACTCAAGAACAGATTCTTTGCTCTTATGTATCAAGATTCGTGCGTATATCATTCCCAACATTCAAGCAGACGAGACGTTACAAAATTCTTATAAGCTTTGAAAACTTCCTTACTTAAACATACTTTGAGGCCGTATTTTTTTCCCTCATAAGTCCTTAGCCTTATGTTTTCTTTCCAATAAATTTCCAATGTTTACTAAAGAAGTACGTAAGCTATTATTTTTTCTCACTACGTGTTATTTGCTAATGACTTATACTTCTTCCAGCAAGCACATTTGCAAAGTATTGGAGACATTACTAACTGATTGCTCATCTTATCTATTGATACTCCTACTCTTATTTATTATTATTATGCATACAGTGCTTTTCTCCAATTTTTGGGTGATAAAACATTGCATAAAAAATGCTATGATTGAGATTGGTGTGGCCAAATTGAGTAACAGCTTTCACGTTTTGGAGCTATTCTTTACTTTACTATGTGCTTGAGCATTTTATTTCACTAACAATCAAGGCAAAATTTCTGACGAAAAAAAATTCAGGAGCCCTATAATCTTAATAATATATTTTAATGGGTGAATAGTCTGAACTCCGTCTAATACGTATAGTAAGAGCTCACACAAATTGAAAATAGGTTCAGGATCTGAGCTCCAGTAAGGCAGGGGACGGATACAAGGGAGGGGCTATCGCCCTTCCCTTGAGGAACTTCCCAACGACAATTTTTCGATATTGAAGTTCGTTTCGATTTGGAAGTTTTAATGATGTTGGGGAATGAGTTATGGAGTTCTTTCCCAGGAATAATTCGGAATTGGAGTCAATATTGGCTAACCAGCTTACATAGTAAAAATAAGTAATAAAAATCAATCGTCCCTCCCTTGTAAAGTTGCTAGATCCGTCCATGCAGTGTGCAAACATGCAAATTAAACCCTGTTTGTTTCTACTAAAATATTTTTGAACTAAACTTTGTGGAGACCTTCAGATAGATAACCTAATTGAAGGGGCAAGGGGATAAAGGTGATATGTGACAATTTTTTAAATTTCTAGAAAAGGCTTTCAAAAAAAAAAAAAAGTTATTTTCTTCAAATGGATTTTTCTCAACGGGTAAAACGGGGTCATTTTCTTAGTTACCAACCATTTGTGTGACTAAGGGGACATGGTACTGATGGACTTATCAACCTTCATTCATGGTAAAAAGTATAGTCATTTAAGGACATCTCGACACTCAGGAGATCTCGACACTTTTAAGGAAATCCCCCAGTAGACCCCCCTGCACCCTGGTGGCGAAAGTGGAAACTGTTGTATTGAAATGACCTGAGAGTGTAGTGCGTCATTTTCAATCGAAGGTGTAGTGAAGTCTGAGATTCATCAAGAAAATAACCATCATTTATGTGTCAGGTAAGTGTTTCATAGTTTATAATGCATGCAGTATAAGATTGACTTTTGTAACAATGATAAATGGGGACGATGGCTTTGATTTTTGGTGATTTTCGAATGGCTGGCTAGTAAGATTAGACATTCAAGAACATAGCTGCGCAAGCAAAAAGTTTGCATAACCTGTTAGAGGGCAATGCTGCCATCTTTCACAGAAATGTCTAACTTGGGGAGATCTCGACATTCTGTTATGGGGAGATCTCGACAGTCGAGTTTTCCCTTATCGGCCTGTCGAATTCTCCCTGATTAGTACATTGTAAGTCTTGTATGGTGATATTTCTTTTCTCGATAGTTTGCGAACAAATTAATATTTTTTTCTTCTTTTTTATGATATTTTAGGGTTGAAAATGCCTCGCATTTATGATTATAAAGGAGTACTTGGAAAATGGAAGCCTGAAGATATGGCGGCTGCCATACGAGAGGTGAAAGAGAACAAAATGCCACTTGCAACTGCGGCCAAAAAATTTGACGTCCCGAGGAATACATTACGGTCCAGGGTACTAACAGGTGAAGTATCAAACCGGCAAATTGGAAAGGAGCAACATTAGATGATGCTATGGAAAAGGAACTGGTTGAACATTTATTACTGCTGGATTCCAAGGGGTTTGGCATGACCGTAAATGATATTAGGAAACTAGTATTTAAATTTGCGGAGAAAAGGAATCTAACGCACCGGTTCAACAAAGACAGCAGCATGGCAGGATATAACTGGGTATATTCTTTCTTAGAAAGACACCCCAATTTGTCAGTAAGGAAAGCTCAAGGCTTGTCCTATGCACGTTCCAGAGGTCTCAATAGAGACGAAGTACGAAAATTTTTTGACAATTTACGGGAAATGTATGATGCGTTGGATATGTGGGAAGAACCAGCAAGAATTTTTAATGCCGATGAAACTGGACTGCAGCTAATTTTTAAACCTGGTAAAGTGATTTCTTCCAAAGGCAAAAAGGATGTGTACCACGCCACGACAGGAGAAAAGGGGTCTACTGTTACTGCTATGGTTTGTAGCAGCGCAACAGGAAATGCCATCCTTCCCTTTGTCATAATGAAGGGTATTAAGAAAAAACCGTCGTATGCCAAAGGTTTACCAAATGGATCAACTTTAGAGATGTCAGACTCTGGATACATGACCAGCGAAGTATTCAACAAATTTCTTGACCATCTGAACAAATACAGATCAAAAGGCAAAATTTTACTCATTATAAATGGACACGCCTCTCACTGCAAAGATCTGGATACACTGAACAAAGCGTCTTTGTTCGGAATTGAGATGCTATGCCTTCCTCCACATAGTACTCACAAATGCCAACCCCTTGATGTTTCATATTTCAAGAGCCTGAAACATTGTAACAATGAAGCATGCAGGAACTTTGTTCATCACCATCCAGGAAAGGGGATCACCAAAGAAGACTTTGTAGAAATATTCAAACAAGCTTGGAAAAAGTCTGCTACGCCAGGAAACTTTAACAATGGCTTTAGAAAATGTGGAATCTATTCATATAACACAGACATTTTGGAAGAACATATATTTGAGCCTGAACTTATGTCTACAACAAATGGTACCGTTATGGTACAGGAAGATGATAACATTCAGAGGTCATCATCACCATCCACTTCATCAGCTTCTACGTCATTTTCGAGTTTATCTCCTGTACCAGTAGTACAGATACACTCTGTACGGAATGGGAGAAAAAAACAAGAATCGGCCGTTTTAACATCCGTAGAGTACAGGAATCAAATGCGCAGAAAAACACCAACACAGGACTCTAGACGTCCGGGAGGAACTCAGTCCAGTTCCTCGAGAGATCTCCATGATAGTGAAAATTACTGTGGCGAGTGCGGTGGGTATTACTTTGATGATACCGAGGGATAGAAGTGGGTGAAATGTGTTGGAGAATGTAATACGTGGTTCCATGAGGCTTGCGTACAAAATGGGAAGGAAACCCAGTTTCCATGCAACAAATGTACATAGTTAAAAGGGGCGATATATATTGTTGCATTGTAATATATGTTTATTACGCAAATCTCTCTTTTCCATATTTCACAGAAGTGAAAAAACATTGTTTTGAATTGTACCTGCCAGCCCGTAGGTGCCTGTCGAGATCTCCCGCAGTTAAGGGAGAAGTGGACATTTTGCTTTTATTTTTTCATAGTATTTATATGACCTATGATGTTTTTCAGGGTAAACCATTACACAGGAATAGTACAGCCTAGTAATGGAATTATTGTTTTCTGTAAAAATAAATAATAAAATCCTTAAATATTAACTAGTTATTTATGATTTTTCCTTAAGGTGTCGAGATGTCCTTAAATGACCCTACATACACACTTATTAATGTTGTACACCTGTAATATGTAAGAATGATGTTTTGCATTCCGGATATTTATTTGTCTTCCTATGCTTTTGTAAACTTGGGATTTTATTTACCATATTTTCATACATAAATTTAACAAGTATTAATAAAATATCTTAACGATATAGAAAACTTCAATAAATTTGTATCTGAAAAAAATAAAATAAATTTATCTAATTAGATTTGAATTTTGTCATTAAGTAGATCCGCCCATAAGTTAAGGGTTTATTTTATGAAATGCAACAACATTTAAACTGCTTTTTGGGGAAAATACCACCTGAAGACTTTAAAGCAGCAGATGCCAGCTTCAACAATGCACCATCTGGTCCGTAATATTCTTCAACTACTGGCAGCGCTTCTTTCAAAAGTTCGTTTTGTTTCTTGGTGTCAGATAGAGCACCGTACGCTAAACCTAAAGTGATTGACGTTTCCGCGACGTAAATGTGATCACAACCGTAATGTCTTTGCAAAATTCCAACAGCTCTCTCCAGCAACTGTACCTCGGTGTACCGATCGTTTAAGTCTTTATGAGCAGAAGCTAGGAGAACTAGAACTTCCGCTACTTCTACACTTTCGCAATTGGAGTGCTTTTCTGTGATATTCAAAGCTCTGTCCAGTAAATCTTTCCTCGTCGGATGTTCTTTGAGCGCTTCATGGGCTGAAGCTAGTTGCACCAATGTCTTTGCAACTTCAGAGTGTTCTGACCCATAGTTCTTTTCATAGATGCTCAGTGCTCGTTCGAGTAATTCTTTTTCCTTTCTTGGATCTCCAGAAGCGCCATAAGACAGTGCCAAATTCACAAGCGTAACAGCAACTTTAACATGTTCTGAGCCGTGGCGTTTCTCAATGTTCGTTACAGCTTGGGATAACAACTCCTTTTCTTTTTCAAAATCACCCAATGTTCCATAAACTACACCCAGGTTGGCTAAGGCTTCAGCTACCTCATATCTCTCGTGACCAAAATGTTTCTGAATAATGGGCAGGGCTCTTTCCAGGAGCTCTTTGGCTTTCAGATGATTACCGAGGAAAACGTAGCCAGCTCCCATACCAGCCAATTTTGTTGCAAATTCGAAGTGTTCTGAGCCATAGTAGCTCTCAATCACCTCCAATGCTCTCTCCAACAATTCTAGTTGCTTGCGGTAATCGCCTAAATCACCATAAGCTACCCCTAGTCTATAAAGCAACACGGCAGAATTTATATCGCTGCTTTTAAAGTTTTGTTCAATTATTGGTAAGGCTTTCTCAAGGATTTGTCTCGCCTTCTTTTGTTTATCAAGGAACACGTAAGCAACACCCAGCTTGACGAGTACTTCTGCTATTTTCAGAGGCTCTGTCTCACTTTTGTGGGATTCTAAATAAGTCAAAGAATTTTCAATTAAATCCTTTCCTTCGTGATAATTCCCCAAATTATAATGTATATCAGCTAAACACACGTATAATTCCGTCGTGGTAGCTTGGTTCTTTCCGAAATGCCCTTCAAATATTCGAATAGCTTCTTCTAAAAATTGTTTTTGCTTTTCATCATCATTTATGCGTTCATTTTGTTCGATTATTGTAGAAACTAATGCATCGTCAGAAGAGTTTTCGGGTTCATCAAAATCGAATTTCTTAAAAAGATTATTTACTTCTTCACTTAAAGACATCATTATTTTATGAAAAATGTAAAATATGCTTCAAAGAATGTCTGCCAATGCCTTGTGATTAACCTTTTTTGTTCAAGAATATGTGGACATCAAATCACGTACTTAAAATATTCAAATCGCTTTGAAAGCAAGTCTTATTTCTGTCTCAAACTAGCAACCTTGGTTTTGAAACACTTGGTATCAGTAGCATCTGCAGACAAAAAAGAAAATGGCATAAATATCTTAAAAGAACATTCACTAAATTAGTACATTCTACATCAGTGAGATACAACAGGTTGTTGTTTAAAACTTGTTCGGGCAATCGCTTTACCTGTTTCATTTTAATCTATTCTATTTATATATTTAAACTATATTTATATATTCATATTATTAAAATTTTAGATATGTGGTTCTAGTTGACTCTTGTGGAAGCATCAGTGGGGCAACTAATAATGGCTCAAGTTTGCAAAATTAATCTACCTATGCACTTCTTCAAATACTACAGAACATCCCTCAGAATTTAACCCACCCAAAAGAAAAATATGTCCTTAAACACACCCCTTTTTTCGATTTCAATGGTGCAGTCCACCATAACACCTTCCCCGTGGTTATCCTATTTGTGTATTAACTACACTAATGAGCACAGCAAATACAACGGCATTTAAGATCAAAAAGGACTGCGCTGAAACGCCAACGTTGCCACTCATATTGAATAAGTAGCAACTAAGAACCAAAAACTAAAGAAAATACTTGCGGTGAAAAAGAACAATATTGCTCATCATTTGCGAGTAAACGGGAAATGTGTCAGCACTTTTGATCCACCCTCCTCCCTTCAGCATCCGTAGTTCAGCCGTTATCGGTTGTTCTCAGGTTATGGCGCCATAATTGTGACGTATTATATCAGCTGCAGATACTGACAACGCGTGCAGTAACATACTCTCCGCTTTTGTGACCTTGATGGATTCGAAAGGATTGAACTGTGGAATTTCACTTTATAAGGCGAGAGACATCCGATAAACTCTTTTGCGAGATCGAGATAATGTATTTTTATTTCCATCTTGGAAAAAAAAAGGGAAATAAACTTCTCAGGGTAATTATAAGTAGGATGTACAGATTTCGTCTGGACAATAAGAGTTTCAAAACTTCCATCCGGATTTATAGAGGGTGACCAAAAAAATTTTTTTAACCACACTGGGAAATTTAGTTAGAGTGCTTCTGCACTCGGGTAAGCTTGAAAATAGCCACTGATAGCCAGCATATGTGCTTTCCGCCCTACCAACCGGACATTGCTTAGCACTTAATTTCTGGTCTTGCCACGAATCAATACATGGTCCCAAATAATTTAACTATAGTGATGCATCCTGTTCCTATTAAATATTGTTTTAATTTTCAATTTTGACTCTTTTAATGAAGCACGAAAACTTGTGGAGAGTTTTTCATTTTTATATTCAGTTGTTTTAAATTTTATAACTGCTCATTGTAACTTTCGGATTCGCTGTCTAAGTCGCTGTTAAACAAAACTCTATGAAACGGAAAAAAATAACTGAACATTTTCTAGCCAAGTGCAACCAAACATCGATCGGTGAGTATTAAGCCAGTACTCCACTTCATCCTTCTCTTCTCTCGGATTATAATGAAGGTATTTAGATTTAGCCAGTGTCAAGCACCTAAGCTTAATATTACGCAGTTATTTGTTGAGCACAAAATTAACATCTGAATTAATTTGTTGAGTAAATCATTGAACAAAAAACAAACGTACTTTTGTATTTAAAACAGAAATAATCCTAAAAAATCGGTGCGTATATTCCTGCATATTTCGTTGGGAAGCATAAAAAAAATTTCCACAAAATTTATGATGTTCGAATTCAAAGTTTGTTTTACCGTCAATACGTATTCTCTTAACATTTATCTTAGGATAAGGGGGGAAAGACTTGATGAGGTACAAGTTTTCCCTATATCATATCATCAAGTTTTTGGTTCCTGGCCTTGAAACAGAACAATTTTTAAAATAAACAAATTTATGGATGCAAAAGTCATTTTACTTAATATCAGACAAATATAAAACATGCCTATACTTCTTATTTATTTGTATTGTTAACTTTTGTTTATTGATACCTGAAACCTATTTCACCTCACAATCAAAGGAAAAAAAGACACACGATTAGTTTGAATGACAAAAATGATAAGAAAGATAAGAAGGAAAAGGTAGAAACTTTACAGCAAATCTACACCTGTGAATACGTCCTCAATCTTTATCAAGCAGTGATTTATAATTCTAGCTAATCAAAGCTCCAAATTTCGCAATACAAATGAAAAAAACCTGTTCTTTCACTTTAAATAAACACACGAAAACAAAAATCGTCGAACCAAAGAACAGAAAAACCTAACATTACGCAACGCACGTACTTCGGGGGAGCTAACAATTTTTGCAGAATTAATACTGTTTCTCAAGAACAAAACCAATTTCAACGCATTTTGAGAATATATATATATATATATATATATATATATATATATATATATATATGTGTGTGTGTGTGTGTGTGTGTGTGTGTGTGTGTGTGTGTGTGTGTGTGTGTGTGTGTGTGTGTGTGTGTGTGTGTGTGTGTGTGTGTGTGTGTGTGTTCGCTTTCCTTTGTACTCTTGAATTCAATTTTTGAGTAGATGCAGTCGAAATTTGTTAAAGCAAACTCCAAGGGACCTTTAAAACCAATTCGTCTTATCCGATGAACAATGAACAGCAAATAACAGAACGTGAATCGGAAATGTAATTTTTTTAAACGTGTTCGAATTAACGAAGTTCGAATTTAACAACAAAAAAAATTCTGGTAATAAAATATTGACTGCAGCAAACTAGAGCGCTGTTGGTTTGGATGAAGATAGTTTTTTAACTTATTCAAAAACCAATTATTTAAGTTTAAAAAATAACAATTGTATTTAAGTTAACACATTCTGATTTTAAATGACTCTATCATTAAAAAAAATCTGAATGTGATATATGACACATTTTTATGTGTTTATGTTTTAAGAAACACATTTTTATTCCTGAGCGCAAAAGGTAGTCGTTAATCTTTCCCTATCTAATTATAGATGAATCGTTTTCACTACATTTTAAGAAAATATCATTTTTTAAACATTTTTTCTTCATTAACATCATCTGGAACTTCAGCATGTAACACCTGTTTACAGTTTATCTGAAAAATGCATTTGATACCCAAGAAGCCGATAAACAGTAATTATTATTATCAGCGGGCAAACAATCATTTGTTGCAGATAATGCTGTTGTCCTTCTGAAAAATAAGTTGTTATTGCGGAAGCAACGTGCATGTGTCAAGCATGATGCTGTTTATAGTGTTAAATTTATAATGGATTTGTTTATCAATGTCCAAACTCACGATGAACGTTTTGAACTATGCATTTAGCTCATTTTTTTCAAGTGACAAAGTTAATGAGATTTTAGTTGTGTGACACTTATAAACAGCTAATATTATTGCTCTTTCTTAGTTGCTTCGAATTTTTCAATAAAAAAATAGCAAGGTAGTTTTGTTCTTAAAAAACGTCGCAAAAAAGAATTTTTTCGACAAAATATGCTTTAAATAAAGTTTTAACTAAATAAACGAAATGAGAGAAATCTAATTTTACTCAGATCTATGAAGTTTAAAATTATTATTTTGTACATGAAAATAAACAATACATTTGACATTATCAAAGTATAAAATTAACAAAAATGTTGACACACTGATTATGGTGTGCGCCTTTTCTTTTTCAATGCAGTTTTGATCGTCCGATGCTAAGCAAAGATCCTTTAAAAAAATAAAAAAAATAAAAAAACATCAGCTTAACAATTTCTGAAACCAGGCCTTTGGAGTTAAGAGTCGGAAGCTGAAAAATTCTAGGAGTCGAAATTGGAGTTAGTAATTTTCCCTGTGAAGAGAGAGAGAAAGGATTTTCTTAGCAGGCGTGTCTGAAACTTTACATCTGCATCGCAAAATAGGTTCCTTGTCACACTGTAACACGAAAACATAAATGATTTTTCAAATTTTGTGTTTTAATAGCGTTAATTTTATTAGTTTTCAGAAATAAATATTTGACTTTCCCATTGCATAACTAAGGGAAAGCTTTGTGAAATTTTAAAATGCTCTTTATGCTATTTTACCTTTTTTTTTTTTTGCAACGCAAAAACTTGTTTCCATTTATAAAGTAGAGATTTTTTTTTCATACGACGTTGTTTAACTAGTAAGTGAGTTTGCTTACTAATTCGCCAATGCGGCAATTTTGCAAAAAAGAAAAGAAAAAAAAATGAATTTCCTATATATTTTTTCGAACAGAACATTTTAATTTTAAATCATTCTATTTGCGGAAAAGTTCAACATCTCAGAGACAAAAAAAATAAATCCTCTTTTTGATGAAAGGAGGCAATCGATTAGATAACTTAGATAGCGATCTTATTATGAATCAAAAGTGTTTGCTAATATCTCAGTGCAACTCAGTACAAAACGGAAATGTAAAAGCATTTGAAAATGGAACTTAATTGATTTGTCTTGTAAATGATGCCTTAATAGAGTAAAATACATATTGTTACAAATCTTGTAAATAGTTGTTGTTTTTCCTGCCTTGCATCATTTTCATTAGTTTTGGTTTTATCTGACGTCATGTTGCAAAAGTATCTGAAGATATCACTTTTATCACTTGTATACCGGCCCCGTAACACTTTGTAGTTTTTACACTTGCCCTAACTTTAATAAGCGTGAAGAAATTTTCGCTCGGAGTGGTGTTTTTCTTTTTATTTCTAGCGTTTTCTTGAATGAATTGTTTAAAGTTATGAATGAAACAGAATATTCCAGATTTTACTAGAATAGTTGTCGGAATTCTTTCCGTGTATAAATAGCTGGCCTTGAACACAAGTCAGTCAGTTCTTTTCAGATGTTGATTTCTGAGAGTGCTCGTTTTCGTTCGCTTGGCGAATGTTTGTTTTGCTTTTGTAATTGCTTAATTACTGTTCACGTTAGATACGTGGTGCTGAGTTACTGTTGAGAGTACAGTGTACTGTGTGCTGCCTAATTGCTGGATGTTTAGCAATTGTTTCCTGCTCTTATTGTAAATAGTGTACATACTTGTAAATAAATTTATAGTTACTTCCTCAAGATTTTAATGCTCATTTAAAGAAAGTTGAAGGTGCTACGGACTCGTTACAATTTTGGCGCCCAACGTGGGGCATCTTCAAGGACTTTCTTGGAACTTTCTGTGAACTTGGACTTTTCTTCCTGAGGACTTTTTGACTTCAGAATTTTATGGTGATTACTCGAGCAATGGAGGAACAACTAACAAAACTCCTTGATGCGATCAACGCTGTTAAAAGTGACATGACTGCGAATCAAGAACAATTAAAAAATGATTTAACCGCTAGCATAACTTCAAGTCAAGAAGAAATCAAGAATGATATGGCGACTCTGGCTACTAATCAAGAACAATTAAAAAATGATCTCGCTGCTAATCAAGAAGAAATTAAAAGCGATCTAACGTCAATGAAAAGTTTGGTGGAAAGTAAATTTACCAATATAGAAAATAAAGTGGAGGTTCTAGAAGAAAAAGTTGATAGCGTTGAGAACCGAATCACCACAGTAGAAAACCATATGGAAAAGAAAATTAAAGAACTTGAATCGAAGTTATCAGCATCCTGCAACAACTCAAGTGACTGTGTAGCTGCAGCTGGAACTTCTCGTCCATCCATCAAACTGGCTACGTTTGACGGAAAGACCTCGTGGAATATTTACAAGAAGCAGTTCCTCATCGTTGCAGAAGCAAACTCCTGGGACTCTTCCACGAAAGCCTGTCAACTTGCAGCCTCGCTGAGAGGGGATGCAGCTGATATACTACAGACCTTCCCAGAGGACAAGCACCATGACTTCGAAGCCTTATCATCGGCCTTGGAGCTTCGCTTTGGCGAAGTATGCCAAAAAGAAATAAGCCAACTCCAGCTGAAATCCCGACTGCAGAGGGCCGGAGAGACTTTGCAAGTTTTTGCAGCAGACGTCGAGAGGCTTTCCCATCTCGCCTTCTCGAACTGTCCTTCGGACGGTCCGACGAGTAACCTGGCCGCTGAGCTGCGGCGGCGGAGACGGGGGGCCGGCGCATCATGTAACTTAGCTACACCGACGTCGGTGTAGCAAAGTAACATGATGCGCCGGCCCCCCGTCTCCGCCGCCGCAGCTCAGCGGCCAGGTTACTCGTCGGACCGTCCGAAGCATCAGGCCTGCCAGAAGGCGAGATGGGAAAGCTCTCGACGACCCTGCTTGCAAAAACTTGCAAAGTCTCTCCGGCCCTCTGCAGTCGGGATTTCAGCTGGAGATGGCTTATTTCTTTTTGGCATACTTCGCCAAAGCGAAGCTCCAAGGCCGATGATAAGGCTTCGAAGTCATGGTGCTTGTCCTCTGGGAAGGTCTGTAGTATATCAGCTGCATCCCCTCTCAGCGAGGCTGCAAGTTGACAGGCTTTCGTGGAAGAGTCCCAGGAGTTTGCTTCTGCAACGATGAGGAACTGCTTCTTGTAAATATTCCACGAGGTCTTTCCGTCAAACGTAGCCAGTTTGATGGATGGACGAGAAGTTCCAGCTGCAGCTACACAGTCACTTGAGTTGTTGCAGGATGCTGATAACTTCGATTCAAGTTCTTTAATTTTCTTTTCCATATGGTTTTCTACTGTGGTGATTCGGTTCTCAACGCTATCAACTTTTTCTTCTAGAACCTCCACTTTATTTTCTATATTGGTAAATTTACTTTCCACCAAACTTTTCATTGACGTTAGATCGCTTTTAATTTCTTCTTGATTAGCAGCGAGATCATTTTTTAATTGTTCTTGATTAGTAGCCAGAGTCGCCATATCATTCTTGATTTCTTCTTGACTTGAAGTTATGCTAGCGGTTAAATCATTTTTTAATTGTTCTTGATTCGCAGTCATGTCACTTTTAACAGCGTTGATCGCATCAAGGAGTTTTGTTAGTTGTTCCTCCATTGCTCGAGTAATCACCATAAAATTCTGAAGTCAAAAAGTCCTCAGGAAGAAAAGTCCAAGTTCACAGAAAGTTCCAAGAAAGTCCTTGAAGATGCCCCACGTTGGGCGCCAAAATTGTAACGAGTCCGTAGCACCTTCAACTTTCTTTAAATGAGCATTAAAATCTTGAGGAAGTAACTATAAATTTATTTACAAGTATGTACACTATTTACAATAAGAGCAGGAAACAATTGCTAAACATCCAGCAATTAGGCAGCACACAGTACACTGTACTCTCAACAGTAACTCAGCACCACGTATCTAACGTGAACAGTAATTAAGCAATTACAAAAGCAAAACAAACATTCGCCAAGCGAACGAAAACGAGCACTCTCAGAAATCAACATCTGAAAAGAACTGACTGACTTGTGTTCAAGGCCAGCTATTTATACACGGAAAGAAATGTCCACAATATTCGAGAAAAACCTGGAATATTTTGTTTCATTCCTAACATTACGTAATCCATTCACAAATTCTAGCGATAAGAAAAAAAAAAACCACGCGAAAATGTCTTCACGCTTATTAAAGTTAGGGCAAGTGTAAAAACTGCAAAGTGTTACAGGGCCGGTATACTAGTGATAAAGGTGATATCTTCAGATACATTTGCAACATGACGTCAGATAAAACCAAAATGATGCAAGGCAGGAAAAACAACAACTATTTACAAGATTTGTAACAATATGTATTTTACTCTATTAAGGCATCATTTACAAGACAAATCAATTAAGTTCCATTTTCAAATGCTTTTACATTTCCGTTTTGTACTGAGTTGCACTGAGATATTAGCAAACACTTTTGATTCATAATAAGATCGCTATCTAAGTTATCTAATCGATTGCCTCCTTTCATCAAAAAGAGGATTTATTTTTTTTGTCTCTGAGATGTTGAACTTTTCCGCAAATAGAATGATTTAAAATTAAAATGTTCTGTTCGAAAAAATATATAGGAAATTCATTTTTTTTTCTTTTTTTGCAAAATTGCCGCATTGGCGAATTAGTAAGCAAACTCACTTACTAGTTAAACAACGTCGTATGAAAAAAAAATCTCTACTTTATAAATGGAAACAAGTTTTTGCGTTGCAAAAAAAAAAAAAAAAAGGTAAAATAGCATAAAGAGCATTTTAAAATTTCACAAAGCTTTCCCTTAGGTATGCAATGGGAAAGTCAAATATTTGTTTCTGAAAACTAATAAAATTAACGCTATTAAAACACAAAATTTGAAAAATCATTTATGTTTTCGTGTTACAGTGTGACAAGGAACCTATTTTGCGATGCAGATGTAAAGTTTCAGACACGCCTGCTAAGAAAATCCTTTCTCTCTCTCTCTTCACAGGGAAAATTACTAACTCCAATTTCGACTCCTAGAATTTTTCAGCTGCCGACTCTTAACTCCAAAGGCCTGGTTTCAGAAATTGTTAAGCTGATGTTTTTTTTTTTTTTTTTTTTTTTTAAAGGATCTTTGCTTAGCATCGGACGATCAAAACTGCATTGAAAAAGAAAAGGCGCACACCATAACCAGTGTGTGAACATTTTTGTTAATTTTATACTTTGATAATGTCAAATGTATTGTTTATTTTCATGTAAAAAATAATAATTTTAAACTTCATTGATCTGAGTAAAGTTAGATTTCTCTCATTTCGTTTATTTAGTTAAAACTTTATTTAAAGCATATTTGATTGAAAAAATTCTTTTTTATGACGTTTTTTAAGAACAAAACCACCTTGCTATTTTTTTACTGAAAAATTCGAAGCAACTAAGAAAGAGCAATAATATTAGCTGTTTATAAGTGTCACACAACTAAAATCTCATTAACTTTGTCACTTGAAAAAAATGAACTAAATGCATAGTTCAAAACGTTCATCGTGAGTTTGGGCATTGATAAACAAATCCATTATAAATTTAACACTATAAACAGCATCATTGCTTGACACATGCACGTTGCTTCCGCAATAACAACTTATTTTTCAGAAGGACAACAGCATTATCTGCAACAAATGATTGTTTGCCCGCTGATAATAATAATTACTGTTTATCAGCTTCTTGGGTATCAAATGCATTTTTCAGATAAACTGTAAACAGGTGTTACATGCTGAAGATCCAGATGATGTCAATGAAGAAAAAATGTTTAAAAAATGATATTTTCTTAAAATGTAGTGAAAACGATGCATCTATAATTAGATAGGGAAAGATTAAAGACAACCTTTTGCGCTCATGAATAAAAATGTGTTTCTTAAAACATAAACACATAAAAATGTGTCATATATCACATTCAGATTTTTTAATGATAGAGTCATTTAAAATCAGAATGTGTTAACTTAAATACAATTGTTATTTTTTAAACTTAAATAATTGGTTTTTGAATAAGTTAAAAAACTATCTTCATCCAAACCAACAGCGCTCTAGTTTGCTGCAGTCAATATTTTATTACCAGAATTTTTTTTGTTGTTAAATTCGAACTTCGTTAATTCGAACACGTTTAAAAAAATTACATTTCCGATTCACGTTCTGTTATTTGCTGTTCATTGTTCATCGGATAAGACGAATTGGTTTTAAAGGTTCCTTGGAGTTTGCTTTAACAAATTTCGACTGCATCTACTCAAAAATTGAATTCAAGAGTACAAAGGAAAGCGAACACACACACACACACACACACACACACACACACACACACACACACACACACACACACACACACACACACACACACACACACACACACACACACACACATATATATATATATATATATATATATATATATATATATATATATATATTCTCAAAATGCGTTGAAATTGGTTTTGTTCTTGAGAAACAGTATTAATTCTGCAAAAATTGTTAGCTCCCCCGAAGTACGTGCGTTGCGTAATGTTAGGTTTTTCTGTTCTTTGGTTCGACGATTTTTGTTTCCGTGTGTTTATTTAAAGTGAAAGAACAGGTTTTTTTCATTTGTATTGCGAAATTTGGAGCTTTGATTAGCTAGAATTATAAATCACTGCTTGATAAAGATTGAGGACGTATTCACAGGTGTAGATTTGCTGTAAAGTTTCTACCTTTTCCTTCTTATCTTTCTTATCATTTTTGTCATTCAAACTAATCGTGTGTCTTTTTTTCCTTTGATTGTGAGGTGAAATAGGTTTCAGGTATCAATAAACAAAAGTTAACAATACAAATAAATAAGAAGTATAGGCATGTTTTATATTTGTCTGATATTAAGTAAAATGACTTTTGCATCCATAAATTTGTTTATTTTAAAAATTGTCCTGTTTCAAGGCCAGGAACCAAAAACTTGATGATATGATATAGGGAAAACTTGTACCTCATCAAGTCTTTCCCCCCTTATCCTAAGATAAATGTTAAGAGAATACGTATTGACGGTAAAACAAACTTTGAATTCGAACATCATAAATTTTGTGGAAATTTTTTTTATGCTTCCCAACGAAATATGCAGGAATATACGCACCGATTTTTTAGGATTATTTCTGTTTTAAATACAAAAGTACGTTTGTTTTTTGTTCAATGATTTACTCAACAAATTAATTCAGATGTTAATTTTGTGCTCAACAAATAACTGCGTAATATTAAGCTTAGGTGCTTGACACTGGCTAAATCTAAATACCTTCATTATAATCCGAGAGAAGAGAAGGATGAAGTGGAGTACTGGCTTAATACTCACCGATCGATGTTTGGTTGCACTTGGCTAGAAAATGTTCAGTTATTTTTTTCCGTTTCATAGAGTTTTGTTTAACAGCGACTTAGACAGCGAATCCGAAAGTTACAATGAGCAGTTATAAAATTTAAAACAACTGAATATAAAAATGAAAAACTCTCCACAAGTTTTCGTGCTTCATTAAAAGAGTCAAAATTGAAAATTAAAACAATATTTAATAGGAACAGGATGCATCACTATAGTTAAATTATTTGGGACCATGTATTGATTCGTGGCAAGACCAGAAATTAAGTGCTAAGCAATGTCCGGTTGGTAGGGCGGAAAGCACATATGCTGGCTATCAGTGGCTATTTTCAAGCTTACCCGAGTGCAGAAGCACTCTAACTAAATTTCCCAGTGTGGTTAAAAAAATTTTTTTGGTCACCCTCTATAAATCCGGATGGAAGTTTTGAAACTCTTATTGTCCAGACGAAATCTGTACATCCTACTTATAATTACCCTGAGAAGTTTATTTCCCTTTTTTTTTCCAAGATGGAAATAAAAATACATTATCTCGATCTCGCAAAAGAGTTTATCGGATGTCTCTCGCCTTATAAAGTGAAATTCCACAGTTCAATCCTTTCGAATCCATCAAGGTCACAAAAGCGGAGAGTATGTTACTGCACGCGTTGTCAGTATCTGCAGCTGATATAATACGTCACAATTATGGCGCCATAACCTGAGAACAACCGATAACGGCTGAACTACGGATGCTGAAGGGAGGAGGGTGGATCAAAAGTGCTGACACATTTCCCGTTTACTCGCAAATGATGAGCAATATTGTTCTTTTTCACCGCAAGTATTTTCTTTTGTTTTTGGTTCTTAGTTGCTACTTATTCAATATGAGTGGCAACGTTGGCGTTTCAGCGCAGTCCTTTTTGATCTTAGATGCCGTTGTATTTGCTGTGCTCATTAGTGTAGTTAATACACAAATAGGATAACCACGGGGAAGGTGTTATGGTGGACTGCACCATTGAAATCGAAAAAAGGGGTGTGTTTAAGGACATATTTTTCTTTTGGGTGGGTTAAATTCTGAGGGATGTTCTGTAGTATTTGAAGAAGTGCATAGGTAGATTAATTTTGCAAACTTGAGCCATTATTAGTTGCCCCACTGATGCTTCCACAAGAGTCAACTAGAACCACATATCTAAAATTTTAATAATATGAATATATAAATATAGTTTAAATATATAAATAGAATAGATTAAAATGAAACAGGTAAAGCGATTGCCCGAACAAGTTTTAAACAACAACCTGTTGTATCTCACTGATGTAGAATGTACTAATTTAGTGAATGTTCTTTTAAGATATTTATGCCATTTTCTTTTTTGTCTGCAGATGCTACTGATACCAAGTGTTTCAAAACCAAGGTTGCTAGTTTGAGACAGAAATAAGACTTGCTTTCAAAGCGATTTGAATATTTTAAGTACGTGATTTGATGTCCACATATTCTTGAACAAAAAAGGTTAATCACAAGGCATTGGCAGACATTCTTTGAAGCATATTTTACATTTTTCATAAAATAATGATGTCTTTAAGTGAAGAAGTAAATAATCTTTTTAAGAAATTCGATTTTGATGAACCCGAAAACTCTTCTGACGATGCATTAGTTTCTACAATAATCGAACAAAATGAACGCATAAATGATGATGAAAAGCAAAAACAATTTTTAGAAGAAGCTATTCGAATATTTGAAGGGCATTTCGGAAAGAACCAAGCTACCACGACGGAATTATACGTGTGTTTAGCTGATATACATTATAATTTGGGGAATTATCACGAAGGAAAGGATTTAATTGAAAATTCTTTGACTTATTTAGAATCCCACAAAAGTGAGACAGAGCCTCTGAAAATAGCAGAAGTACTCGTCAAGCTGGGTGTTGCTTACGTGTTCCTTGATAAACAAAAGAAGGCGAGACAAATCCTTGAGAAAGCCTTACCAATAATTGAACAAAACTTTAAAAGCAGCGATATAAATTCTGCCGTGTTGCTTTATAGACTAGGGGTAGCTTATGGTGATTTAGGCGATTACCGCAAGCAACTAGAATTGTTGGAGAGAGCATTGGAGGTGATTGAGAGCTACTATGGCTCAGAACACTTCGAATTTGCAACAAAATTGGCTGGTATGGGAGCTGGCTACGTTTTCCTCGGTAATCATCTGAAAGCCAAAGAGCTCCTGGAAAGAGCCCTGCCCATTATTCAGAAACATTTTGGTCACGAGAGATATGAGGTAGCTGAAGCCTTAGCCAACCTGGGTGTAGTTTATGGAACATTGGGTGATTTTGAAAAAGAAAAGGAGTTGTTATCCCAAGCTGTAACGAACATTGAGAAACGCCACGGCTCAGAACATGTTAAAGTTGCTGTTACGCTTGTGAATTTGGCACTGTCTTATGGCGCTTCTGGAGATCCAAGAAAGGAAAAAGAATTACTCGAACGAGCACTGAGCATCTATGAAAAGAACTATGGGTCAGAACACTCTGAAGTTGCAAAGACATTGGTGCAACTAGCTTCAGCCCATGAAGCGCTCAAAGAACATCCGACGAGGAAAGATTTACTGGACAGAGCTTTGAATATCACAGAAAAGCACTCCAATTGCGAAAGTGTAGAAGTAGCGGAAGTTCTAGTTCTCCTAGCTTCTGCTCATAAAGACTTAAACGATCGGTACACCGAGGTACAGTTGCTGGAGAGAGCTGTTGGAATTTTGCAAAGACATTACGGTTGTGATCACATTTACGTCGCGGAAACGTCAATCACTTTAGGTTTAGCGTACGGTGCTCTATCTGACACCAAGAAACAAAACGAACTTTTGAAAGAAGCGCTGCCAGTAGTTGAAGAATATTACGGACCAGATGGTGCATTGTTGAAGCTGGCATCTGCTGCTTTAAAGTCTTCAGGTGGTATTTTCCCCAAAAAGCAGTTTAAATGTTGTTGCATTTCATAAAATAAACCCTTAACTTATGGGCGGATCTACTTAATGACAAAATTCAAATCTAATTAGATAAATTTATTTTATTTTTTTCAGATACAAATTTATTGAAGTTTTCTATATCGTTAAGATATTTTATTAATACTTGTTAAATTTATGTATGAAAATATGGTAAATAAAATCCCAAGTTTACAAAAGCATAGGAAGACAAATAAATATCCGGAATGCAAAACATCATTCTTACATATTACAGGTGTACAACATTAATAAGTGTGTATGTAGGGTCATTTAAGGACATCTCGACACCTTAAGGAAAAATCATAAATACCTAGTTAATATTTAAGGATTTTATTATTTATTTTTACAGAAAACAGTAATTCCATTACTAGGCTGTACTATTCCTGTGTAATGGTTTACCCTGAAAAACATCATAGGTCATATAAATACTATGAAAAAATAAAAGCAAAATGTCCACTTCTCCCTTAACTGCGGGAGATCTCGACAGGCACCTACGGGCTGGCAGGTACAATTCAAAACAATGTTTTTCACTTCTGGTCAATATGGAAAAGAGAGATTTGCGTAATAAACATATATTACAATGCAACAATATATATCGCCCCTTTTAACTATGTACATTTGTTGCATGGAAACTGGGTTTCCTTCCCATTTTGTACGCAAGCCTCATGGAACCACGTATTACATTCTCCAACACATTTCACCCATTTCTGTCCGTCGGTATCATCAAAGTAATACCCACCGCACTCGCCACAGTAATTTTAACTATCATTTAGATCTCTCGAGTAACTGGGCTGAGTTCCTCCCGGACGTCTAGATCCCTGTGTTGGTGTTTTCTGCCCATTTGATTCCTGTACTCTACGGATGTTGAAACTGCCAATTCTTGTTTTTTTTCCTATTCCGTACAGAGTGTATCTGTACTACTGGTACAGGAGATAAACTTGAAAATAACGTAGAAGCTGATGAAGTGGATGATGATGATGATCTCTGAATGTTATCATCTTCCTGTACCATAACGGTACCATTTGTTGTAGACATAAGTTCAGGTTCAAATATATGTTCTTCCAAAATGTCTGGGTTATATGGATAGATTCCACATTTTCTAAAACCATTGGTAAAGTTTCCTGGCGTAGCAGACTTTTCACAAGCTTGCTTGAATATTTCTGCAAAGTCTTCTTTGGTGATCCCCTTTCCTGGATGGTGATGAACAAAGTTCCTGCATGCTTCATTGTAAAAATATTTCAGGCTCTTGAAATATGAAACATCAAGGGGTTGGCATTTGTGAGTACTATGTGGAGGAAGGCATAGCATCTCAATTCCGAACAAAGACGCTTAGTTCAGTGTATCCAGATCTTTGCAGTGAGAGGCGTGTCCATTTATAATGAGTAAAATTTTGCCTTTTGATCTGTATTTGTTCAGATAGTCAAGAAATTTGTTGAATACTTCGCTGGTCATGTATCCAGAGTCTGACATCTATAAAGTTGATCCATTTGGTAAACCTTTGGCATACAACGGTTTTTTCTTAATATCCTTCATTATGACAAAGGGAGGGATGGCATTTCCTTTTGCGCTGCTACAAACCATAGCAGTAACAGTAGACCTCTTTTCTCCTGTCGTGGCTTCGTACACATCCTTTTTGTCTTTGGAAGAAATCACTTTACCAGGTTTAAAAATTAGCTGCAGTCCAGTTTCATCGGCATTAAAAATTCTTGCTGGTTCTTCCCACATATCCAACGCATCATACATTTCCCTTAAATTGTCAAAAAATTTTCGTACTTCGTCTCTATTGAGACCTCTGGAACGTGCATAGGACAAGCCTTGAGCTTTCCGTACTGACAAATTGGGGTGTCTTTCTAAGAAAGAATATACCCAGTTATATCCTGCCATGCTGCTGTCTTTGTTGAACCGGTGCGTTAGATTCCTTTTCTCCGCAAATTTAAATACTAGTTTCCTAATATCATTTACGGTCATGCCAAACCCGTTGGAATCCAGCAGTAATAAATGTTCAACCAGTTCCATAGCATCATCTAATGTTGCTCTCTTTCCAATTTGCCGGTTTGATACTTCACCTGTTAGTACCCTGGACCGTAATGTATTCCTCGGGACGTCAAATTTTTTGGCCGCAGTTGCAAGTGGCATTTTGTTCTCTTTCACCTCCATATCTTCAGGCTTCCATTTTCCAAGTACTCCTTTATAAACATAAATGCGAGGCATTTTCAACCCTAAAATATCATAAAAAAGAAGAAAAAAATATTAATTTGTTCGCAAACTATCGAGAAAAGAAATATCACCATACAAGACTTACAATGTACTAATCAGGGAGAATTCGACAGGCCGATAAGGGAAAACTCGACTGTCGAAATCTCCCCATAACAGAATGTCGAGATCTCCCCAAGTTAGACATTTCTGTGAAAGATGGCAGCATTGCCCTCTAACAAGTTATGCAAACTTTTTGCTTGCGCAAACTATGTTCTTGAATGTCTAATCTTACTAGCCAGTTATTCGAAAATCACCAAAAATCAAAGCCATCGTCCCCATTTATCATTGTTACAAAAGTCAATCTTATACTGCAGGCATTATAAACTATGAAACACTTACCTGACACATAAATAATGGTTATTTTCTTGATGAATCTCAGACTTCACTACACCTTCGATTGAAAATGATGCACTACACTCTCAGGTCATTTCAATACAACAGTTTCCACTTTCGCCACCAGGGTGCAGGGGGGTCTAATGGGGGATTTCCTTAAAAGTGTCGAGATCACCTGAGTGTCGAGATGTCCCTAAATGACTATATATCAACTTATGTTTGAAGGTATATGTTTACATATTCATTTAATTACATGTACATTCTTTATATAGATGTGATGTATATGTTACCGCGAAAAACCGCAATTAGAAAACTCCGATTGTGTATGTGAATGTTGATATCTCAGCCTTATGGCACCATTTACCAGTTTTTGTACTTTCATAGTAACATACAGGGTGTCCACTCCTATCGTGGACCAATAGCTAATTTCTAAACCGTTAGAGATAAGCATATAGTTCATTTTGGAAAAAATCTCCAAATTACGAAAGGAATTTTGGGTCTATTCAATGTTTTTCAAAAAATCAAATTTTGAAAGAGTTACGAAATTTAAATTTTTATACAGCCCCCCAGTCCTATCAATCATATTTAGTAAAACATTCTTTACACTGTAACATTTAAAACTAAAAAAAAATCACTGTTCTACCATAAAAATTGACAGAGTTATGACGTTTTGAAAAATCAAGATTTTGAAGGATTTCGCATACGGTCCTTTTAGTGATCTCTCGATGACGTCATGAAATAATGCAAAATCTTAATTTTTCAAAACGTCATAACTCGGTCAATTTTTGTGGTAGAAGAGTGATTTTTTTTTAGTTTTAAACGTTACAGTGTCAAGAATGTTTTACTAAATATGATTGATAGGACTGGGGGGCTGTATAAAAATTTAAATTTCGTAACTCTTTCAAAATTTGATTTTTTGAAAAACATTGAATAGACCCAAAATTCCTTTCGTAATTTGGAGATTTTTTCCTAAATAAACTATATGCGTATCTCTAACGGTTTAGAAATTAGCTATTGGTCCACGATAGGAGTGGACACCCTGTATACACAGCACACACTCTATCATTTTTTACTGAACACTCCTTTGCATGGAAAACATGAATGCCATTAAGTTAGAGTAATATTATGCACCAGCACCCATTCATATAAATGTTAGAATTCCATTTTATAATATGCGAATGCATTCATGTAACCTTTCCATGTAATGGCATTTGCATGTTTTGGATGTAAACGTCCTATTATGTAAAGGAAAAATGCTATATGAAGCACCAAAAAGTAAAAGACTGTAAGTGACAAAATTAAAGATTTGGAGATAACTAATATAAATGGCAAGAGGAACTTATCTAAGTTTTGATAAGAGATGGTAATACTAGCTCTGGAAGACACTGATATTCAGCATGTGTTAGAAAATATTTTTCATGGAAGCCAGCTTTGCACGCGCTTTATTTAAAACTTTGAAAAGTTCACTTACATTTCTTCTCTTTTCATATTACCTCATGTGTTACCTTTTTACACAATGGCATTAAACTATACTACCTGAGACTAGTTCTACAAGGTTTTAAGAAACAATTGCAGTGGTTCTGAATTTTCTCAAATTATCACGTTTTTCTTGACACTTTTACTTAGTGCAAGCATCTCCATTTGTACAGCATTACTTATGTACATAGTTCATTATTTATTTATTATTTTATATAGTTAATTATTGTATTTTTGAATAAATAAAATCTGTCATGATCCGATTATACTTAAAAGTTTTGCATTCTTTATGTTCCACAAAAAGTAAATTTGATAGTTAATTAATCTGAATTCATAGTGATGCTTCCAATAAAAGAATAGCTTCAAAAGAATACGAAAAACATGTAACTTTATATACCTACAATAAGGTGGTTTTAAAGTGTCTTTTTACAATAATTACATAATTCTTTCAGTAGTACATAATATATCCATTTAGAACATTTTTTTCACATAGATAATGAGTATAAAAATCTGAGTTTAAATGTATACTTTAGGTTTTAGGTGTTTGGGTTTAAGTCGACCGATCGACTGCACTTTGCTTGACTAAATAAGCCAGGGGCGAAGTACTTTATAAATGTCTGGAGGCCCTAATCTTGAAGTAGGATCTTAATTGGAGGTTGGACATGGACGTGGCTGGAGAAAATGTTGTGTTTTGTACTTAACCCGAACTATCGACCATCTTTTGTACTTTTGTTTGAAAAAACCAGCCTAAGGCCAAATGCTTTAACCATTTCTGGAGGACAAAATCTTAAAATATGATCTGATCCACTAGGATGTGATCAAAGGAAATGTTCTATCTGATGTTCTTTTGATGCCATACTTCCGGAATTTTCAACAAAAGGCGTGACACTTTCATGCAGTAAAAAGATAACTTACTCTGAATCACCAAATAATTAATTGTTATTACTAGTTCTTTTAACCCTCGACCAAGACAATAACAAATACGAACCTTTGAAAGAATGAAATATTTATTTTTTCATTATCAAAAAAAAAAAAAAAAAAAACTCAATCTCGGAATTACTCAAAACATATTTACTTTTCTATGAACCAACAAATTTCTTGTACAAATATATTTCTTATGATATATTTAAAACATGAAAGTTTAACTCTATATAAAGCTATATATTTTCCTTAAAATTCCAAATTAAAACTACTAAAAGTTCGTCAAAACATAAAAATGTTTAGACAAAAATATAATGATATAAAAGCAGAAGAAAAAATAATTCAAATAAAAGTATGTGGACTTAAAGAATCCCGTCATTATCTACAGGCTGAGTTCAAAAAGGATAATATAACAGGTACAATCCTAGAACCAGAATCACGCGAAATCAACAGATGTTTTCCATGTTACTGAATTTAATATTTACATACAAACTCAACCTTTGGCAGCACATAAATTTTACAAATTTGTAAGAAGGTTAAACGCAGTCCCAATACGATTATCTCCAGAACTTCCTTTAATGCACTATTTTTAGTGGCATATTGAATTTCAATGTTGATAAACTGTGTACGGTGCAAATTCCGTTTACAGAATAAGTGCGTCTCTATTTAAATAAAGTTCAAAAGTATCAACATTTGAGCAAAATGATATCCTTCTCCTTCGTCAAATGTTACTACAATAATAAATAGAATTGGTCCAACAAAATTAAAAGAAAATATAGAAAGAAGGAAAAAAGACAAGGAAAGCAATCAAAACAAAAAGAAAAATACTTATAATCGGTCTCGGACTGGGAACAAAATTCGCTACGGGCACCCACGCAAAAGTGGCGCCTCTGGCTTCTTCATATAATTAAAAAAAATAATAGGAAGAAAAAAAAAACCGACATTTATTATTAATGAAATATTTAATTGGTATTAAGGAAGTAATAATTTAAATAATTCATCATTTACTTTAAACTGAATTATAATTTTTGTTGACTGATCTATTAGTTATTAAAAATAAATCATCAAATGCTGATTTAAATCAATATCGATCTCTTTACTTTTCGAAAGATGCACCTGAGCAACAACAAATAAATAATTAAAAATAATGGAATTTTTTTACTGCTACATTTTTTATCGTCTGCCGATTTCAGCTTTTTTACAATCATAATCTTAGTTTTTAACTAATGTATTGGAAATTTTTCCTTCTATTCTACAGGATGCATTATCAGTGCTTTAAATATAATGCCAGTAGAGTGGTATTTTTTTGCGCCAGGAGAATGACATATTTCGCTCTCTGAGAATGATATATATTTTGCGCCTGGAGAATGACATTTTCATCATGCAATGCCTGTTACCTATGCCGAGAATTATAGTTAAGATAAATAGTGTTTGTTTCCTCTTCTAACCTCTCAACTTAAACACTACAGGCAGAATTATTATTTTCATTTTAGCTGAAATAGAAATGTTGTCCAGCAGAATGACATCAAATATGTTACATACATCAGTTTTGAACTTCAAAATCGTAATAAGAACAGCAGTCAAATCATATCAACAAAATACTCCGGGAATCCAAAGAAGTAATTAAAATAAACAGTGTGTGGTAGGTAGCACTGCAAAATTCCGTATTTTTGCCGTTAATAATTGAACATATTTCTAAGCCAGGAGAATGACATACAGGACCTGTATAAACCTTGGGAGAACATTGAAATGATCTACCTTATTAATTAAACCAATTAAATAAACTTCTACAATACTATCTTACACTCTTAAATGTGCATAATACAGAAATATAAACTGAACTTGTGAAATGTTCATGTAAAATTTTTAAATAATTCAAGCACATTTGAGAAACAGATTGGGACACGTGCAAAGAGAGACTTTTAGTCATTTAAAAATTTTAGTAGGAAAATTAAATAAATGATTGTTTCAATTGAATGGAACATCAGGAAAAATATTTCTAACAATTAAAAAAGTCAAAAATACTTCCTAGATCAAATACTTTTTGTGTTATCCTTCGAGGACAAGATTTCGTTAGGATTTTGAAGAATCATCCATTTGCTTTAACATATATTACCAACCCTAATAAATACGACAGTTCTACTTCCATATAAGAACTTTTTGATCTAACCCTCTCCCCCTGAGCGTAGGCGGCATGTACAGGGTAGGGGCAAAGGGGTGAATGCCCCCTCGCTTTCAAAAGTAAAGGGGCTTTGCTCCCTCACTTTTCAGCGTTAAAAATTGGCGATTGCTTGAAAAATGATTTTTTATTTGGGCCAATCCATGAGAAATAGGACATAGACATCAAAATATGAAACTCACTTTAAAATAACATCTTATACGTCATTTTATTCACAAGAAAGCATAGTTTCCTAACTCAAAGTGTAAAATATCCTAGCTTTTACTGTAAACATGGTTTCAACGTCCTAAAGTTACGGTTTTTCTAACCCACTTTTTCAGTTAAAAATTATCAAATTTCCAGCCTAGACCCTGGCCACACCGGGTTCAATATGGAAGCTAACGAATTATAGTGCTTTAGTAAGCACCCCCTTTGACTTTTTCCAGCAATCAATTTCTTTGTAGGTTGTAATAGTTTTTAATTACAGGCAGGCAAAATTATCTAGGATCTTTGTAACGACCGTAACCGAAAACAAGTATTTGTTATTCTGTAACAATAACTATTTGAGGTAGAAGTTTGCCATTTAGGTTTGTTAGGTTGTACGCATTTATTCTAAAAACATGCACTAATAATTTATTCAAAAAACCTTTTCGTTTTTGAGCTATGTTGGTTACGGGTGTTACATGTTTTAGGTCTAAATTCACAGTTCACGTCGGATCTTTGCCAAATTTGGTACAAAAGTTCACTGATGCATCTGAAAGTTACTTTGGGGTATTCGTCTCTTATAAAGTGGAAAAGCTCCTGTAAAGGAGCTTACATGCTATAAATACCGTTTACGTTAGTTCTTAGACAACTTTGACTCAGGGGTCATTCGATGTTCATCAGGAAACCATACAAAAGTGAAATATTGAATTATGTTATTTGCGTTTGAAACATTGTAGTAAAAAATTTTGCTGGATTTATAAATTATTTTCCCTCACCTCCTCGTTTTCGAATTATAAAGTCCTAAAGTCTGCCAAAATTTTAATAAAGTCAGCAAATTTAGTGAGTTTCAGGTAATGATGAGAGACATCTTTCGCATGCTTTGCAGACGGACGTTCTATCATATGCAGATGATGAAATGGTCGGCCTTCTATTTCCCCAGAAGCCTTTAAATTTGGAACTTCACTTAAATTTAATCCTTTAAAATCTTATACCTCGATAACGAGCGGACGAGGGCAAATGATTTATGCAGAAAAAAATCTTAATGTGTGAGTATTTTTAAAATGTTTAATGAAGCGAACACTTGTAGTTGAAGCAATAAGGTGCCCGGTACAATCAATACCATTTACGCAATAAACGAATTTGTAGAAATATTTCTAAGCAAAGTACTGAAGAAATACAAAGCTCAAATCACAGATGATTATGAGGATTTAGTGGAGCTAAAATATCTGAAGAGAGACTAAGAGGTGTGGGTATTCTGGTGAAGTTTCATAGGAAAACGTAGCTCGAGGGATTTGAAAGCTTCCAAAGTCTATAGTAATCAATTGAAGATTATATCTAAGGGTGAATATCATGAAAAGTGCTAATTTAAGTCACAAATGAATTTCTCAAGTACTTCCAAATAAAAACCAAAAATTTTTCTTTTCCCATACAGTAAACTGCGTCGCACATACAATCCATGATAAAATTTTCAGGTTTTACTTTAATTTATGACAATAGAACTCTTTTTATTGCCTCAATGTCATGTCGGCAGCGCGTCACACATTCGAATCGCAAAGTTCAAAAAAATCCTGTGGATTATAAAACATCGCAGCAGAAACAAACACAAAAGGCAATAACGTGTTTTATGTTCATCTATGACGATTAACTCTTGTGTTTTAGATAAAGTGAATTTAGATCGATAAAAAAAAGCAATTTCTGCTTGTCACAAGTTTTCATAACATGACGAGTGAGCCAACTTCCGGATTGATAAAATCTAAACAAAACATTTTTTGTCGCCAAAAAATTACGCTGGGTGAAGCTCTAGTATGTGATGTTTCAGTTCCGATAGAAAATTTTCACTTCGGCTGCATTGAATTACAGGTAAGATTTTTTCAATCTTGCCTTTTCTGTTTCTACCAAATGAAGTGTCATGTCGGCAGCGGAATTTAAGACACAAAATAAAGTAATTTTTTAATTTATTTTTACATAATGGAAAAGAAACCTATTATCATGGACATAATAAGGTGTTTTTATTTTCGAATCTTTAATTAGGGATGTTCAGGTATCATATTGCGGGAAATTTGTCATGTCGGCAGCGGTCATGTCGGCAGCGCCAAAGTAGAAGGTATTTGTTACGAAACTGAAGCGTGCGTTACCGATGTTTTTTCTTCGAGTTATTGAGTTTGTTGAGTTTTAAAGTACAAAGGTAGATTCAAGTGCATCGTGTTTCCTGCCAAATTTTCCCATTTTAGCAGTTTATTCATTGTTATTTTAATGCTTCAAAAACATTATTTTTTCTGCAAAATTTGAGTTTTCAAACAAAATTATTGCCTTTTTTCACCCTCTTTTCTTTTACATCAATATTTCGACCTTCGTTCCTAACTACTGCACCCAAAAATATAATTTTGTTTTAAAATGGAAAACTTACGAACAGTTTAGTGAAAATCTCCCTCCCCCGCCAAACTCTGACTGTCTTGATCTAATTTCGTTTTTTAAGATTGTGTTAAGAATTTTATTTTATTTTCATTTTTAACTACTAACCTCTTTATCTGTTTGAAAAAAACTTTGTCGCACTTATTTAGACTTTAACTAACTTTTAATTAGTCTCTAATTTTATTTATAAAACTAAAAAGCGTTCAGGCTCTGAAAATATTATTATATTCTAAGTAATAATTATTTTATTTTTGAACGTAAAAGGTAGTGAAAGTGTTTACTTTTGTACACTAAGTGTAAAATCTGTAATATTTCTCAGTTCGGTAGCATTCTCGTCATGCCGGTAACGCTCTAAGACAAAACCCCTAAAAGGGGGGTAAATGTTCACTTTGACCATGCCCCGAATTTTTAAAAAATATTGTTACTAATGTGTATTTGAAATACCCAATTAATTTAAATTTCTGAGTATCATTAAAAATTGAAATTTTCCATGGTCAAATTGGCACTTTTCCTGATATTCACCCCTAATCAAATGAACTAACTGGAGAACCTTTCATATGTCCGTTATTTGACTTTATATATGGCGGAAAAATGAATTAAAATAGCCGTTTACTCATTTTTAGCAACATATATATTGAAAATAGTCAGATGTGTAACGACCGTAACCGCAATCAAAAATTCACAAAAATTCATTTTTCAACAAAAATGCTAAACTCTTTGCATGATATCATTCCTTATTAATAGAGCAATTATTATAAAAATCCAGAAGATCCTAGATGCAATAGATTCACAGAAAAGTGGCAGTGTTTGATAGCACTCAAAAAACCATGTTTTTTTTTTTTTTTTTGTAACGACCGTAACCACACATTTTCGAGATTTTTCTACAACTTCCACTAATAATTTCAAACTAACGCTTGGTGATAATCATGTCGGGGGGGGGGGGGAGCTTTATCATTCCCTGTTTTCATTAGAACTTTAACTGCATTTGTGAATAAAATATGAGCAGCTGAAGTTGTGTGAATGTAACGACCATAACCATGGATTGACCCATTTGATAAATTCTGTACCTCAGAACCAGACTAACGAAAGTCCATTTTTTAAACTTTTCAACAGAGGGCGAAAACGATTGCCGGATACATGCAAAAGATAGGACTCTTGCTTTATTAATGCTGCTAAATATTTGTGAAGGAATTTGTTTTATAAATAAACGTTCTGATGGGTCGATGCGGAATAAGATTCTACATACAATGAAGCAATAAAGGGAAAATCGTCATTTTTGGACTTTCTGGTTCTGAGGTACATAATTGATTTATTTCACGAAAATCAAACCTCATAATTCCAAAAAGTGGCCTTTTTTTTTCCTTTTTATTTCAAACTAGCGGTACCCGCACGGCTTTGCCCGTGGTATAAAATTAAAAGTGCACGTGTAAAATAATTGATATAGCAGAAAAAATGCTCTATTTTAGTTTTATTCAACTATAATTCCTTTAAAGTGATATAAAGATCTGATATGGACCCCACACTACTTAATTTTACGTGTAAATTTCTTAGTAGATGCCTTAAGTGCTAAAATAGTGCTTGGAGTGAGCAAGATAACAATTCAAACATTTGTATCCCTAGTTTGCTACGAAATAATGCAAAAAAATGTTTTACAATGATTAATCTCCTAAATATCGTCGATTTTAACATTATTCAGTGGATTTTTCGCAAAATATCGCCAACAGCGCCAAATTGAACCCAAATAAAAAAAAAAAATTTTTTTTTCGCCAATTTGGCGTCAAATACTTAGCGATCAAAAGCTTGGCGATATATCGCCAAGTGGTCGCGCCAATTCATATCACTTTTGTTAACCAATTCATATCACCTTGCATTGAAAACACTGATTTACCCGATAAATGGGGTAAAACACCCTCTTGGAACATTCGAATGCAACCCCAAGGGAGATGGAGGAAAATAAGCCAAAAGAGAAAATAAGAACAATTTTGTTGATAACAGAAACCAACAGAAATCTTACCAAAGTTTAAAAGAAGAAGAAAGTTTTCTTTCCTAGCTTAAAAAACAAAACAATACAGTTTCCGAAATGCAATATGGCAATTGATACGATATTTCGTTAATCTGTGCTTTAGGTACCCTTTTCTCGCTAAATGAACGATAGGCGCGCCAAGCGTGGTAACCCTAGCTATTTTGCGTAGTTGACTTTTTGAAAACGCGCCAAGCAGGGTCCCAAAGCATCTTCACCGGAAAAAAGACACGGTTGCCAGAGAATTGGAACAAAAAATACTGCGCCTCCTCTAAAAAAATATTACAAAATACTACTGTTTCCAAACGTTGCCAAAATCAATGTTGCTGAAATGCGAAATCTATGAAAATGAAAAAAAAAAAAAAAAATCCGCCAAGTCTTTTAATTAAGTCATAGTATATTGGAAACAGGGTTGCCAGAAAAATACTATGCTCCTTATTTGGGCCGAAAAAATACTACCGTAGAATCAAAAATACTACGTCTGGCAACCCTGGAAAAAGAACGAAACAAAAATAAGTATGAACACGTAACCATAGTAACAACATAAAAAGTTGATTTCCGTTGATAAAATAATTCATTTTATCTCTCTTTTCAAACAAATTTTATTCCAGAGCTCAATCATTTTAGAATCGTTTGGCTTGCTTTACTGAAGGTAAGCCTTGAATTTCGGGATTCTAAAAACAGTTGTTACAGCTCTCCTGGTGATCGTAGAAACTTCGAAAAAACTTCATTTTGTGCAGAAATTTTCAAGCTTTCAAATGACATAAGACTTGAAAATGTGTGTGAAATATTTCTTCCCTATTTTATCGAATTTCCGCTAAGAATTCGAATAAAAAAAGAACGAAATGGAATTTTCGAAAAATCGCTTCAAGGTGCAAAACTACATGCTACAAACTAATTTTGTACCAAGTGGCATGAAAATCGACCGAACGGTTTTGGCGCTACGCGCGTAACAGACAGAAAGAAAGAAAGACAGACAAACCTTCAGCTTTATTATTAGTAGAGAAGAATGGAGCTTTGAATCGGAAGAGGGAATGTCTGTCTGCGATGGCCATCCGTCTTTATGTTTGAGATCATATTATGCATTTTCTAGAGGTCATTTAATCAGTAATTTTAAAATCCAATTATTTCACCAAATTCTGTAAAAAATAAAAAATTAAAAAAAGAACAGAAAGCTTCAGAGACGCTGTATCCTAACTCTCACGTTTCTTTTGACCCCTACATTTTTAGTGCACCAGCCACCTGTGCCTCTGAAGGTGAATTCTGGTTGAAGGTTAGTGCCTCCCGCGAAATTGAAGAGCATTTTTAAGTTAAAGTTTTTGAGTCATTTATTAAAATTATTGTTTTTATTGCTTGGAGTATAAATATAAAAAACATTTTTTTAGATTATGCCTGTACATCAGTTTATTAAAAAAAACAAAAAAACATGATGGGTGCATTTGGTTTTGCTCTCTTTATTTGTTCATTTGAATTACTGGAATTTCACAAAAAAATCAAAGGAAAATTCCCTCATTTTGTATTAAATCTTAAAAATCAAAAGCCAATTTTAAATTTTTAAAGCAGAAAATAGTCATACTGGCCTATTTTTCGATAAAATTTGATAGTTATTTGAAGTTTCCTTCTACTAAATTTTTGTTCTTGCATAGTAAGGCTAAAATTATAATTTTATGCAATATTTTAAAGTCATCTGAGAAAAGCTTTTTTCGGATGACTTTTCATCCAAAAACTCACACTTTGTTGCATTGAAAAAGGGATTCCTTGTAACCCCGGAACACGTGTCTTCAGATTTTAGCAAATTTTGTGCATTAATACGTTAATTTACTCCTATTTTACTTTTTAGGAATTTGGGTATTTTTCAACTCTAACACAGGTTCAATATTAAGGAATATGAAGAATGATGATTTTTTACTAAGAATTAATTTTGAAACTAAGTAATGTCTTTTTATGAAACCTTAAGACATTACTTAGTTTCATGATAAGCTTTAAGCTTCTAAAACATTTAAATGTTGGCCCTTTTAGTTTCTACCAGTCAGGAAAAATTAGCAATTGTAACTTTTAAAAAAGCTGTAACAATATGAAACTTTTTTTGTTTGTGATAAAAACATATTACGGCAAAATATTTTGGATAGTTTTATGAAGGAACAAGAAGTTCTGTCAAGAACTAAACGAGCCTACTTTCCCGTACATCGAAATCGGCATTGTAGCATCTGATCAATATTCTCTTGATTATCTGAAACTAAAAATTATGTCAAACATATCTTTATAGCACTTAAAGCTGATTTCTGAAAGCAAAATATACCCCTCTCATCAGATAAAATAGACACGTAAAAAGTAAATAAACGAGTCAATAAAGTTTTGTCGCACCTTTTAAAGAATGTAATTGTTATAGTTCTTCCGTAGAAAAATTCCACAATCGTTTTCAAAAGAAAAAAAAATAATAAATAAAATAAAAGTACAAAGAACTTCAAAACATATTTTATCAAAGAAAGAAAAAAAACTCGTTTGTTAATAAAATGTCTTGAATTTCATTTTTAATCCGTTGCCAGTTGTTAAATATAAATAAGGAATAAAATGCTCTCGTGAATGAAAAATTTTTGTTAACAAAAAAAATCGTCTGATAAAAAAAAAATAATAATAATAAATTAAACAAAACAAATAAATAAATAAACAAAAAATCGTCTGCCCAGTCAGTCATTTTTTCTGAGCCTGCATTTCCGCGATGTTTGCGGAGTCGGAGTCGGAATCAGAGTCCTCACAGAAGATTATTCAGAAAAGTACTTTACAATACATTATTTATCAAAAGAATTTTCTTACAAAGTTAGTTTGAAGGAAATCCGCCTTGAAGTTCAGAATCAACATTCAATTTAAATTTCTCCGTAGGCGCTCATGTTAAAAATTTTTCTGAACGGTTCATCATTGAACGAAAAATGGTTCAAATTGAAAAGTGAAATATAGGAATGAGCCTCTCCGAGATCTTTCGAACAAAAAAAAGTTTATTCAATTCGGACGGTTCACTTAAAAGTTATTAGGTGGGGAAAGGTTGTTTGAACGGTTCAATGTTGAACGAAAAAAATATTCAAATTGAAAATTTAAATACGGTAATGAAGCATCCTTGCCGAGATCTTTTGAACAAAAAAAAAAGTTTGTTTAAATCGGACTGTTCATTCAAAAGTTATTAGGTGTGAGAGCTTGTTTGAACGGTTCAATGTTGAACGAAAAATTGTTCAAATCGGAAATTTAAAAACGGGGATGAAGTATCCTTGCCGAGATCTTTCGAACAAAAAAAAGTTTGTTTAAATCGGACGGTTCACTCAAAAGTTATTAGGGGTGAGAGCTTGTTTGAACGGTTCAATGTTGAACGAAAAATTGTTCAAATCGGAAATTTATAAACGGGAATGAAGTATTCTTGAGAAGATCTTTCGAACAAAAAAAAAGTTTATTCAATTCGGACGGTTCACTTAAAAGTTATTAGGTGGGGAAAGGTTGCTTGAACTGTTCAATGTTGAACGAAAAATTGTTCAAATCGGAAATGTAAATACGGGAATGAAGTATCCTTGAAAAGATCTTTCGAACAAAAAAAAGTTTGTTCAAATCGGACTGTTCATTAAAAAGTTAGTATCGCGAGGCAGGTTGTTTGAACGGTTCAAAGTTGAACCAAAAATTGTTCAAATCGAAAAATCAAATATGAGAATGAGCTGTACTCGCCGAGATCTTTCCAACAAAAAAAATTTTGTTCAAATCGGAATGTTCATTCAAAAGTTATTAGGGGGGGACAGACAGACCGACAGACCGACACACAAATTCCCCATCTCAATACCCTACTTTCAAATTTTTAATTTTTCGATATTTATTTCATTTTTTTGTTTCTTTTTGACTTTTTTTACTTGGCGATATTTTTTTTACTTGGCGATATTTTTTGGACTTGGCGACATTTTTTAGATGCATTAAGCCAATTTTAATGCTTTTTTCGTCTCTTTTATTTTTAACTAGCGGTACCCGCACGGCTTTGCCCGTGGTATAAAATTAAAAGTTCATTTGTAAAATAATTAATATAGCAGAAAAAATACTCTATTTTAGTTATAATTCAACTACAATTCCTTCAAAGTATGATATAAAAATTTGGTATGGGCCCTACACTACTTCCTTTTACGTGTACATTTCTTAGTAGATGCCTTAAGTGCTAAAATAGTGCTTGGAGGGAGTAAGATAACAATTCAAACATTTATATCCCTAGTTTGCCACGAAACAATGCAAAAAAATGTTTTACAATGATTAATCTCCAAAATATCGCCGATTTTAACATCATTCAGTGAATTTTTCGCAAAATATCACCAATAGCGCCAAATTGAACCCCCCCCCAAAAAAAAAGTTTTTAAAAAAATCGCAAATTTGTCGCCAAATTGGCAAAATATCGCTAATAGCGCCAAATTGAGTCCAAATAAAAAAAAAAAAAATCGCCAACTTGGCGATATGTCGCCAAATTGGCGACAAATACTTCGCGACCAAAGGCTTGGCGATATATCGCCAAGTGGTCGCGCCAATTCATCTGCATTGAAATTAACACTGATTAACTCCAAAAAAGGGGAAAAGCATCCCCTTGTGACATTCAAATGAAACCCCAACTGGAGATGCACAAAAATAAGCCAAAAGAGAAAATAAGAACAATTTTGTTGCTCACAGAAACCAACAGAAATCTTACCAAAATTTGAAAGAAGAAGAAAGTTTCCTTTCCCAGCTTTAAAAACAAAACAATACATTTTCCGAAATGAAACACTTTAAAAAGAACGTTGCAATGTCACAATTTATACGATATTTGGTTAATCTTTGTGCTTTGGGTACCCCTTTCTCGCTAAATGGGCGATAGACGCTCCTACTACTGTTTCTAAACGTTGCCAAAATCAATATTGCTGAAATGCGAAATCTATAAAAATGGAAAAAAAATCCGCCAAATCTTTTAATTAAGTCATTAGTATATTGGAAACAGGGTGGCCAGAAAAATACTACGCTCCTTATTTGGGCCGAAAAAATACTACCGTAGTATCAAAAATACTACTTCTGGCAACCCTGGAAAAAGAACGAAACAAAAATAAGTATGAACACGTAACCATAGTAACAGCATGAAAAGTTGATTTCCGTTGATAAAATAATTCATTTCATTAACCATTTTAGAATCGTTTGGCTTGCTTTACTGAAGGTAAGCCTTGAATTCCGGGATTCTAAAAACAATTGTTACAGCTCTCCTGATGATCGTAGAAACTTCGAAAAAACTTCATTTTGTGCAGAAAATTTCAAGCTTTCGAATGACATAAGACTTGAAAATGTGTATAAAATATTTCTTCCCTATTTTATCGAATTTCCGCTAAGAATTCGAATAGAAAAAGAACGAAATGGAATTTTCGAAAAATCGCTTCGAGGTGCAAAACTACATGCTACAAACTAATTTTGTACCAAGTGGCATGAAAATCGACCGAACGGTTTTGGCGCTACGCGCGTAACAGACAGACAGACAGAAGGAAAGACAGAAGGAAAGACAGAGAGACAAACTTTCAGCTTTATTATTAGTAGAGATAGAGAAGAGACAGGAAAGTAGGCTAAAAAATGAACATAATACCAAATTTCTTTGGAATCTGTGACCATGTAGCCACAAACTTTTTTTTATGTATTTTGTCATTTTACATAATATTTTCTTTTCTTTCTCATCTTCAAGTTTACGCCTGTATAACATTAAAAGCTTCTTCTTTCACTTTCGGTGTAAGGTCTATAATTTAATTTTGAATAATCATTCGATTAATTTTAATAATGTTTGAAAAAAAAAATTCGAGTCAATTTTTTTCTTAAATTTAAATTACTAAAATCTAAGTTAAGCTAAGTCAAAGCTCAAATTTTTCACCATGCTCAATGAAATTATTATATTTTAAAACATTTTAAAATTTAGCTTATAGTTTCTTTTTTTTAGAACTCTTTCTCACTATGTCAATTTTACAGCCTATAGCGTTTATGAAAATTTCAATACTTTCGACTAGGAATATGAATTCGTATGAATTATTAAAATATGATTGTTTACCTTTTTAAGTATCTTTGGTTTATAGGAAATGTTACTCTATTCAACAACAGATGGCACTACAAACTGGTAAAAATTTTGAGATTCCACATCCACTGTGCAACAGATGCGCAATGTATGATGTAACTTTTGAGATAACACTAAAACAGAAACGCCTTGTTTTTTCTTCTAAAGCGAAGAAGAATATGATTAATTTCATAAAGAATACATGGATTGAAGATTAAAAATCATTTAATACACGAGCTTAGAAGACGTTTCTTTGAAATTATCATGTTTGTTAACGTTGCATATATTATTAAAAAAATAAATATGCCGTTAAGAAAACTTAATACAGTTTAAATCTGAATTTTCATTTCTTTTTATCTTGGTAAACATTGAGAGTAGAAAACGACAATATTGAAGTGTTAATGCTCCTTTTAAACTTTAATAAGATATAATAATTTTAATCACATTAATGAACTCGCTGAAAATTTTGCTAATTTAATAAATCAATTTTCTTATTCAGAAAAATAAACCACCAAACCGTTCATTAACAGTATTCTAACACTACCCCTGTTTGACATATTTGTTTTAACATCGAAGATTGGCATACAAAGTGTTACATGCCAAATCAAAACATGAAGAGAGTGAATAGATAACAGAGAGAGTGCTTTAATTTTACTTGATTAAAATTTAAAATATCAAAAAAAAAAGTAACTAACTAGGGAAAAATAATATAAAAGATACCCCAAAGTTAGTTATCATTGCTCAGTCAGAATTTAAAGTCAATTTCATTTTCCTGATTACATCATTTTGTTCTTCGGTATAGTAATTACAGTGAACTCTCACTTATACACCGCTTCATTTATGCGCATTTTTTCACTTATACGACGATTTTAAATGGTCCCAGCACATTCCACAGCGAAATAATGATAGTATCATTCGGTTGTGCTTTGCTCTAAAGATAAATATTTCACTTATGCGCCGAATTTTCCTTAAAATGTAAAAAAAATATGTTTTCTTTTTTAAAAATAAGCATTTTTCTTCCCTTTCCTCTTTAACCTTTCGCCGTTATTGCTCACCAACGGCATTTTTTCCGCATGAACTAGAGTTCGGACAGGGATAATTACCTAATATGGATCGTTTTAAAAGGAACAGCTTGTAATTAGGTATGCTACAAGTTTTGTTTTCTCTTAATCATTACAGTTACGTTACATTAATTGCTAAACTGTAGCAATATGTCCCTTGTCTATAGAAACATTCTTATTCATTCTCTCATTAGAACCTATGTTGCGTTTTAGTCCTTTAAATAGGCTTGTTCACTTATACGTCTCTCTCGCTCATGGGTAATTCCACGCGAGTGTGGAAAAGCGTTGAAAAAATTAAATTCGAGCAATGCGACTGTTCTGCATATTTTTTGGTTAAAAAATGTAAGAAGTTTCTTACTCATAATATTTTTTTGTCAGGAGTTCAGTTTTTTTTAGTTTTGGTAGTAGTTTGAAGTTGGTATTAGAGTATTTTATTTTTAGTAAAGTAAATGGTCAAACTTTCAACATAGGTAAGTTTCAATTTTCTCCTTTAGATAAATGTTACAAAAGAAGATTATTATTTATTACACTTCAAATTAATATTGTGAATTGCTCAAACAAGTGTTTTCACTTAAATTAAGTGATTTATGATCAATTTTAAAAAGGCTCTTTTCTATGTAACGTAAGTTACCAAAAACATGTAAAAGTTTTTTATGTAAATAAAGAAAGGACAACACAATAATTACTATGTTATATTTTCTACTTAATAAGTGTGTACTAAGCAAATAACAGTATTTTTCTTTTGACTATTGTTTGTTTATTTTTTTGTGCTATAATCAAAATGTGTAACTTAAGTTACCAAAGTAAAATTTAGGTGGTGATGTAGTACATTTCGGTGGTAATGTACTAGAAATTATTAAAAAATGACTACTATTTTATTTTAAGCTTATCAAGTAAGTTTTTCAAAACACAAATTTAAAGAAATTTTATCACTTTAAATCGAAATTTACTTTATGTTGCATTAAATATACGAAATTGAAAATGCAGAAAAGATGCGCTGTAGAAGGGAGAAGTTACAAATATTAGAAAGAAAATATACAGAGTATAATTAAAGGGAGGCTGTTAAAAAGTAAAGAATAGAAAATAATTGAAAAAAAAAAAAAAAAGAACATTTCGAGCTATTTTGCCATTTCCTTTGAAAAATCCTGTGGAGTGCGGTTGGGACAGGTGGACTAATAAAACTGGGTGTGGAAAATGTGTTAAAACAGAAATACATTGTCACTTTACGCAAGTGAATTTATTGCTGCTACAAGACCAGCCATCAAATATAAAAGTTATAGATGTCACTCCTGGTGATATTAAAATAAGTTACAAAAAGATAAATTTATCAAAAATATTTTATGAAGCTCTGCACATTGACTATACTAAATTGGTACACACCATTTAACAACAAGAGGACAAATTGTTGGGTTTCACCTAGTTAAGGATTTAAAGAAACCATAAAGAACAGAGATAAAAGCTGGTGACAGGTATGTGGTGCTATACGAAAATATATTGTATCCTGGAGCTCTGACAGTTGTTGAAGAATACGAGTTTAAAGTAAAAGTAATGCATGATGTTGGAACCTATGGGTAATGAATATAAAACGATAGATGAAATTTATTATAAGAAATGCAACATGGTCTGAAAAATGTAAACAATTGTACTAGGGGCTAGTATGCATTTAAAAAATATTCTTGCGTAATAGTTTTGATAAATCATATTGGTATTTGAGTATTGCTTTTAATTTCTGTGCATGTAACTTATAATTGTGTTAATTTTCAATATTTTAACATAAACTGCGCTGCAGTTTTCATTCATTATTTATTGTAGTAAAGATATGTTTGTAAGTGAATTTTGTAGCGTAAGTTACTGTAACGTAAGTTACCCAGTTGAAAATCCCCTTAATTTTTTATTTTTTAATAAAAGTTTTAAATCCATGAAAATATATTCTTAAATACATTCAAAAAACTGATAAATAATGATTCAAACTTAGAACAGTTTTAACAGAGCAGAAATTTGCCTGACAACCAACTGTCAAGTTATGCCATTCCCTCTTTGTGAAACATAAGTTACTGCTTTATTTTTGGCTGCTAAATTTTGTAAAATTCAAATGTATCAAAGATTTTTGCATTTTAATTTTGCTTTTGATTGCCATTTTCATAAATCACTTTTATGCAAGGTTTGTATAACATTATTTGTTTGCACAGAGGTGCTAAATGCCAAAGAAATGGTCCAAATGTAACTTAAGTTACCATGGAATTGCCCTGTTGCTCCTTTTTCTGTTAGTCCCTTGGTCTGGCGCATAAGTGAGAGTTCACTGTATATAAACGGATATTATTCTTGAATATTTAATGTAATTTTATAACTGCGAGAGCGAACCGTTTCTTTCTCTGCACATCATCATTAAAGAAGTAGGTGACAAAAAAATTGTGAATTTGCACGTAAACAATGTCTCACAAAGGGTCCTGGTAGCGTAAAAGAAAAGAAGGTCTTTTTAAAACAGGCTATAAAATCGGAAAAGGAAACTTTCATGCATTTGATTCAATTTAATATAGGTTTAAAGAGTTTTATGTTGAATGATAGAACAAGACTGAAGTGTTCTCATTCGAGCATTCTGATTGGGGTCACATGCAGTAATTAAAAATAAGAAAGCATTAATCAAAAAATGAGAGTACATCGGGGAAAAACAAGCTCATAAAGCAAAATACACCTGAAGATGCTAAAAAAGAAGAGGGAAGAGGAAAGAACTCTTTATACAAGGGTAGAGATAACATTTTATGAGTCCTAAGTTTTATCGGTTTGTTTATCAAACGGTGCACCAGGGAAGAAGGAAATGGTTTTCTCACTTTCTTCCGTTTCAGATAAATGAGCTGCAGTAACTTGAGATCTCCGTTGAAACGCGATAAATTTCTTCTCGACTTAACGGCACTTCATACATCAAATCTTTTTGTCAGAAATCCAGACATTTTAATGATGTTTCTTCACTTGGGGAAATCTTTCTGTGATTTGCTAATAGAAAGCTCGTTTTTGAAATGGTGGTCCGTTCTCGCAACTGTAAACTTTGACAATGCTGTGATCAGTACGTCGAGTGCAAAGGGCAAGAAGGGTGAAAGGGGGGGGGGGTGAATTGGCAGGCAAGTTTGAAGTTATTTCTTGATAACCTGTTTCGTTTAAGATAATTTTTATACATGATATTTTTTCTATTTATGTGCGTTGTTTGTCAGCTTATTTTATTGATCACTTCTAAATGGTATCTCTTGCGACTGAGCTTTCGAAACGTCTTCAGATTAATTTTAGCCTTTTCTTGGTTTGAATGAAATGAACTGAAGAATGAGATAAAAATAATAAAAATTGATGGAACGAACAGACGCAGTTGATTTTTGATGGAGCATTCTGAATTGATTTTGTTGCAGCTTGAGATGTAAATAGTCGATTTGTAAATAGTTAATTCTAATAAACATTTTATAAAAAATGATTTATCTCTTCGAATATTCTCAGCACAACAGCGATACGACTGCAAGCACAAAGATGAAGCGGAAGGTCTATAAAATTTTACTTTAATAAGATTATTTTAAAAGATCCGCTAACACAGTATCAATAACGCTGTAGCATGGTCCAAAGGGGGCTGTCCATTAAAGTCAGATAGAACAATATGCAAATACATGTTAGAAAATTAGCTTTGATTCTTTTAGGGAAGAGGAGGGGATTGGTGGTCTGTAAAGTTGGTGTGATTCCAAATGGGGGTTTAGGACAATCTGGAAATTTGAGAACTTCTGATCTAAGAGATTTGCACAACCTTTTATGTTGGTAAAGAAACCCATCTGCTGGAAGAGTATTTATATCAACCCTATGATCGTATTAAGTCTTCAGTTTAATACGCTTTCATGAAAAAATAGAACGAAAAGTTGATTGTTAATACAACTAACAAATTAATTTCAAGGCTGAATTTGAACAAACAGAGTATTTTTAATAATTGACTTTTGAAACTTTTCTAACTTGTTCATTATTTTTATTGCTTTTTAATACGCTTTTATTAGTTTCACATGTGGGTTTGTTTGTATGTATGTATGTATGTAACTCTGAATAAAAGATAAAATTCATGTTCTTTACAAACATAAAAGTAATATATTTAATACTATTTTTCATATTAAAGGCTAAATTATATAACATGTTGATGTATTACAAGTGTTTCAGTTGTTTGTATGTAACAGTTGTTTGTATGTAATTAAAAATAAATTTCACGTTCTTTGAAAATATAAAATTTAATACTATTATTAATACTAAAGGCTAAACTATATAAACTTAGCGGATATTCAATAGTTTTGAAAATCATCTTTTTAGTTTGATTCACTCTAAAAGCGTATTTTTGAATTTTTTTAAACTAGTATATTTAGGATTATTTCACAATATACTTGTTTTCGGCAGTGTTGGATTTCTATAAACTGTCATGACAATAATTTGATTTTCAAGGGTTAATAAAAAATTTTAGTTGTTGAGAAGAGAATAGCGATTACACATGGCTTTCAAAAATAGGGTTTAATTTCTGATTAAAAAAAAGTGACGGAGTTGTCTTCAGACCTTATTTTAATGTGCAAATAGTCTTAATTCCGCTGATAATGAGAAATTCCCATAAAATTGAAAATAAGTACGGGAGCTAAACTTCCGTTGTTGTTGACGAGTTGAGATGTCGAAGTTTAGTCCTGAAAATTACAGAAAAGTACAGTTTCACTTTGTAAAAACTAATCGTGAGCAGATGAATCTTGAAAAGTCAGTAATTTCGTCCACATCTGTTTCTTATATTATTTTAACTTTTCCTCAAAGAAGGTAAAACTCGTCGAAACTGAGGAAAACAAAATGCTCCAACCGCAATGTTCTGTTTGAAATTCAATAAATATCCCTCTCGAGCTGGAAAAAAGAAAAACAAGAATCTGAAACAGCTTAAACATGTTTCAGCTAGAAATGACTACATTTTAGCTGGGACCTCCCTTGTTTTCGTATTTCTCTCGACCTTCCCGAATATGTCTTCGGCGTTTGAGGGGGAAGATGGAACCAATATTGGAACAGATGCAGCCGGGCATCTGGTGACAGCTTGACAGGAGAAAGTTCGGCTAGACCAAACATCCGATTCAATCTGATCGGGCAGAGGAAGCCTCGCTGACACGTGACAGGAAGTTTTTAGAATGAAATCGAATCGAAGGGGATTGAAATGGAGTGCTTGCGAAACGAAAGCGATGTGGAAAAGCAACTATTGGTTTTGACTTTTGATTATTCAGAAGAGCTTCTGAAGTTGTTTTCGCAGTCCCATTGTTTAAGCAGGGAAAAATCAAACTTGCGAAATTTGAATTGGGAAAAGTTTTTCTTCTGAGGAAGTATTGACAAAATTTGGTCCTTCTAACCAGAAAAGGAATGTAAATTTGCGTTGCATTTGTTTCCACCTATACTTTTTTTTATTTAATGTTCAGCTATGTGCTATGGAGTACAGGCCGACCATTCATTTCGAATTTTTCCAGGGGTGAGGTGGGGGAGGGGGGTGATAAATACTCAGTGCAAATTTTGTCAGACAACAAAAGTCACGCCCATTTATTCGTAAAAACACGAGTTTTTAAATATTAGGGAGGGTGGGATGCAATTGACCCCCTGAGACCCCTAAATGTTGGGCCTGAGACAGGATTACTCGATCAAGTAATGGTTAAGTTACATTTACTTTAAACACCTAATTAGAATGCAGAGGGCAAGCCATCACAACAGATTACCATTTATAGGAAAGAAAATATTCTTGCAGCTTAAATATGTATTAAAATAGTAGTTAGTTGTCAGAAAGTAGGTAAATATGGAATCTTCAAGAAAATTATTTCATTTTAGTAGTTATTAATTAAATAGATTAAAAAAAAGAATGGTAGTTTAAGCAAGCATGCTACGGAGATCTTTTTCAACTTATATTACTAAAATAAAATAATGTATGCAATACTGCAAAAAAAAAAAAAAAAAAAACCCTGCTGTTTTTTACAGTATACAATAGTTACAACAGTATAATACTGGCAGCAGAGGCTCCAGTTTTAAACTACAAAATACACAGTAATAAACTAAAATTAGGAATTTTGCAGTTTATAACTATGAATTTTTGTTTTAAATTGGAATCTTGGCTACCGGTATTATACTGTAGAAACAAAAGTTTTTTTTTTTGCAGAGTTGTGTAAAATTTAGTTTCATTCTGACAACTACTTCTTGGTGAGACGATTTTTTTTTGTTTTGGAGTGTCTTCAGATAGTTGAAGACAATATAGTCGTCCATGGTATTTTTGAGCCAGTCCGGAAAACTTTGAAGCACTTCTATTTTATATTTTTAAATCAAATAAACTTAAAAATGTGAGGTCCCCAGTGATGCATTCTTCTGGCGAGGTCACAAAATAAAATTTTTTCTCTTAGGGCCATGCTCCACATCAGCGTAAAACGCGACCGAAACTTAAGGCAGAAATCGAAAATCCGGGTACTTTCCATAGGAATACCATTGAATCTATTTTACGCTTCTGCCTATTTTTTCTGCTTTTTGTCGATGTGGAGCATGGCCCTTAATGAGATTTTAAAATGTACTCGACAAAAAAAAATATAAAGTGGTGTCAAACTTTCCAGACTGGCTCAAAAATACGCTAAATGACTCTACTTTTGTTTAATCTTTAATTAAAAGTATGTTCTTGAAGCAAAGTAGAAACATGACCGTATGAATGTGATGTTTACAGTTAATGTAGGGTATACAGACCAGAAAATGAACACTTCCTGTGAATGAACACCTCGTAATTTTCTTTAAAAAATAAGTTTTTAAAACATTTTCTTAGATGAATCAGCAGTAGGCACGTCATTCTACACATTTCTAAAAAGAAAATGGCTAGAAAATGTTGCATTTGTGTTTTGTTTGGGGTGTTCATTCACTGGGTCAAAGCACTTTTTCTTCTTTCAACCCCCAAAAAACCTGATCCAGAACCATAAAATTGGCGCAATATTTTAAAAAATAATTACATATGTCACCTAAAGTATTTTTACTGTCATGTTACAAATGCTATAATTTTTAACAATGCTATTAATTTTTGAAAACGAAATTTTGCTTAGGTGTTCATTCACTGGTCGGTATACCCTATATTTTATTGGCAACGTTTTAAAAATAAAAGTAAAATGCCTACTTTTAACAATAAAAATTGTTTCGTTAATATAGACATTCGGATGGCTCAGTAACATTGGAAAACATTATTTATTTGTGTTTGATAATCTTCTAAATAAGTTTGAAAGAAAATTAGCTACATGTATGAGCCATATTCCTTAAAAAGTCATAGTAGATAATTCCAATACAGTGTATTATTAATCACTCTTAAATCTCGGCAATTCCGTCAACAGACAGTAGATGATTCGAATAAATGAATTCGAAGGGCCCTTTCAATCCAATTATTTCAAGCATTCTTGAGCAAATAGATGTTTATGGCAGAAGTTTTGAGCAAAGTTCAAATATTGGAGTCAAGTTCTGAAGTTAATCATCTCTCGTAAATGGAACATCAATTTTCTTAGAGGATTAGAGAAGCGTGAAATTAGAACGCATTCCTTTCGACAGGAAGGCTTTTGAAGATGAATAAAACCGACTCTTTGCGAATGATATGCCCGGTTTCTTTTCAGCAAATTTTTCTTGCTTTTCGAATTCCTCTCTTTATATACATTTTGATACTCGGTCGCCTTTTAATGAGTGCCGCTTATGCTATTATAGAAAAAAAGGGGGAGCGGGAAAGCTTGTTGTGAAAACGCTTTTCGAAACGCTTTAAAACTGATGACTTGAAACAGGAACAAGAAGTTCTGTCAAGAACTAAACGAGCCTACTTTTCCGTACATCGACATCGGCATTCTAGCATCTGATCATTATTCTCTTGATTATCTAAGACTAAAAATTATGTCAAACATACCTTTTTAGCACTTGAAGCTGATTTCTAAAAGCAAAATATACCCCTCTCATCAGATGAAATAGACACATAAAAAGTAAATAAATGAATAAATAAAGCTTTGTCGCACCTTTTAAAGAATGTAACTGTTACAGTTCTTCCGTAGAAAAATTCCTCAATTGTTTTCAAAAAAAAAATTAAAAGTACAAAGTACATCAAAACACATTTTATCAAAGAAAGAAAAAAAATAAAGAAAAAAAAGGAAAAAAAACTCGTCCGTTGATAAAATGTCTCGAATTTCACTTTTAATCCGTTGCCAGTTGTTAAATATAAATAAAGAATAAAATGCCCTCGTGAATGAAACATTTTTGTTACAAAAAAAATCGTCTGCCAAAAATAATAATAATAATAATAAATTCAATAAAACAAATGAATAAATAAACAAAAAATCGTCTGCACAGTTAGTCATTTTTTTTTCGGACTGTTTACTCAAAAGTTATTAGGGGTGACAGCTTGCTTGAGCGGTTCAATGTTGAACGAAAAATTGTTCAAATCGGAAATGTAAATACGGGAATGAAGTATCCTTGAAAAGTTCTTTCCAACAAAAAAAAGTTTGTTCAAATCGGACTGTTCATTAAAAAGTTAGTATCGCGGGACCGGTTATTTGAACGGCTCAAAGTTGAACCAAAAATTGTTCAAATCAAAAAATCAAATATGGGAATGAGCTGTACTCGCCGAGATCTTTCCAACAAAAAAAAGTTTGTCCAAATCGGAATGTTCATTCAAAAGTTATTAGGGGGGGACAGACAGACAGACCGACCGACAGACACACAAATTCCCCATCTCAATACCCTACTTTCAAATTTTTAATTTTTCGATATTTATTTCATTTTTTTGTTTCTTTTTGACTTTTTTTTTACTTGGCGATATTTTTTGGGCTTGGCGATATTTTTTGGACTTGGCGATATTTTTTGGACTTGGCGACATTTTTTAGATGCATTAAGCCAATTTTAATGCTTTTTTCGTCTCTTTTATTTTTAACGGGAAAGTAGGCTAAAAACTGCAAAATCCAGTACGTTTTGAAAAATTTTAGAATCCTTAAATAAAAATTCACACTTGCTTGAGTTGCAGAGTTGAACTGATTTTTGTAGCTTTACTGACAGTTATCAGAATGAAAATCTGAGCTTTTCTGCAGCATTAAAAATCGTCTGCGCAACAATTACGAAACAAAATATTAAATAAAATTAATAAAATCATTTAATTGCTACATTTTTTACTTATCTTCTGCAAACTTAAGCTTATATTTTATTAATGCAGAAATGTTGAATTTAAATGCCATTGCTATATGTTGCTCCATCGAAGAAAGTAAACAGATGAATGAATGAATGTCGTCCCGATTTTAAAGGCGAGACGGATGCCATCCAACACGAATGGTCCGACAAACGATATCGTTCGAGCGAAGACGGCACAGTCATTCTTGAATCGGGAGATAGAAAAGCGTACAGCATATGTTTATGCATTTTGCATGTGTCAATGTCGGATGACGACAATCGTGTACGATTTATCGCTGTCGTGTCGGTAAGTAGAAAAAAGAGCTCTTAATGTAAGAGTTACTATATTCCTCTTGATCTTTTGACAACGATTAAAAGGACTGTCTCACAAACCGAAGACAGAGCAAGTAGGGTATACGGACCAGTGAATGAATACTTAAGCGAAATTTCATTTTCAAAAATTAATAGCATCGTTAAAAATTGTAGCATTTGTATTATGATAGTAATACTTTAGTTATACTATATGTAATTATTTTTAAAAATATTGCTCTAATTTTTACGGTTTTGGATCATGTTTTTTGGGGAGTTGAAAGGAGAAAAAGTGACTTGACCCAGTGAATGAATACATCAAACAAAACACACACGCAGCATTTTCGAGCCATTTTCTTCTTAGAAATGTGTAGAATGATGTGCCTATTGCTGATTCATCTAAGAAAAATAGTTTAAAACTTATTTTTAAAAGAAAATTACGAGGTGTTCAATTACTGGAAGTGTTCATTCACTGGTTTGTATACCCAATAGGAAGAACTGATAAAAAGTGATTCTCTTGTACAGAAGGATTTAAAAAGAGCTCAGGAATAACACTAAAAACAAACAAGTAATAATAAGAACAGTTGCTATTATTTATTGATACATCGTCACATATAATTAGTACGATTTATTTACTGTTCTGTGGTTTAATCACTTGAACGCTGCAGAAGGAAAGACAAAAAATGTAATATTTGAGTTGTATGTTGACGCTTAGAGTAGTGTTGGTTTTCAAAAAAAGTATTAAATCCCCAATGTTTTGTAACCTGAACTTTATTGAATAATTAACGTAGAATACATTGTTTAATTTTTGAATATCTCTAATTTCTACCTTGCTTAATCTCGCATTTTTCTTTCAATGTAGAGTGAAGTTATTTCTTATCACAGAAATGGGATTAAAGTAATCCCATAATTGGTTTTCCAAAATTAAAAAAAAAAAAAACACCGAGCTTTGTAAATTTAAAAAAGACATTCCAATCCGAATTGTAAATAAACAAAAATAGAATATACCTACATATTCTAAAAAGAAATCAAATTTTGTCCGGAACTGTAACGCACTGAAACTGAAGTGCTCGTTCCGGACTTGCAACTTTTAACCTTTAGACAGAAAGTTTTTATTCTTTTTGCCCTAAAAAACAACATTTTTGATAGTGAACCGTTTCTTTTAAAACCTAAAAGCATCTCTTGCTGTTGGAAAGAATAAAAATCCGTTCACATAAGTTTTGAAAGAAAAAAGACGGATACATATCTGGTGAATTCCGACAGTAACGGAAGGACAGTTTGTGCACAAAAAAAATCGATGTATTTATGTCTGTGAGTACTATTGTGCAGTTTTCCAATTTAAGCAATAATACTTATTTAATCAATTAAAAAGTAATCATTTATAACTTTCTCAGAATACTACAATGTGGAAAGAGCGATTTCAATAACTCTAAAACTAGCTATACCAAACAGAAACTTAAATTAAAAACTGAAAAATTGATTGATGTAATGAAAGATACAATATTACCAGCTTTTTTTTGAAAAATAAAGAGCAGAAACTTATTTTATAATCTTGTTGGAAAAGAACAATTTTTGAAAAGTCAAACATGCTAAAAAAATTTGAAGAGGAGCTAAGTTATCCGGCAAGGCGAAGAGTTACCCGGAATACTTCACCTATTTTCTCAGAAAAAGCAAAAAAGACTTTCAGAAAAGCGAAGAGAAATTTCTTTAAACGTAAAAAGTTTCACAATTTTCTTTTCACCTATCATTATAAGATAGTAACGACCCCAGCAACAAAGATAAGCTTATTTGATTAATGAAAGTTGGAAAGAATGACTTCCATTTCGGTATTATCTAAAACCCATTGTTCAGCAGAAACGGTGATTTAATTTCCTTTCCCTCCTAATGCATTCCGTATTATGATAATTAAATGTCTCATTTGAAAAACGTATTCTCTGAGGCATTTAATTTAATTGTATTGATGATCTTGTACAATAAATTGGATAATGCAGAATTGCAGAAATTCATCTCCTTTTTTTTCTTCTTTAATTTTTAATGTTAAAAGGAGGTGGAATCATTGATCCTGAAAAGTGGGATGGTTATCACATTCAATAAATTGCAACATTATTGGGAAAAATAACCGGTTATTTGAAATACTTCATGCGTTGGTTAAGTTAAATATTGACTACATCAAATGGTTTTTTAGTAAAAAAGTTGGAGGGAGGTAAAATGCCCGAAATAGAACTGTAAGTTACATGTTGTAAATTTATTTCCTCGCATTAGTTCTTGATGTTGTATGCTTTTTAAAACAAAGGGGAAAAGTAAGGAGAGTAAGTTGATTACTAACAGTATTTTGCTATTTTTTTACTCTGTATTTTGAGGAGCCAACATCGCTTTGTGACAAGATACTACTGGAAAAACTTATCATGCATACCTCATAAGCATACAAAAAAACCCCTCCAAAAATGCATCCAATGACGAATCAGCTTAAATATGGCAATTCGTTTCTTAAAGTTCATCCTCCATTTTTTAGCTCCCCCCCCACTCCTTTTTTGAGGGATGCTAAGTCATCAGAATTTATATCTTGGAAGCTGAACATTTGAATAGTTTAGTTTCAAAGGCATGCCTGTGCCTTTATAAAATGTGCTCCACATTTGGAGATGGTCGGATGGGGACAACTAGATCACGTGACTTTAATGACTCTATGATGTTTAGTTTTTTCAGCAATATTACGCACTTTTGCTACATATTTTCTGCCAAAGTCAGAGCGATTCATCTTAAAAAATAACGAATTGTTCTTACATGCTGTAGTGTGCTTATGAAGAAAAATTTTGGGTCTTAAACTATGATTTAGGTCTGGCTCCTAGTCTCTTGCTCTAAAATCATTTAAAAACATTCCCTTAAAAATTAGGGGAAGTCAATACTAAAAATAAGAGTGAGAACTATTACAGGATGAAGCTATAGTATGAAGTAAGGCTCATTTAGTTCAGAGAGAATTTTGATTAAAAAAAAAAACCTGGAAACCATTGAATAAATTTCTATACATCTGTATTGCTTGGGCGTGACAGAATTGGGTATTATAAGGCGGGGATTTTGCATAAAGGTTCCATCAATCAACTCATCGATAAAACTTTGGAGATTAATCATAAATGTCAAAAATTCTACATTACATGGAAGAAAAGATTAAGGAAGATGATTGGACGTGATATTTTATGTAGATAAGTTCGTATAAGAGTAACTAAGAGGGATATTTCTTTCCTAAAAGTGTCTTCCGAAACTTAAAATGTGGTTTGTGTGTGTGTGTGTGTGTGTGTGTATATATATTAGTGTGGAGCGAAAAAAAAACAAAGTTTTTACTTTCGAATCGTAATAGTGCGGAAAAGATGCGATTAGTGAAGACTCACAAAACAAAACAAATTTTTTTGAATTCGGATAATATCTTCCGATCCCGCAACGAGCCTGATTTTTTGAAAAAATGGAAATTTTCATGTGTTCTTAGTGGTGTTTTAAAATTTGTTTCAATGTTTCATTTTAATGCTCTTGGACGGAAAAGTTACAATTGGTTAAACCTTCCGAAAATTTAAAAAATATATTGAAATCGAATAATACCTTCTAATCCAGGAACAAGCCAGAAAAACCAAAAAATTGGACAATTTCAGTTTTATTTATTTTTTTGTGTGTGGGGGGGGGGGGATTAAAATTAAATAAAAAAAAATGCTCTCAATTTTTTCTTTTCACCCGGTATCATTGAGTAAAGCCTTTTAAAAAGCATTATGTTACTCTTAAATATTAATTTATTTCTTGATTTTTCAGGTATCTTCTATACATAAAAAACTAGCATTCTTTACAATTAAGCATTTTCAAATAATAAGATCCTTTAACACTAATTTAACTAAAAACTAAGTTTTTTAAGTCCTTAAAATCAAACCTAGTTAGGTTAGGTAGTGTATATAATAATTCTGCAAAAGGCAATTAAAAATTAAGAAACTAACATATAATGAGGTATTTATTAAAACAGTTAATCGTTTAGAGCTAACCTATTATATATATATATATATATATATATATATATATATATATATATATATATATATATATATATATATATATATATATATATATATATATGTATATATATATATATAAAGTTGTGTATGTGTGTGTAGTGTGTGTGCGTAAGAGACATAATGGCGTAAGAAACACATCGGTATTCTTTTCCGTCTAAAATTTGTTTTCCCAGCGAAGATTTAATTCGAATGAAATAAAAATATTTTCCATTTCTTAAAATCAAACGGCTGCTTGAGCGGCTTTATTTATCCTGCATTTCTTTCTTTCTTTCTTTCTTTTTTTTTTTGCAGACGCTAGTAAAAAACAAGGTTTTTCTTTTTCAGATTCCTTGGTTCCTTTGAAGCTTTCATCTGCTTTGCTGCAATTTTCATTAAACAATGCTAGGATAGTTTTTTCTTTCTTCTTTAAACCGAATAGTTCTTTCTTTGGCAAAGTGTGAAATACGTTTCAAAGAAAAGATTCGACGAAGAATCACTGAAGTATGTCCGTGCATGAACGAAGTCTCTGAGGCAGTCAAGCAACTGTTATGCAGTTTGTTTTGGTAACATTTTAAATTACAATTGTGTCGCTTAGTTTTTTTTTTTGCATTTGAACTTCAAATTTTAGCGTTTTGAAATGAATTTGTTGGTTTGAATAATGTTACTCTCTTCGTTCGTATTAGGATGTGCAGTTTTTACAACCTGTTGGCTCATTGACCCACAGAATAAAGGAGAGCAGGTACGGAAATCTTGACTGTATTTATCTAAACATCTTTTTAGAACTGAAATTTTTATTTTATTCTTTACGCCCCCAACCGCGCCCTTTGCAGTATTAAGCCTCAAAACAATTGCGCAGGATGAGGGAAGAGGTCAGGTCTTCTCATGTTTTATGTAAATCCAAGTTTTTTTTTCTTATGGTAAAAGATTAAAAATGTAATCACACTGTTAAAAATTCAAGAAACCTTTATAGTAAACTAGCAGTACCCGCACGGCGATGCCCGTGCATTTAAATGGGAAGGAAGTCCACTGAATAAATTTAAATTCACTCCAACCCTCTGAAGAAAAATTATTATAGTTGAAGCGGTATAGTAATTTGAGACTTTAGCGACATCGTATTTGTATGCTTGAATAAAAAATAAATGAAATATTTCTGCATAAATAAAAAATACTTCATATGATACTATATTAATGTATTTTACTAGTCATACTGTCTGAAAACACTTTTTCAGATACATTATTAGAAAAAAGTCAACGCAAAAACAAAAATGTCAAATTGATAGTAATTGGCCACCTTAGCATAGTTATTGGCTATGAAACCATACAGTTATTGGCCATGTAAACATTCAATGTTATACTGGATTATTCATATATATAGGAAAATATTATACCTTTACATGAATATAGTAAAGCATTATATGAAGATATTATACGGTTAACTGAATATATTTTATATTCATTAAATATATTATAACACTATAGCATTCAATTTCTTTCCCCATCTTTCCCTTTTCATTTTTTTGACTTTATTTGTTCTAGTCTTCTTTAAAGCATTTTTTTTTCTGTACAGCTGCTTGTCCATTCCGTTTTCTTTTCTTATCTTTATTTTTCACTCTTTTTGCTGCTTTTCTTGTTCATTGTTTTTAATAGCTGCTCTATAACTCTCAGAAACTAAAATGGGTGGTTTTTTTGTCTATCCTATTAGGAAATTTTCTCCCACTTTTTAGCGCATTTTGTTGGTAATCATCGATAAATTTGCTACAATGAGTTGTTTTGTTTGAAGTAGATGACGTATACCAATTTATAGGAGTTTTCAGAGGAGTTATCACAATTGTTGCTGCTGTCACATTATCTTCATTAGTCAGATTTGCATTTGTTCTTATAATTGCAGTCAGTATTTCAGTATTGGTAGAGTTTTTAGAAAAATCATTCTGGGAAAAAAAAGCGCCAAATTTTGTATAACGGTCATGTATTATTTAAAACTCCCTTCTGATATTTCGGTTGTTTTATCTTGTCCATTTCGCCTCCAAAAATATTTTGGAAGTCTTTTAGAGACATGAGTTTATTTAATACATTAAACTCTTCATTTGATTTTTCTGTTGCTAAACATTTAGAGCTATCAGTAGCGTTCTTATCATAGGGAGCTAATTACTATAATTTTCTGAAAATATTGTGAGCGTTATTGGCCACAACAAAACTTTAATTTTTAAGAATATATTCTTATATTACACCTCAAATTCACTTATTAAGCATCACAGCTATACATCTCACAGTATTTTAAAAGCTGTAAATGCATTGAGTTCTTTTAAAATGTCGCATAAAAAATTCTAGTCTTACCGTTTTCTCCATAACCTTTTAAACTACACTAAAAGTTCTTTTAAAGTTCAAAACAATTCGCCAAATAAATAAAAAAGACTGGAGATATACTCAAATTTAGTAAAATTTCAAGGCTTAGCTCTATACGTAAATTTAAACCACTTAAGAAAGAGCAGCTTGTATGGAAAATGGATCTAGTGTTTCAGTCTTGCGTACAGAGTTAAGCCTTGAAAATCGACTAAATTTGATTAATTAATATCTCCTGTCCTAATTAACGGACAGAAACGTGCTACAACTTTTCTTTTTCAGAAAAAAAACCCTTTCCAGTAATATATAATACTTTGGGGTGGGGGAAGGTTTTCCCCCTCAATTATGGCGGATACACCAAAAATGAGACTAATTAATTAATTTAAAAATAACTAATTCGAAATTAAAAATTTGGCTTTCAAGGTGCATTGTACTGGGATACGTTCGAATTTTTGAGCCAAGTTTCAGGTCTGTAGGTGCTGTGGGGGCTTCTGGTCAGCGGTTACAAACGAACAAACAAACATACAAACACCGTCATCTTTATATATATAGATACTACTGTAAAATATTATGTTTAGAGTACTAAATTTTTTTACAGTAAATTGTACCAAGCAAAATAAACTATTATGGATCCAATTGATACACCACGTGACTTACTGTACACTTATCACTCTGTTTCCGTTCACTAGATGTGTTCCCTCCAGTATAGTGAATAGCAAAACCAGTATGTGAACATAGGGTTCCAGGATCGATCCTGGCCACTCGCATCTTATGCTTTTTGTATCTCGTTTTTTCTACTAATAAATTTCACAGTATAGTTGGATTTTACGGTAAAAGTTTCTGGCAACATGGATGCCAGTAACTTTTACTGTAAAATTTAAGAAATTTTTGTGACAGTGCACTAAGGAGAGTGCGCCTAACAAAAATATGTAGACCAGCAAAGTATTCCCCACTTTTTGACAAAAACGAAATAAAAATTCTCCAGATCTTGACTTTGTCGACATCAGAAGGCCTACCTGATTCTAAAACGTTGTCAACAAGCAGTTTGTTATTGCCAGACAAATAGGAACGTACACAAGAGAGTGTCCGATACTATCTGATCTGATTTTACAGTATATTTTGATTTTTCATGATTTACAGTAACTTACAAGTATAGAAAAAGCTGTTTATTGTTTTTTAAGCCTAATGTATGTAGCTGACGAATTCAAAAAGAAAAATATGGTTGCGTACCGTTATTTTTTACTATGATTTGTTAACATCGAAAAGTAAATATTGGCCCAACAGGCAATGGTTAGCCTTATTAGGAGGCGGGTCTTTTATTAGGATACCAGAGCATCTTGTGGAGGATATGATCCAGTGACGGACGTATGGCACATCCAGCTAGCGAAGCTGATATGTGTGAACCGTTGTTTGTTTTTTAAAGTTACAAATCGAAAAGCAGGGGAAGTGACAATGTCACAAATTTGAAGCAAAATATTCAGAAATTGGTTTCCAAAAAAAAAAAAAAAAAAAATGAACTTAAAATAATAAGCATCAGGTGATTATGGCAACACATTATGGATTTGTAATTTCCTGTCCTGTTTCATTTTCCCATGTCATTTGGAAATGAATAAAATAAATTGAAATTTTACGTGTTTCTGGCTCTCGAGACTGATCTATAATAATAAAAGCAAGTGTAATGTGTCTGTCTGTCTGCCTGTCTGTCCATTTGTCCGATCGAGCTCTCCAGCCAAATCTATCGCACGCAGGGACCTGGAATTTTTTACACGGAAGCACAAAGGGGCTGGCCACCAGACCTTGAAGCCCGATTTTCGATTTTTGAATTAGAAAAATTTAAAAAAATCTATATATATAAAGATGACGGTGTTTGTTCGTTTGTAACCGCTGGCCAGAAGTCAACACAGCACCTACAGACCTGAAACTTGGCTCAAAAATTCGAACGTACCCCGCCCTCGTGCACCTCAAAGGCCAAATTTTTAATTTCGAATTAGTTATTTTTAAATTAATTAATTAGTCTCATTTTTGGTGTATCCGCCATAATTGAGGGGAGAAAAATTTCCCACACCCCAAAACATTATATATCGTTGGAAAGGGTTTTTTTCTGAAAAAGAAAAGTTTTAGCACGTTTCTGTCCGTTAATTAGGACAGGAGATATTAATTAATCAAATTTAATCAATTTTCAAGGCCTAACTCTGTACGCAGAACTGAAACACTAGAGCCATTTTCCTGATCAGCTGCTACTTGTCCCTGAAGTTACTTTGTGATTTAAATTTGCGTATAGATTTAAGCCTTGAAAATTTATTCAATTTGATTAATTAATATCTCCCGTTACTTACTTAACTTTCTGTCTCTTATATTTATTTGGTGAATTGATTTAAACTTTAACATGACTTTAAGTGGAATTTAAAAGGTTATGGAGCGCATTTGAACTAAAGAATATAATAATTTGTCTTCAGAGGGGTTAAAGTGAATTTAAATTTATTAAGTTGACTTCCTCAAAATTCGGTGTTACCGAAAATGTCACAATGGAACGATTATTGTTAAAAATTTAGGGATGGCTATTCAGCTCCTCTTCGCATTTGGCGTCGTAAAGTTTGGCGACAATCAGGAAATTTACCAAACCTCCCAGCCAGTGAAACACTACTTTCTCCAAATCAAAGAAAAAGAAAACTGTCTGGGAAGGAACAGTAGTTGTTTGCAGTCTAAAGAGTATTTTATTGCATGTTTAAAACATGTATTTAATGCCGCCATCACTAAATTTTTAATGATAATAGTTCCATTCTGAAATTTTCTGTAACACCGCTATTCAGTTACTTTTCATATTTGGCGTCGTAAATTTTGGCAACAATCGGGAAATTTTCCAAACTTCCCGGCCACTGAAATCTTGATTATTTGAGGGTCACTGTTAGATTGTAATCACTTCAAAGCGATGGTACGAAAGGCATTGTATTTCTTTCCTTTTAATGTTCACATTAAAATCATGGAAGAATGGTTGTGGCTGATCTACCTGATGCAATCGGTTCCCTATGTTAATAAATTTAGATTTGGCGACCAATTTTACATTGAAATTACGGTTAAATCGGTGAATTATATTAAATTTCAAGGGCAATATTGCTGTGGTCGTTGAGAGTTTTCGAAAATCTTGGCTCTACAGTTGTGTGAAAAGTTCCATTGGAACGTCAAAATTTCGCTAAAAATAAATAAGTTCGTCACACACACACGAAAAGAAGAAAAAAGTCTTTAAAACTAAAATAATCCTCGCACTGAGCACTACAAACTGAAATGGCATTAAAAGTGTCATCAATATATTTTAAAAGGTCGTGGTGCACATTTGAATTAAAGAATATAATAATTTTACGTAAGAGGGTGGAGTGAATTTAAATTTATTCAGTTGACTTTCTTTACATTTTTCGCACGGGCATCGCCGTGCGGGTACTGCTAGTTAAAATATAAAGCGCGGCCCCTGGGTGGAAAAAGGTTTTTCACCACTGTCATGAAGCAATTAGGCTGAAAATTCTCAGAAGTGACTCCAACCTCTAACTTTTCTCTCCATTAATTCCATTAAATGAACTATCTTGACTAAAGAGTACTCATGAAAATGAGTAAATTCAACATTAAGTCAGAAATTAAACTAGAAGTTGAAAAAAAAAACCTGACAGTGTTTGCAAAGCTTATTTTGAGGCTTATTGACTGTAACAAATATCTCCACATTGAAAATTGACAAGCTTAAATATTTCTGTTTACTTTTAGCATTGTTTCTAAATCAGTTCTTAAAGATCATTCGATCGATATTCTTATTTTTACTGAGAGAGACAACGCCAGCAGAACATCTGTTGCTGAATAACTAATGACGCAGACACGATATCAAGTTGTTCGATAACGGAATTTTCCTTTTTATTCCGTTTTGACACTTAAGAACGGTTCATTTCAGAATACGAAAATTTTCCTATTAATAAGAAACTATACTTATTTTTTTCTGTTGTATAACTGATGTCGTACTTATTACTATTAATTGTAGCACCACATAATTGTTGAAAGTTAGTGTAGGCACAATTGCCTTGCTGCAGTCTTTCAGTCCAAGGAGGATTGAACGTTCCCGCTGTTCTAGTTTGGTAGTAGGGAGATTGAGACTAGTTGTGACATTTTTAAATAAATTGTCTCAACATTTTGTATAATATCAGTTCTTTTAAGCATATGTAAATTTTTTGATCAAGTTTGATGAGTACTTTGTATTTCTATACTCGTTAGTTTGCCATAAATGTGGCCCCTTTTTTGAGTAGTGGCAGCTCGTCCGGCTGTTTTTTATAGCCTTTACTCTCATTTACTTAATCAGGGCTTTTGTTCTGATGTGTGTACTTCACGTTTGTTTTTCTGTATTTGTGCTCTTATATGTTGTGTTTGTCTTATGTTGCGTCTGTTCTTTAGGAATGATTTGTATTGTCTTGATTGAGATAAATTGAATAGAAAGAAACTTTTTAAATTTTAGGTAAAAAATATTAGATATAAGCTTATTAACGAAAGCAAAAGCAAATGAAATAAGGGGAAAGAGCGGTATAACGTTTAACTCAGTGCCAGGAAATGGTCGTTACACCTTCTGTTATAAGCTGTGACAATAAAAAGTGAACTAATTCTAAGATTTTATTCAGCAGTTTTTTTGCTTAATTTCAATCAAAAAAGCAGTTCTCATATGTTTACAAGTTTTATAGAACAGTTTCACCTCTCAATGGAACAAAAGATTGTTTACTTCGCACCTAATTCAAAGTTATGAACTTAAAGCTAACAAAAATGTTCAAATATTATATATTGTTGTTGGTCTTATTTTTCATATAATCTATAAAACATAAAATGTGTTTAAACTCTTGAGGCAATAAAATAGTAATTAAATAAAACTGGAACATTATGTTTATGCATCATAATCTGAAGAATCACTTTCAAAATTCAAGTATAAGGTAAATCGGGGGAAGATGCCACAGCTAAGGTATTTTCGATTATTGCAGTAGAAATTGCAATAACAAGTCCATGCAAACAAATACACTTTATTTTTTAATAATTTAATTAATCATAAATACCAATAAGTACTCTTCAAAGCATAAAATGAAGTCATAACTTAATGTTGAAGAAAGACATTTATTTCTGGCATTTTTCCCATATATACGGGGAAGATGCCACCTGCTATGGGGGAAGATGCCATAACGCCCCAATAAATAAAAAATTAAGACAAACATTAAAAAATTAAATGTTAACATAATAACCAAAGCAAATCAACTGAATTTAGTCATATTTGGTTTGAAAAAATAATAGCAGCACAAATTTGAATGATAGCCCACAAAAAATTTCACTCAATGAAAATGATCATCATTGCAATCTTTGTGAAACCATTTGTTGCATTCGATGCACTGAATCCAGTCACACTTGGAACCTTTATTAGCATAAAAGTATCCTTTGCACGCAGCACAAAAATTGTCACTATTATCATCATCCAACTATCACCACTCGTATGTTAGAGGAATTTTTTCACTTAGGGATGACTGACTCACATGTCTCTTTTTCTTCTGTACTTTCGAAGGTTTCTTGGTATGTGTTTTGCCCTTACTCGCCTTTTCTTGCTTTCTTTGGGCCTTTCCCTACATATTTGCTCTCCTCTCGGAAGTGGTTAACTCTTCTGTTTTTTTTTTTTTTAACATCCGTGATACGTTTTATGCGTCACTTCAAAGTTTTATATGGAATTCCATAAATCTTTGTTGCAGCCCACACAGTTTGTCGTGCATTCTTTATATCTTCTACAGATTGCAGCAAATTTGATTGGGACCAAGAAGCGCGTTAAGCTTTACTTTTGTTGTTTCGAGGCATTGTTTAAATGGTAATGAAATGAGAGTTCTATTTTTTAAAAGTTATAATGCCTTAAACGAAAGCATAAGAAAACATGCAAGTCATTTCTTTTCTATTTTACACGATACTATTCAGTGTTATAAAACAAAAAATAAATGAAATTTAGTTCATTTCACCTATTTCTGAACAATGTGGCGTCTTCCCCCAAGTATATGGGGAAGATGCCACACACGCTTATTTCCTTATTTCTACAGTGTTATGACGCTCTTCTACATACATCGTGTGTGTAACATAATGCATAACTCACTTATATTGCTAATATCGTATTCAAAATAGCAAATACGTTTATGAGCTCTAAGTATGAGGAACAGAATATTACAAAAGTCGTACTCACCACGTTAAATGCTCACGAGATAAAAAATAACGCCGATTAAAGACGATGAATTCAAACAAATGGCCATGCCACATCCTATGTTGACCTGACACTTCATACGAGTGGCTCAGTATTGTAATCTGACGATGCATAAACGAATTATGATTTAACTTGCGTCTTCCCCCGACTGGCATCTTCCCCCGACTTACCTTATGTGAGAGACATTTTTTTTAGCTTATCTCACGTGTGACCATTCCTTGAAACCATCACACTGTGTGTCCATTCTTCACGACTCTAGAAACGGTTCACTACATATCAGACAAGAACAAGTATCATGTTCTAAACTTTTTTCATCAGATTAACGTAACATCTTTTTTATTTTTAAAGCCGTCTCCAGTTTTCTTAGCTGGACTAGTGGTTTTTCGCCTTTATTTGTACTGTCTTGTTTTGATGTTCTTCTTGGCTCATTTTCTTCTTTTACTTACTAATCTTTCCTTCCTTAGTTTCAGGACCGTTTACGGGGGGGGGGGGAGTTAGATGGGGGGGGGGGGGGCTTATTTTACTCCTTTGAATCTGGAAGATTAATGTATTACACTAAAAAATGAATGTTGTTTTCACAGTATAATACAGATAATTTTATGGTAATGAACTGTAAAAATAGCTAATTTTACAGTAATCAATTGCAAAATTGCTAATTTTACAGTAATAAATTAAAATTGCTAATTTTACAATATATTACTGTGCATTTTACAGTTTTAAACTGGAACCTCTGCTACCAGTATTATACTGTCGTTTTTACAGTATAATACAGCTAAATTTTACGGCAATTAGCTGTAAAATTTCTAAATTTACAGTAAAAAAACTGTAGAATTGCTAGTTTTACAGTTTATTACTGTACATTTTAGTTTTAAATTGGAGCCTCGACTGCCAGTATTATACTGTAAACACAACAGTTCATTTTTTGCAGTGTATTATTATGTAAAGATATGTGGTTTTTATGCTTTTCATTCTTCACACGAGTCGTGTGGTTCCCTGGTTAGAAGATTTTTTTCTCTTCGCTTGGTACTTTAGTATTACATACTTTTCAATGTATCTAATTCAAAATAATTGTTTCAAATAATCTTCATGGAACAGATAACTTTAATGTGCATTATGACTTCCAGTACTCTGCACGTGTTTAAAGAAAGTGACGATGATTGGTAAAGACTACATCTAAGGAGAACGTCTGAATCTTTTAGCTTTCTATTGGCGACGTAATTAGAATTCGAAGGGCTTATTCACGCAGCAGTGGGCCTTGGACTTCATATTGACTCAAGATTTCCTGCCATATGCAATCATCAGAACTGCTAATGTTAACCACACTGCAAGAGAGTCTAACGTGAATTCCTTATTATTAAATGCTCGTAACAGTAATAGAGGACTTTGCATTTCAAAGGCATCTGCAATTAGTAGCTTCCTATGCGTGAATAATCCCCCTTTCCCCCAGTCTTTGTAAATGATTCTAGGAAGCAGGTGCAAAATTTAATATATAATCTAGGCGAATTTTTCTCAAATGATAAAATCAACACGAGTGAAGCACAAAGTTTTCAAAGTATTGCTAGCATGTGTTATCGATATCTGGAAAATTCGTAACCTACTTTCCCGTTACTCTGTAAAAAATGAATGTTGCTTTTACAGTATAATACAGCTATTTTTACAGTAATAAATTGTAAAAATGATTATTTCGCAGTTTATTACTGAGCATTTTACAGTTTTTAACTGAAACATCTGCTGCCAGTATTATACTGTTACCTTTACAGTGCAATACAGGTAACTTTACGAGAATAAACTGTAAAATTGCTAACTTTACTGTAATAAACTAAAAATTTTTTTAGTTTGTTGCTTTTTTTTTAGTTTTAAATTGGAACCTCGGCTGCCAGTATTGTATTGTAAAAACAGCAGTTCATTTTTTGTAGTGTAAATAAAAATATTTTTGAAAAAAAAAATTGAACCGACTTCGGAACTTCACTCAGCAAATGCTCTAAAAAGTAAAAAATAATTTTATTCTTTGAACACCATCGATACTACATTTAAACATAAGTTTTGAAGTCGGCGCAAAAAAGCTAAATAGAATCATTCGAAACTGTAAATATAAATTTAAATGAATCCAGGTTCTTTATTCGCATTCGAATTCATTGAAAGATACATATTTATGTAATGGTACAAATATTCAGCTCTCAATTTTCAATGATTTCTCTGAAAATGTTGGCAAAATATAGTAAACATCATTTTACCTATAGTTTTTGCGCCGACTTCAAAACTTATGTTTAAATGTAGTATCGGTGGTGTTCAAAGAATAAAATTATTTTTTACTTTTTAGAGCATTTGCTGAGTGAAGTTCCGAAGTCGGTTCAATTTTTTTTTTCAAAAATATTTTTATTTTATTCTTTTTAGTGTAAATGTACATATGAAATAAGGTAATGTTTGCATTGCAAAACTTCACCTAATTTTCTTAAGTAAATGCTTCATAAAATAAACTATGTAAGAAAAAAAAATAAAGAAAGTATCAACGCGTCTAAAATTTTAAACGATTGACACTAAAAAATAATCCTTGTTATTCTCTGGTATTTATTTGTGTACTAGTTTAATTAAACTCTAAATATTAACGGCTTTTCAACTAATTTATATTTCAAAACAACACTACATTATCGCGGTTCATAAAATTTCACGACGTACTACATACGTGGCCCGCTAATGAGTTTCATGTTTGCTTCAGTTAAGCCTTCATTCAAAATTTTCATGATCATTATAATAACTGTTTTATATCAATCACGTTCTGTAACAATGGATTTCATATTTAATCATTTAGGACAAATCGCTTTAAATTTGAGCAAAAATTTGGAGATTTTCCTCACTTTCTTCAGAATTCCTTTATCAAATCTTATGCAAATTAAGACTAGTAAAACCTGAAATATTACGAATCAATCAGTACCTGGTACGACTTTCAGTTCGTTGGAGTTCAGGAGAAAAAAGCAGGACATAGAAAGATACTCGGTTTAAAATTTTCAAAAAGACCATAGAAAGGAATTTCATTATGCAATCCAGAGAAGCCTGGCGTTCAAAATGGTCATTATTACGTTTACTGTGATCCCAATTTCTTTTTCGAAAGATTTCTGCAGGTTCCCGTTATCGAACCTGGACCACGAGAGGATGGGACCAATCGGAAAGAAAGACCTTTATAACAAAAAAAGAATTTTTGAAATCGGTCCAGGCGTCTTCGAGTAATCTTGTAACATACCAAAAAAAAAAAAATTCTCCGACGAATTGTATAACCTCCTCCTCTGTTGAAGTCGGTTAAAAAGAAGTATACAAAAAAGGAACAGGAAAAGAAATACGGGGAATAAGGTATAATATATAGTAAAAGCACCGTTTCGGAAAAATAAGAGAGAAGTAATGCAATAAATATAGAAAATTATAAAGTCAAAGGATGGTATTGAAATGAGATGTGTGTCTGCTGATCTGTGGGTCGTTTGACTCTACTAAAAATTTGAGAATCCGATTAGAACGAATCAATTTTGCTCGAAAGGTCACGACCGGGCATTTTATTCCCAGTTTGAACATTTTGATTTGAGTAGTGTTCTGTTCAATTTTGAGCAGTTCACAAATTTTACATTAGTTGCTGTGGGTAGATTTAGAGTGAATATAAATCTTGAACTGAAGGATGGACCAGCTTCGATTAAATGTTTGTGAAAAGTACACTGTAAGAAAATCAAGAGCAGAAAATAATAATTTGAATATTTTGAGATAAGTTTTTGAGCAATTCAAAAAGTTCTAACGTTTTAACCGAGAGAGAATCGCAAACCTTATTTAAGAAATTATTATCGTTAAAAATTACTTCTTTCCGCTTCGGAAATGAATCTTTGGAATTTTATATTATCGTCTGTAAAGAAAAAATACTCTTATTGCACTTTTTTGTTATTTATTTATTTATTAAATGTAAAAAATTGATATAAAAATACAGCAACATGCTGGGGTTTTTTTTCTCTCGGAAAATGGTGTTAATAAAAATTATATTAGATAGACCTCATTCAGCAAAAATAAAATTAGTTTCACCAGCTTATTATGTCAAATTTTTACATTTCCGTGCCGTTACAACTTTCCAACTTTTTTTTGATATTGTAACTGATTTTAAAGTTGCATGCTTAATAGTACATATTTTTCGAGCGGTATATTTCATATACAGGGACGTTATTTCGAAATTTTCCAGAGGGGGGGGAGGCAAAGGGCGCATATACAATGTAAAATTTACTAAAAAGTGGCAAAACCACGCCCACTTATATGCCAATACATTGATTTCCCAAAGTCAGGGGGGATCAATTGCCCCCCCCCGCCCCCTAAATGACGGTCCTGTTCATATAGTACAGCACTAGTAGAGGTCATACAATTGCGTTAGAGGTCTATAATGAAAACTTTAATTCAGTTCATTTGCAAAGTTTCTGCTGAATCAGGTTATCTCAAGGAGAGACATATTTTTTGCTTTGTTTCTAATTAATTGCTTGTTTTGTTTTTTTTTTCTTTTTTTCCTTGATTTATAAGAAAGTAAACCGAAAACTGTAGTAGTTACTCTAAATTACAATTATTCCCGTGAAAAAGATTTAACTTTTATCGGAATTTACGATATGTAGAATAATTGATTAGTATACTTTTAAAAAATAAAACTTACAATTTCTTTCTCACAAATAGCAGGAGAATTGAAAGCAATTAAAAATATTGTGAGATTAAAACATTACACAGACAGTACTTTAAAAAAGGAGAAATAAACATAACATGCATGCAATAAATACGTACATAAACTAAATATACGTAACTAAGGTATAAATAAGGGATGAAAAAAAATAAACGAAAAATCAATTTCAAAACACTTTTTACCATCATTCCGCCCATTGTTTTAAACTTTATTTTTATTAAACCAAGTAGAGCACCTTGAAGATAATTATTTTGTTTTGAGTTTCTCATTGTATACTAACTTTATTTATAATCTTATTCCTAGGTTACTTAGGTCTCTCAGGTACTATTTCTTACAATTTTTCTGGTGCCAGGAATAAAAAATATGACAGAAAATTTGTTGCTTGCTTATTTATCGGCTACGTATGCGTGATCATTTAAAGTATTACGGGGAGAGATTAAACAAAATTATGTTTACTATACATTTTATTTTCCAAGTGATTCAGAAACTGATAAGGGTAGATCGCAAGGGGAATGATCGTACCCCAGTTTGCTTCAGAAGTTTTTCCTAGCAATAGTAACTTCCTTCGATATCACGCACTGAAAACAAAAAAATTATTTTTACAGTATAATACTGTGCAGTTATAAACTGCAAAATTAGCAATTTTAAGTTTAATTACTGTAAAGTAGCAATTTTATAGTTTATTACCACAATTTTACAGTTTATTACCGCACAGTTAGCTGTATTATACTGTAAAAACAACAGCATAATACTGGCAGCAGATGGGTTTCTGGTTAAAACTGTAAAGTAATAAACTGTAAAATTGCTAACTTTACAGTTTATTACTGTAAAATGGGCAATATGCAGTTTATTACTATAAAATTAGCAACATTTACAGATTTTTACTATAAAATTAGCTGCATTATACTTTCAAAACAGCATTCATTTTTTAGTGTGTTTGGCATTATGAACAACCAGAAATCATTATTGCAAAACCTTGTAGATATCTTTCCCAAAACAAAGGTTGTTTTAACTAAAGCCAAGCCAAGGAAAAAATGATATTCAGTTCAATTGTGCTCCTTTATTATCTTTTCGTTAGGGAAGGACTTGAAATTTTTTCTCAATTTCCTTTTATTCCGGCAGCACCGAAATGAACTGCAGTCTCTGATAACCTGAGCCTTTTTTGTACTATATTTTCAACAAATTATTATTTTGTTAAAAAAGAACTGCATGTCTTCCAGTAACCTAATGTAGTGTATTGAAATAAAGAAATATCACCTCAGTTGAAAAAATATTGGTATTACTTTTTTCCCCTTCTTTCTTTTATTCTCGAAAAAACTTTTACATTTCTCAGACTTGCAATACTTTTGGCCAGTACTGTAAGGCTTCCAAAAACGATATGTTGCTACACTGTAAAAAATGAAAATTTTTTTACAGTATAATACCGGCAGCCTAGGTTCCAATTTAAAATTGTAAAATGCACAGTAATGAACTGTAAAATTAGCAATTTTAGTTTCTTACTGTAAAGTTAGCAATTTTACTGTTTATTGCCGAAAAATTTATCTGCATTATACTGGAAAAACAAGTATATTACTGGCAGCAGAGGTTCCAGTTTAAAACTGTAAAATTACCAACTTTACACTTAATTACTGTAAAATTACCAAATTTACAGTTTATTACTGTAAAATCTACAATTTCTACAGTTTATTACTATGAAATTAGCTATATTATACTGTAAAAACAACCTTTTTTTTCCAGTGCACCAAGGTAAAATAATTGTTATATAATTATATAAATGCTCATATTCTCAAGTTAACAAGCAGCAAAGCCATATTTCTCCTATATTCAATAGCATATTTCTAACGGGCCACTAATATCGTCAAGAGGATATCTTAACTGCACGAATACCGACCTTCTCCCGTCTCGGGGATATCGATATTGTGCACCTCGAGAAGATGATAGATGCTATTTAGTAATTATGCTCTAGACTTGATGATTAATCAATCATTATTTTGGCTCTAAAGGGCTTCGGAAAGCTGGAAGGTTATTTATATCACCCCCGCATACACCGACTTAGGCTCGACTTGTTGCCAGAATGTTTGTTTTCATAAAAGGGAAACTCCCTATTAAAATCTTCCTGATTAGGGAATTTATGAATACGAAGACTTTGAATTCAAAGAAAATTTCAGATTTTCAGAGATTAACAATCTAGAAAAGTTTCATATTGCGATACTGATCGTAAAATTTATTTCAAATTATAGGTAATAAAAAAAATGAATAAAATATCAAATAAGCTGTGTGCTAAAATATGAGTAAATATAAAAAATAACGTAAATGAAACAAATTATCACAAACATATAACATATAGCTGTTTCAGGGGAGTCAATAAAATGACTGTAAACTTCTATCGTTGTGTTAATTAAAAAAATAAACCAGATATGTGACAACTAAATTTTCCCTGGTTTATTAAATTAGGTGGAACCAACTCTGCCAAAATTTTGAGGATTTTGATCGTAAGAATTAAATACATGTAATTTAATTATTTATGATCGAGCTATTACTAGAATTGGAAATATGACCTAACGTTCTGGTTATGACTGAGAGGGGGAGGGAACTGGTTTTGATTTCGAAACCTTTTTTTTTTGTGCCTTGAGGACAAGTTCTAAATAAACTCTTTGGCATACTCATCGAGTTTTCTGATGCACAGAATAAAGATTATCACTTCTTACTGTATTCTCACCCATTGAAAGTTTTACCTGCAATTATTTATTAATTTTTAATTTGACAGGAAAGGATATAGAAATATTGAAAAAGTGAAAATTAATAACAGATTCAAGTTGAGAAAGTACTGCTGCAGATGTACCAACACCAAATAACTTAAAAATAGCTAACAAGCAAAACTCTTTTCAAGGTATTCCGATACTGAACTGAAAGTCACGATTAATCTTATTCTAAAAGGCTGGTATGGAATAATCCATCCTTTTAGAAACACAAACGATTTATTGATGCATCTTTGAAGCTAAACGTCTCTTCATAATTTCTAGGAACACGGAATACGTAAGCGATATTTAGTGTAATATTATTTCTCCTTATTCTCCAAATATTTCCCCGTCTTTCTTGTGTTGAAATATAATATTATTCCCTCCTTCGTTCTGGCAGGGAATAACAAACAAAACTAGCTGCGTGGCCCGGCGTTGCACGGGCTGTAATGTAGTGAAGGCAGTTTGAGAAAACTACTCGCCACCAAGGCGGCTCGCCTTTAAAGTAATGAGGAAAGTTAAAACAGTTTACTCGCCGTCAAGGCGGCTCGCCTTTACAGTAGCGAGGAAAGTTTCTATAAACTACTCGCCGTCAAGGCGGCTCGCCTTTAAAGTACCAAGGAAAAGTTTAATAAACTACTCCCCGCTAAAGCGGCTCGCTAAAAAGCTTGCCTTTATCAAAGAATCAATCGAATTATTTGCACATGCTTCCTCAAAAATAAAGACGATGTCAAGTAGCACATACTTAGCACTCTCCCTAAATAACAAATAAAATTCCTTTCCAAAAACAATTATTTCCAAACCGCTTTCTTCCTGTAAAATTAATTGCAAAATTCTAAACGAAAAAGTTCTTTTAATATTTGGATCGCAGCCAAAAAAAGTCCCTTCTAAAAACAGCAATTGCAATTTTATTTAAAATCACATTTTCAAAATGGTACCAGAGAAAAAATATGTCATTAATAATTAGAATAAAAACAACTGTTAGAACTTTGTTATAACACGTATTCAAAATGACAATGGAAAAAAATAACACTCTTTCATTTAAAAAAGTTCAATTTAATTAACGTTTTAATTTGAAATCGCAACGGAAAGAAATAAATATCTTGGAAGTTTAAATAGTTCAATAATTTAATTAACGTTTTAATTCAAAATGGCAACGGTAAGAAATAAAATGTCTTGGAATTTTAATCATTTATTAGGCTTAATCGCTTTAAATTTGACTACTTATTAATTGATATCTTCGCTAATTAAAATCGTATAATTATATAAATTGAAACTAATGAAGCCTGAAAAATTACCTATCTATCGGTACCTGGTTCGACTTTCAGTTCATTGGCGTTCAGGAGAAATAAGAGTGACATAGAAAGATAGTTAGAAAGAAAGATACTCAGTTTTTAATATAAGTAGATAACAACGTCTTTTTTCCTGGGCACTAAGAGGTTTCATATTGCATTCCATGTAAAAGGCGGTACTTGTACATACGGTAGATATAGATTTTATTTTATATTATTTTCAATTCTGTGTGTTTTTCATCCGCGTTTTCCATTACTCAAATGTTTTTTATATCCAAACTTGTTTTGTGTTTAGAACAATTTCAATAGTTTTTTTTTAATTTGTTATAGATGCATTTTTCAATTTAGTTCACATGGCTAATTTAGTCACTTTTCAAAACATATTAAAAATAGTAATAAAAGTTATGTACTCATGTCTTGTTGATATTTTATTTACCAAGTTTATATGTTACAAGTGGTTTCATTTATTTGTTTATTCTAACTTATATGTATATCTATAGTTTAAATATTTACACATTTCTTTGTATGTTTACTTTTACTTTTTAACTATGCCTTTTGTCAAAGGTAAGACGTTTTTGTAGACTTTTTTTTCACAGCAATCGGGCCATGCATCTCTGATTTTCAACTCAAGAGACACAATGCAACTTAACTAGAACTTTGAATAATGTTAACGTAAAGATGTCGCTCATTCTAGCAGCAAGACAGTAGGAGTTCGTGTTATAATTTGTTTTTTATCATTTGGCAACGAATTGAATAAATTTAATTTATCTGAAAGGAAACGATGCGGTTGAACAAGTGACTAAGAAGGTACTGGCTATGTAAATCATAAAAAAATCCAGTCCCTGTCATTCTTTTGAACTTTGTCGTCCCTAATTCAAATAATGCTTTTCTCTTTATCTACGAATGGAATGGAATGAAAATTTAGAAGAAATGCGCACCCTTTAATTTATGGCTGATAATTTTCTAGATTAGGAAATACAAGGTAGGGGAAGACCGCCTATATTGGACCCCCTAAGAACAGGATACCTGTGTCGCTCAATGTGACGCAAAACAGAAATGCTAAATAGGGCATCGTGTGCTCATTTTAATCAGGAACTGCCCTAGCAGCTTATATTTTCTGAAAATATGAAAATTATTTTTAAAAAAATTATCTTACAAAAATTGGCAAATGTTCAATTTAGGAATATATGCGCCTAAATTGAACTATGCGCTTCCTAAATTGGACCGTACCAGGAAATCATAGAATAATTTATATTTGAACTATACAGCTTTTTTTCCAGAATTTGCAATAGAATTTCTTTTGCTTCGGCCTCACTTACGCAGAGTTGATAAACTCGCCGATGGCATTTCATACACTTAATCATGTTTTGCACTTCATCTCTATGACAAATATTGCAATAACAATCGTTTTGTGTAGTTTCTTACTTCTTCTCGTGTGACTTTTTCTGATCTATGCCTCTTTTATACATCGTTAGAATAATTGCTGAGACAGCCTACTTTTTCTTTCCTTCTACTTTTTTTAGGCAAAGGTGATATGTGAGCCGGCTTTACAAAATCATAGTTAGAGTAGACAATCATGTTTTGATGAGAACTATCCGCCGATTCTGCAGAATTTGTACTAATTTAAATCGTAGCTAGTTCTTGTACATGGTGTACAACTTACACCTAATATGTAACCTGCTCACTTTGAGTAGTTTTATCTGAACTACTTGCCTCTAATTCTATTGCAGCCAAGTCAAAATCATTAAACACATGTAAATTAACGGGCCAAACTCATGTTCTTTGAAATCAACTCACAGCATTTGCCATGGCCTTCATTGCAGTTTGCCCATAAGAGGTACCAAACAGTTCTCCTATGCGATATTAGATAATGGATCTCATTGGATGTTTTCGCATACATGTATCACATTCTTGATTACAAATATATAGACAGAAACGGAATAAAGACCACATGTACGTGCATGATGTGCTTAACGAGAAAGCATTATTATACCGTTCTCGTTAGCCAAATTTATTGTATCAATGTTATTTATGTAAGTGCTGTGCCTATCCATTAATAGAAGGACATTCTTTTTACATTGCTTGGCTTAACATATTTGATGAAATGTTGCATCCATTGTGTGAATTATCGTTTGTGATCCAACCTTTTTTTTTTTTTTTTTTGAACAAGCATATTGCTCACCAGGGGATGCTTTTGAGATAAGTTCATACATGGAACGTAATCTTTTGAAAATAAGCATGGAGAGCTTGCAATTCTGTTGCTCTCATGTAGGAAATGACTAGTGTGTTTCTACCACGTTCACCACTCAATATTGCTCCAACCTGGTGTTTACCTCTATACATCAATATACTTTGGGCTTTTGAACAGTGAAAAGACCTGCTTCATCTACATTGAACATTTTAGTAGCATATAAATTGTTTCTTTTTAAAGTGTTATCGAAAATATCGAGAATTTCATATTTTTCTCTCTGTAAACCAGCACAAAATTTATTTAAGTTAATATGTTTAACAACCTGAAACTGCGGCTTAATGGATAAAGAGGGAAAAAAACATACATTTTTAGAAGTTGTAGCTTCTGCTTGGTAAAAATGTGCTTGATAAAAAAAGTTTAAGTGAATATCGTGAATATATGTTAAAGTATGCTTAAAATAATTTTAACTACGCTATTAAATAAGACGAGTCACTTATTTTATGTTACGATTAATAAAAAGACTTGTGTAAAATCATATTCTTAAATTGGACCACCGGTCCAATATAGGAAAATTTTTTTGGTCCAATAAAGGAAAACATGCCATTTTTTATTCTTCAGCTTATTTCTGTATCAAAAATTATCACAATCGCGCATGTAAATACATAGATGTAATCCTCATTAAACACAGATCATCATGCTATAGCAGCAGTTGACCTCAGCTTACAAGTTTTAGTTGTATCTTACTAGGTACAAGTCCGCAAAATAAGATTTTACACGTTTTCAACATAAATCGTGCCGTAAATCACGCTACGCAGTTCGAAGACTGGTGAAACTTCATACACAATGATTTTATTCCTAAAACTTTATATTTCTACCGTTAAAGCATAGCATAGATCTCTGTACTAGATTTTAAGCCCGAGGTCCAATTTAAGCAGTGGTCCAATATAGGCGGTCTTCCCCTATATCCGTAAAAATGTTAATTAGCTGCAATAAATCTATGATTAATATGGAAAATTGCAGTTGTTATAAAAAATATACATATTTACAGCGCATACCATTATGGTATTTTTGTTTCTTATCAGTCTTAAATAATGGGAATGAGTAATCTGGAAATTTATATTTCGATAAGTATTGTTATTTAAGTTCATTTGTATATGTGTTGTTTCTGAAAAAACATGATTTTACTAGAAAAACGCCCCCTTTTTTTTAAACCCATTTATGCTCAGTGTCCTAAAAACGGGACGCTTATTAATTACTGCATACAAAAATCTGTAATGGGTATATCTTTTTACTAAAGCTGTTTTTCACAAGTTAAATAGTTCTTCTTCTTGAAAAAATCAGTTAGAGCCACTATTTGGACATCAGTTTATTTATTGACAGCTATTTTCAGACAAATCAGTCAAGCAACGATCCAGCGTGGGTAGCCACCTGAAGTAATTTTTTTTTTGCGACATTTTTTTCTCATAAAATCAAACTATTTTAAAATGATTTGCTTAAAATTGAATACAGATGCCATCTATAATGTTATTTTGCCAAAGTAAAGTCAAGTAAAGTTGTACTTTACCGAGATATCTGAAAAATATCCCATAAATAAGACGTTAAATAACTTAATGAATATGGCAACGGCGAACTATTTTAAGCCTAAAGTGTATCTAAACCATTCCAAGTAAGAGTTTTACGCAGATAAAAATTGAAAAAATTTGTTAAAAAAATTTTGAGCATAAATGGGTTTACACGCTTTTATTAGTTTCATTTAATGCAAAATCAGCTTGAGTTAAGCCGTGAAAAACAATGAATGAGCTATATTCGCAGACGGTTTGTAACCTCTCTTTGTCATATCTCTCTAAATGCGTATTGAGAACAACGAGCTAGACTTATCTTCGTCGTCATGGTAATCTGAAAAATTCAAAAGAACATCAACGAAGGCAAAGTAAAAGCAATAAGCAATCGTGATTTATAAAGAAAAAAAAACCCGCGGATAGCATTTATAATAAGCGTTTGTCCGTGAGTTGATAGAACTGAAATGAATATTGCTTTGATTTATAAGTCTCTTAGTTAACATATGATTGCAAGAGGTAAATTAATTAGGCAATCTTGGTACAAATCCAGAGGGTGTGTTAGGTTTTTACAACCTATTACTAAATGTCTCAAAATTAATTAATTAGATGTGATAGCATGTAATTAATTAATTTTAGGATAATTCGTAGATAGAGACCACACTGTTAAAAAAACCCTGAATTTTCAGGAAGATTTTTACTGATTTTAACAGGAAATTTCCGTTTTCGTTTCAGAACATATCTTTTCCTTAAAAAAACGGAAATATTCCGTGATTAACCGAGCTGGAGAAACAAAAACGGAATTTACCCGGTTTTGTGGTTTAAAAAAAATTGAACGAGGAAGTTATCTTCCAGCCTTTATTGTCGCTGCAGCGTAACTGGATCAAAGTGCGTTGCAAAAGTTCATCGAGAAGCGCAGTCATCGAGAATTAATATGCATGCTTAATCTTCTGTGAAAGCGACTTGTATTCTTCGCATTAGCATGGAAAAGAAGACATGTGTGTCGCGACGTTTGGATAGTTACTTCACAAATAACATCACATGCGAATGTGTTATTTAGTAATCGTATTCCTCGGGACGTGATTATGTGTGCCATTTTGTTTCAATTTGAGAATGCTTCGTCGAAGAGCGTTGACTATTGTTATAGCATTCGAATAAGAATTATTCCAGGATTCTGCGTAGTTAATCAAATTGACTGAAAAATAATTTGGATCGTTTCATGTGATGTCATGTGATTATGCGGTATTCCGCGCTTTCATTGCTCAACATTTTAAAGAAGACTTTGTTTATCGCAATGGATAGAATCAAAATGGGCAACAAAAGGGTGTGCTAGTATATTTTAAAATCTACTCACTCTGTTGTTGCCTTTTTTGAGCAACTTTTATTGCAGATAGGAGGTAAGAATTTTTATTTTTGTTACTGCTATTTTTATTTTAATCTGAGTCCAGACTTAACAGTTAGTTATTTCATGATTTAAACCAATTGTGCATTTTAAGAGTTGCATGTATAAACTTACTGGTGCTAAGGGTTAGTAAAATTTAGTGAAATGATTCTTGTAATTTTATATCAAGATTTAAAAGCTTAGTCTCAAAACTTAGCTTTTTTACTTTATGACTTTACTTCATTTACTCATTTATTTTAACCATTAGCTCAATGCCTATTAAGAAATGAATAAAAAAAAACAATGTATAAGTCTTTATTTAAGCATCATTAAAAGTTCGGACAGTCAAATCAGAGCTATCGTGCATTAAAAAAATGAAAGTAATAATTTTCAGAAAATGCAATATTTTCCTTTGAAGCAACCTATTGATCTACTAATTCACTGCATTCATGAGTCGTAACTGTACTGTTTTCTAGTGATTTATTGCATTGCTTCTAAAAATTTAAACCCTGCGCTGTTAACAGAGCAAAATAAGGAACAGGTAGTTAATGACAAAGAGTTAACTGCTGCTGTTTCATTTTGAAGAAATTATACATCTGAATTTCAAAATCAATAAAATTGAATTTGTTGCTTCTTTTCCCCTACAATCTCTTATATTTTTAGGTTGTGTGAGACTACATATAAAAAGAGAAATAACGGCTGTTAGTAGGAATGCACCGATAAGCAAATTGGCCGATTACCGATTGATTGGCTGTTGATAATCGGCTCAGCCAATTAATTATTTTATAATGTTTTTAATTCTATCAATTTTATCATCACTGTTTTTTCTCTCTTATACAATTCCGAGATTAGAAATAGTAAGTAATTTATTTCTGAGAGAAGATTTTTTTTCCCATTTTCCTAACTTTCACAAAATAATTGCAATATTTTATCAAATTTCTTAGAACCAATTTTCATGTTATTGTCAATAAAAAAAAGCATCAACACATTGTTAATTCATTTTCATGTTGGACATGATAATGCAAAAAAAGGGGAGGGGGAGTCTGTGGTGAGCACTCCAATTTAGGATTACTTTCAATTTGAAATTTTTAATAATTAGCAACAATTTAATTCAAGACTTTTATTCTTTATGAAAATTAGAGATTGTGTAAAAGCACTGTGCTAAGGAGGAAACTACCGCCACATAAAAAATGTTGCAACATTGTCTATGTGTATATTTATTCAAAGTAGGAGAATTAATTCATTAAAAACTTTGTATCAACTGTGAGGATTATCATTACTATTAATAAAATTATTCATCATAGTTTCTTAGTAAAGGTATTCTTTAAAGAACAATATTTAAAACATATATTTTTTCGGCCGATTAATCGGCTCGATTTTGCCGATCGATCATAATCGACAAAGTGGCCGGTTAATCGGTACCGCCAATTAATCGATGCATCCCTAGTTGTAAGATTATAAAGTTTTGATGTGATTGAGTCTGATTAAAATATCCACTAAAATAAGAAAACTAATCTGCTCAAAACATAAAGACATATATACTCAAAAATTGAGTAAATTAACATGCTCAACTACAACGAAACTAATCTGACGACATTAATGCTGTCAAAAATACAAAAATGATTGTATTTTTGACGAAACTAGACGATGACTTTGACGATGAAGAAATATTTCGTTACATTCGACGAAATTCATCCTCAAAAAAGTGACGAAAGCAGTTTCTTCAACTAGATTCAGAAAGGAAAAAAAAATCGGAAGAACTTAATTTTTATTCAAACTTAAGAGAATATATTTTTTAAAAAATGCACCTTGTTAATACTTTTAAATGTTTTGAAGTTATGCGCTCAGAAATACTATGCATTTATCATTCCATCTTCAAAATATTTGAGTATTTTATGCGAGATTGATGTAATCTAATATAAGTATAAGCGTATAGGTGAAAACCTATAACGTATAAGCGAGGAGCCGAAAAAATGAAGAACGGAGAATTAAGAAACGAAAAATTGAGGAACGGAAAAATGACGAACGGAGCTTTTTCAAAATCACGGAAATATAATTAACGAAACGGAAACACTCCGGCAACTCAGCTGCCGTATATTTTTTTCGTTATTTTCAGGACATTTTTTTTAACAGTGTACGACTCATCCTTATACTCAAAAAACGCCACGATTTTAATATGAATGCGAGTAAATCAAATCTGAGCTTTAAATAATTTAATTACTTTTCGGTATAGATTCTTAAAAGTTGCTTGCTTCCATTGATGGATTTCGGAACTCGCCTTTCCTGCTAAACACTCAAATTTTTTGAATGGAATTTCATTACCCAAACTTCATGACTTTCAGTTAATTATTAAGATTATCTCTAAAATGTGTAGCTCATAATGAAAAATGTTGTTCCTTGTTAGGACTATGTATTGGCAAAACAATAAGTACATAGATGAATAACCACACAATATTTTATTTATAAAACAGGTTGATAGGAAACAATTATAACACATCTTAAAGGGGAACAAAATAAATATTTACATGAAAATCCAAGATAACTTTGATAAGGTTTAATTACAACGATACCAACACTTTTCCGTAATAATAATATAACATTACAAAATACAACTTTTATAATTTCCGGTATAGTCATAAAACCGGAGTCATTTTTTCACTTAACAGTGCTCTAAAATAGCGTTAATAAAATATATTTAAGGATACGGTTATTATTTTTAAAGGGCAATCAGATATGCTTAAAGATTTGTTTCTTATTATTTTATCTTGAGCATTTTAAACATCAGATTTTGACAGAAATGTTTAATCGAAAAATTCACAACTGTTCTTCTGTTAGAAATGCTTGCTAGCAGTTGGACTCGTTTTGAAAACAGCTGGTATATTATGATTCTTGCAAGATGATTGGTTACTCTAGAGAGCTATTCAGGTTTGATGAGAACGTGAAATAGTATTTTTTTTTTATTGTCGACTATATACATTCGGAAAAAATTATTCAGCGTAGATTTTATCCTTGTTTCATTCAAAAATTCATTATTTTCTATATCGTATGTTTACTCTTATATTGTTATTTATCTTCAAGGTCTATTGATTTGCCAGGAGAATGAAAATAATAAAACTAAGCGATTATGTTACACTAGCTAAAGTATTCAGATTATTTAGTTTATAAATCATGCAACACTTACATATATTTCTGCACTTTTAAAAATGAGTAGCATTTAACTGTTTCTTTAACTTATTCTCAATGTGTTTCGTGCTTATTTTCTTAGAAACTTCGAATGGGTAAAAAACTAAAAAAATGTCTTTGTCTTAATATTTGTGTGGATTTGGGAAAGTTACCTTTAGAATTTTAAGGAAGACAAAATTAAAGTGCTATAGAAACATGTTATAACTGCGTATAAATTGAAAAATTTAAATTTTATACAAGTACTTTTTTTTCTTATTGACAAATTTTTGTCATTATTTGGAAAACATTCATTATACTGCACACATATTGAAATAAGCTTTTGGATTTTTTTCCCTCAGAAAAAAAAAAAATGATTTTCCTTCGATTCATATATTTTACTTGCATTTCGACAATTACAATGTGTGAATTTAGTTTTAGTACTAAAGTATTATTTTTATGAGTTCCATTCAGTAAAACTTTTGCTAGCATGCTTGTAAAATTAAAAAGCGCAATTTTCTCAAAATATTTCAGCAATTTTGTAGCAGTAAGTTGCGTTTTTTTAAATTTTGCTTTTACCTTCTTCAAGTATACGTATTTCATAATTAAAACAATTTCAATAATAAATTTAAATAACTGCTTTGTTTTGTAATTGAGATGTGCTTATATATTATATCACAATTGCTTATTTTGAGCCTTGAAAAACGAAAAACATCTTTCACAGCAGATATGGTTAATTTTTTTGAGTAAGGTTAAAATTGTTTAACTTTATCTGTAATTTTTGTGTTAAAGTTATTGTGTAAAATGTCATATTGCGTCATATTTCTCTAATCACTATTAATTTAAATACCTTGTTAGCTTTATTTAATATTTATTGACAAATGAGAGCAAATATGTGGACAGATTGATGATGTTTTTTCTTAAATTTGTATAGATGTTTTTGGAATAGTTAATGTGCAATTGCTAAAAAGTACTAAATTTTCAGTTAAAATGGAAAATGCTGAAGAATTCAAAAGTCCACTCAAGAATACTTTGGAGTGCTACAAAACAGGAATGAGTTCATTTCCTGATTTTGATTTTTACATCATTTACATTCTGCGGAGAATGTATTATGACTTGTTAGCAGTTAGGCTGGAATTATGTGCTTTGAGGGAAATCCCTTTTGAACTTAAGGATTCTTTTTTAAATGTGACAAAATATCACTTTAAGTTTAAATCGAGAATTGCTGGATGTTTAGTATATAAAGAAATAAAACATAAGATGAAACATATTATTTATTTGTGACGAATCGAAATATTATTAAAGAGATGTATAATATTAAAAGAAAAATAACTGAATGTTTTTGTTTCAGAAAACAAAATAACATTGCTATTCAATGTTAAGCCTACGTAATAAATTCATATGACGAAAGTACAATTATGGTAATCCTCGTACTGAGTTTATAAATAAGCATTATTATTATAATTTTTTAAATCACTGCAAAATAATTAATTTTTAAAATACTATATTTTTTAATTTCTGTGAACAATTTGTTTTTACATTATGCTCTGAGCTTTTATTTGTTGCATGTTACGCAAGGGCTTTTGACTTATATTATTATTCCTGCTTCGAAGTTAAAGTGAGAATAATGTAAGAAGCTATTACAACAAGTAGAGTATTATCCATCACACACAACACAACATTTATGACTTGAAATAATTAGCATTTTTACATAATACACACTTGCATTTTGAAAATAGATTGTCGTTCATGAAATATTCATCAGTGTAGCTAAAGAAGAAGGCTAAAATACGTCAAGTACTATTAAGCCTTCGTACGGTTGCTTTATACATATATAAATTATGTCTATCAATTAACTTCAACATCTTATAATTTCAGAATACATATCAATTTCAGTTAATATTAAACTTTGCATATATACATCAAGTACATTTATTTGGAATGTAATAAAAATGAAATTTAAAAGTTATTATGAAACAACATGCAAACAAAACATATAATACGCAAGACAGCCATCGATAAGTGTATTTAATCAATGGGAATCATTAAAACAATTAACTGAGAAAAAAAGAAAAAACAAAAAAAAAAAAAAAAGAAATTCGGAGCATATATATGTAACAAAAATAAATAATGGAATTTAAAGCAAAAAGTGAAATTTGAAAAATGGGAAACGAAAAGATTCACCTGTGATGTGGATATTTTTATACAATACATTTTGTTACATTGCATCTCAAAAGGTTTATTTACTAAGGATATGAACTACTTTCTGCAATATATTCTATTATATTGCACTTCGCCTTATATAGATTTCTTATTCAATTTTCAACGGAAATAGTTTATATTATATACATTGAAAAAATCAACATGAGTATTAAAATTTTCATATTCTTTTTGGTATTTGATATTTTTAGAAGAAAAAAAAAACACGAATCTTAACATTAGTGAAAATGTTTAGTAAAATTAAAAAAAAAATGTATTGAATCTTGGCGACATTTAACAACTGAAAATTTTTTCTTCATTTTCACTTGCGTTAAGTATGTGGTAAAATAATTGAGATTTATTTATTAAAGATTTGTGTGGTCAATTGTTGATAATTTTTTGTAACTAATTTTCTGATGATAGTGCTTGAAAAAAAATATGCATCTCGCGTAACAAGTTTTCTTTTTTTTTACATTACCATTACGTACAAAATGTGTGAAAAGACAGTTCTGAAACACCGTTTATACACAAAACAATCTTTGCCATTTTTTCACATCAATAGTATATTTTTTATTTTTTAATTATCAATGAAAATTAACGATGTTTATAGCTTAGAGCAAATATACTCAAAACTTTTATTTATTCTCAATAGCTTAGAGAAACTAACCGTCCAATTATATTTGATTATTCAAAATTTTGTACTTAAAATTTAAACTTTAAAACTTCAATCACTCATGCCCCACCGTTTTTTACAATAGATCTAGAGTCAAAACAAATTTATATCATATATTTCTTTTAAACAAACATTCGCTCTTTAAGGTGAATTTCACAAAAAATGTTTTTTTTCTGCAATAGATGCAAGAAAATTTTTATACTTTTGATCTAGCTGTAACTTTAACTTTGAAATTAACCTCTTTACACCATTTACAAAAGACAAGAGTAATTTATAAAATGTTTTATTGATTATTTGATACGTGATAGTTTCAAATACGATATGTTTGGTCAATAAATGAGTAAATGAATAATTGATAGAGCTAACGTCATTGTTTCATTAATTTCGCAATTGCGCAAATCAAATATGTTTAATTTATGGGAATTCGTATAGCTGCAATTTTTCGAGTACTATCTTTGAGTTAGTCTTGCAAAATGCAAAATGTACATCAATTAATGCAACAGAAAATTTGATTACCCTGATAAAGTAGTTTCTTTTGAACAGTTATTAATATTCTTTTTGATATCTTAAATTTGTATTACGTCTTACAAACCACAACTGGTGACTCTTTGTGGGAAATCTTGATCTAACTACCGCCTCAAGACTACTGCCGCGTGTTTCTTTCTTTCTCTTCTTTGTAATTGTTCTTTCTTCGCAAATTTTCAGTTACACAAATTTACTCTGACAGTATAAAGGTTTCTGTTCAAGGAATCATATTGAAACAAACGAATCTAAAAATTTTCTTATGTACTTTAAATTTTGATTGAGCGAAAAGTTGAACGAAATTTTTGCACGTGAGAGATTAAGAGACAGCAGCAAACTGGACTTAGTCTCTCCAAGAAAAAGATATCAAAATCAGGATCCTAACAGGAGTGAGGATAAAACTTGCTTCATCAAGGTAGCTGTGAAGGAACGATTAGTTACAAATAAAGGGTTGCCAAAGTTTAACTTCTGTTTGAAAGTAAAACAGATTTTCTACTGAAAATTGGGTGAGGCCATGATTAAAAAAGGTCTGAAAAGGTTGCTCTAATACAGTGGTGCCCAATTTTTCTTTCCACGACGGCTATATTTCACATTGAGATAAACCTCGTGGCCCAGAATGCTTCTAAATTTGAAATGTTTCATTTTTTTCTTAGATTATTGAAGCATACACAAAAAATAAAGATTTAATTAAATTACAAAACCAAGAATTTTTGTTATCGTTGCTAAATGTTTCTTTTGTTATTGTGAAGGTTCGATCTGTTTTTGATAAACCAATATCTGACGAATATTTAGCTCCAAATTTGCAACAACAGTTCTTTCGACAGATTTGAGGTTATGACCTGTTGTTTTAGAAGGTTACGGAACATAGTTTTCGCTTTGTAACATTGAACATAAGAACAGACCACATGGATCAGCTTCGCGCTGACACGGGTCGTAGGTTGGACACCAATGCTCTAAAATATGATGAATAACATAAGTTTTTTTTTAATCAAATGAGGAAAAGTTTAATATTAGAAAAAAAAGGGAGTATGCAAAAACATGATAAACTTGGAAACACATTCCTCTGCAAGATACATATATCTTTTTTGTAAAATATCCAGTTGACCAGTCCAGTAAAGTACCACTTACATCAATTACATCTGATAAAACACTAGTGTTGCCAAAAATTAAGCACAAAATTTATCAATGTTCTCTACTCGACGCAAACAACAAGGATTGTATATCTAACTGAAATTTACCTTAGAAAGCCAGGTTGTAAAGAAAAGCTGGACATAAATAATTTTTTGTGATAGTCAGAATATGAATTACTTTGTTCAGTGAAGATATGTAAACACATCAATATGGAAGCCATGAGTTTCTTTCACAACGATCTGAAAGGTAATCTTTGTGACAGCTAAATCATTGGTGCCCGAATCCTTGAATGTAAAATGGGACTTAAACGAAATGATTCTTATTGCTTCTATTTGGTCACTGTTAATCCAATTTTGGTAAAGGAAGTAAAAAGTGTAATTAAAGGCAAGCCATTTTATCATCATACTCATAGGTAATACCGATTCAGCATAACGAATTCATAGTTCTGATTAACAATGGAAAATGTGAGGTCATTATTAATGCTTTGTCTTGCGCTAATAATAATGCGGTTCATTGTTGTAAAACATGCACTAAAGAAAAAAAGGTATTAGAAGTATTTTTAAATTGGCATCATTTAAATTAAACAAAGATACAAATCATTGAGTTGGCAGCTGAATGTTAATATTTTAATGTTTAATGGGATATCATTGTTTTAAATACTATAATGTTTTTTACGTTTGTAAGCTATTTAATTGCCTTTGTTAACATTGATATCTGCAAGATACGTATGATCATTTAAAATAATTACATAATTCTTCGTTCAGTAAAAATTTAAATCGTAGGTTTTGCTACAATAATTTTCAATAAGAATCATAGCAATATGTAAAAAATTAAAGTAATTCAGGAAAAAAAAATACTCCAAAGAAATTTGCTTTTAAAAACTTTATGTACGAAAAAAATGTGTGTTATGCATATTTTGAAATCAAGGTAAGAAAATTAAGCAGCAATTGTCAAAAGCAAGTTTTAAATTAGGCTATTAAATTTGATTGAAAAAAGCGATAAATGGCTGCTCAGAGTTTTAAACATTAAAAAGGACACACAAAAGCAATTAAGTAATATTAGTCAAAAAAAAAAAAAGATCTGTACTCTATCGGGTTTAAGTAAAAACTCATTTGAAATAACAGATACATCTTTTTGTCACTCATTTCAAGATTATTTTACTTCACTCAGCGGAAAAAATAGATATGTTTAAGTGAAAAAAAACTACGTTATTCATTTAGAGATAAGCTGATATCAACTTATAGCACTGCGCCGAAACAAATCTGAAAAATTAGCAGAAAAATAATGGTGTGCAACTTACAGCGTATCTATACATACAATAGGTTAAAGCTACTATACACTTTGAGCAATTGCTCCTGCAATGCAGGAAATAAGTTAAACACCTAAAGGTTGTTATAAGCTAAATAATTCAATAAAATATAATAATTCAATTTTTTGTTTTGTTATTTCCAAGTATCTTGCTAGTTATTTCTTAGTACTTCCGTTTTCATATTCTCGATAATGTATATTCGAAAATAACGAGCTATTATTTTTGGGGCGGAATTTAGAAACGACCTTGAGAAAATGGTTCCATCATCTGAGACACAAACAGAAACTTCATGTAGCTTTACATGCTTTGTTTTTATATAAAGTGGTGGTCTTTAAGAACAAGATATTTTTTGCAAAGATTTTAAACATTTTTGTCAACTGAACACTCCTAAGACTTGTGGGAGGGGCTAGAGCCCCTATGCCCCGCCCTTAAATCCACCCTCAATGAGATCCCACCTCAAGTTGGTTCAAAAACCTTAGAATTAGCAATTTTTTCTGAACAAACACTAATGTTTTTGTTCGTTCAGAAGATTTTCAGTCGAAAAATGGATTCTATTTTTCGAAGAAAAAAAAATCTCCTTCAGAGGTACTCGGGCACCAAGTAACATGATAAAATAAAACAGGTCAAGGTTACGGGTAGAATCTGACATCAAAGTTTAAAATGAAGCTGGAAGCCATCTCATTTACATTATAGCACTTCCCAGAAACTGAAGGAATACGGATATGTAGGAGATATTTGCTTAACAGTTATTTTAGAATGTTCTAACTTTTTTTCATTTTTGTAGGAGGTTCGTGAAGAGGTTTCAGAAAGGACCAGGCCACACGGGATCTCTTTTGGGACTGTATGCAAGGAGACTGCTCTCGTACGGTTCTGTGTACCAGCTTTTAACCCACTTCTGCTTGCCATCTGAAACAGAGAAAAGAATACCGTGGTAAGCTTCTCAAACAGATTTTTTTTCGAAACTATCACTTTATGATCGATATCCTGTGACATTGACTGTATTTGCAAGCTTTAAAAACTCATGGAAGAAACAATGTTCACTTATGAAACGTGAACAGTTTTTATGTTTATTTCTAAGATCTTTTCCTAAAAATTTCTTCTAAAGTCTATACATTATTTAATGTACAAGCAACTGATCATTGTTTCTTGTGCATTGCCTTCCTTAAGTTATTAATGGAAATTAAAAAAACTGCAATAATGGTCTTGAAAATAATAATTAATAAAAATTAAAAAAAAGTATGCAGTTGCTTTCCAAGTTCTTGCTGTTGCAGAGGAAAAACATCAGCGTAGTCAACCTGGTACCATAGTCAAGACTAAATTATATATCAAATGTGAAAAATAGCATACATTAACATAATTAGAACAATGCAGCAAGGATATTGTTGCCCTTAATTTAGCATAAGTAAGAAGAGTGAGAGAAATATATTATTAATGTTATTGTAAGTTGTATTAGGTTGCTCCATAATTATTGGCTGAAATCGAAACATAAAGAAAAACAAGTATCAAAACGAAAGTAATGCATTTTCTTCAAAAAAAAAAAAAAAAAATGTCCTCCGTTGACAAAAGTACACCCTTCTTAACGTGTTTTAAGTGCGAAATTGTCACTGTGGCAGAAGTAGGCATTCGATTTGCGCAAATGGAAAATATCGGATATGCATCAAAATATCTGATACATATAAAAATATCGGATATTTTCGAAAATATCATAGTATTTTTGAACCTTGGTTTCGTCTAAAGTTAAACTTAACTGCACATTTTATTAAAATAATTATTTGAATTGAAATATCATGGGAATTTAAATTTCAATCTCATTCTAAATGATTTAATTAATACACTTTACATTAGTACTTAATTCACGCCTATAAAGCATAAAAAAATTTAGTTGTGGAAATTAATAGCATTTTATTGTTATATATTTTAAGAATTTCAAAAAAAAAAAAAAAAAAAAATAATAATAATGAAAAAAAATAATGATGCAAAAGATCCGTTTGAGATCCACCAAAAAAGAAACGGATCCTGATCCGGATTCGGATCTTTTTTTTTCCTGCGGAGCTCCGGATACGGATACGGATATCCGGCACCTTACTATGCACGTGCGGATGAAAAGAAAAAAAACTATTCGATATTTATTCGGGGAAAAATAAAATGGAAGTTTAGATCCATAGTTGAGTAAAATATCTTTCGCAAAGACATTACTTCCAGTACTTCGAATAAGGAAAAGAAATAGATAAAATATCTGGCCATGCTAGAAAGTGGGACTTTTTTATTGTGGGTACAGATAAAAGTGATAGGGGCAGTGCCTATTCTTGCTGCTATTTTGTTTACCTTTATTAGGTACTCCAAAGATAATGTTTAAATAAAAGTTGTTTTTAGGTATTGATCTTCATACTTATAATATATTGCGAATAAATTACATTTCTCATAATAATAAAAGCAACTATTTATCTGAAAAACATTATCCAGTTTTCTTCCGTACCGTAGTTAAGTATGAAATTATTAAGTAGTAAAACTGAGGTAAAAATACAGTTTTACGGTCAAACTATTAATGACAGTAACAAGCTGTGAAGAAAACAGTATATGATAAATGACTTAATGGAGTCTTTTCTCCTAAATCCAGAAATCCTTCCATATTGAAAACATCGCACAAAATTTCTTTTTCCAGTCTTAAAATATCTCATGAGACAACAAACATAATCTTCCAATGTAAAAAAGAAATGGTAAATGATGGCTTTTAAATCTTTACAGACAACCTTCTTTGACGCTGGCTGTCAAGAAAGCAGTTAGTTAAACATAATTGATCGTGTGGTATGTTAATACCCTTATTATGTAGCAGTATTCTCTTTAAAATCCCGATGGGAAGTAAAATGAAACATAACACAAATTGATGAGATTTCGTGGGCAGAAAAAGGTGAATATTTAAGTTGAAAACGTGACGATCAAAAGAAAGTTAGCTCCAAATTATGATCAAGATGATGACGTTGAAAGTAATGAAAAAGCTACTAAACTTTAATAGTCCTTAACTTTTAGAATATTGTATACAGAAGAAAAGCAAATGGGAATGGCAAGGCATAATATGGTACATTTTTTTTGGTGTATAACTAACTGAAAAAAAGAGAGAGACACTACAAGTGATGTTTTATTCAGGTAATAAAGGCCATAACTATGTTTATCTTAATACTATTATAAATGCGACAGTTTGGATGCATGTATGTATGTTTGTTCCTCTTTCACGGAAAAACTACTGAATGGATTTTAATGAAACTTTTACCATAATGTAGCTTATACATCAGAATAACACATAGGCTATAATTTTTAACGATATTCGAAAAAGTTCGATTGGTAGCGCTTTTTTCATTCCAATTTAAGGTACATTTTCGAATAAATGCGAAGGCTTGCAATTCAATATTTTGTTCATCATTTTAACTCTCTGTTGATAACTAGAATTGCGTGTATCATTTCCACTTTTCGCATTAAATGTTCAAGGCTTTTCTCAAGTCAAATCAAAACATTCTTTTTTTCTCAGGTTCATGGTTAATATAAAGGTTTTTACATTGACATTGGAAACGCTCGCGCGCCTGCTCGCTAACGAGCTTTTACAATGATTTGTATTTAAAACGTTTTGTAGTCTTATAGTTGTGTACTCAGAATATTCCTTAAGCAATATGTTTTTTATTGTGCTTTAAACGTGCAAATATTATTTTGTTCAAGAAATTGTATTTCTTCTTTAGTAGATTGTTCACTGCATCAATTATTTTCGCGAGTTCTGTAAATATGTGTTTCAGAATATCGGTAATGTAATTGCTTGAAGAGATTGGCAACTAATAAATGGATTTGGTTCATTATTTTCCAATTTGATGGAGCTTTAAATACAACTTAACGGCATTTCTTAAATTTGTTTGCGTTGATTGGGCACGTTCACGGAGTACTTACAATTGAGCAGTTGCTTAGTATCCAATCGAACAGGGATTTTGCCAAATTTGTTGCAAGGAGATTTTAATAACTGAGACTTTAGATTTTTTCAACTGACACCAGTTTTTTGTGCCAGACTACGTAATAATACTTTACTTCTTTTTGTCTTTCTTTTGTTAGCCGATTCCATATGTATCCATTAAAAACCTTTTTAATATTATGATAAAACGTAAAGTAATCCTCATTCTAGATTAATAAAACCCTTAAACAAGACTAAAATTACCATGAAGATGCGCTTTTGCACAAATAATTGTCAAATGTTTCCTATTAATTTCGAAATGCACTATAGTAGTGCATTTGATGACTATTTCTCTGTGACAAAAATTAGTGACATAATACTACTTAATGTATTTTTATAACGTAGGAAGGGAAGCAAAATTATCCTAAGTCTCCCGAAACAGTTATCGCAAATTTGGCGACATTTTAAAAATCGTTAAAACGGTGTGTTTTGAGTTCTTTCAGTTCAGGAAAAAAAAACCAAAGGTGAGTATAAATTGTTTTTCAATAATTTTTCTGACCCAGGCAACACCGGGTATTTTCGCTAGTCATTCTCATATTTTTGCAACAACACAGTCCTCTTCCTATAACGACCAATCAAGTCTATTGGTCTTCATTGCTATTAGGGCTATTATATGGCCACCTCCGGCATGTTTGTTTCGTTAGGCGTTTTTGTAGGCATTTTCTTTAAAGTTATAACAAAGCCTGTCTTATTTAAAGCAATGTATGTCAAAATTTGTGCCTTATTGTACATTATTCAATGTATCATTGCTCAATTAAACCATTTACTGAATTTTAATCATGTATTAAATGTTTCAAAAAATGCAAGAATCTTTCAAGGAAAAAATTAAAAACTGATTCATCGAAGAAAATAATTCATTTCAAGCAACTTAAACAAAATAAGCAACTTTCGAACAGAAAAGAACTGTAATGATTCAAGTTATAACTTTGATATCAAGCTTCATAAGTGATACAAATATCTGAAAAGTGGGAAAATTCGCTGTGAATTTGGCAAAGTCACTACGGTTTTTTATATTAAAGTACCGTTGCTCTTTCCCCCGACTAACGCACTGCAAAAAATAAACTGTTGTTTTTAAAAATATATAGTAATAAAATTTTGTTGTTTTTACAGTATAAAACTGGCAGCAAAAGTTTCAGTTTAAAACTGTAAAATGCACTGCAATAAACTGCAAAATTATCAATTTTATAGTTTATTACAGTAAAGCAGCAATTTTGCAGTTTATTGCAGTACTACAAATTTACAGTTTAGTAAGACAGAATTAGCTGCATTGTAAATACTGTAAAAGCAACAGTATAGTAATGGTAGCAAAGGTTCCAGTTTAAAACTGTAAAATGCACAGTAATAAGCCGTAAAATAAGCAATTTTACTGTTTATTACTGTAAAATTGGCAAACGTACTGTTTATTGCTGTAAAATTGGCAATTTACAGTTTATTAGTGTAAAATTAGCAATTTTACTGTTTGTTAATGTAAAATTAGCAAATTTTTACAGTTTATCACTATAAAATTAACTGTAATCTCTCTCTCTCTCTCTCTCTCTCTCTATATATATATATATATATATACTATACTATATACTATACTATACTATACTATACTACTAATAATAAAGCTGAAGGTGGGTCTGTCTGTCTGTCTGTTACGCGCGTATCGCCAAAACCGTTCGGTCGATTTTCATGCCACTTGGCACAAAATTAGTTTGTAGCATGTGGTTTTGCACCTCGAAGCGATTTTTCGAAAATTCCATTTCGTTCTTTTTCTATTCGAATTCTTAGCGGAAATTCGATAAAATAGGGAAGAAATATTTCATACACATTTTCAAGTCTTATGTCATTCGAAAGCTTGAAATTTTCTGCACAAAATGAAGTTTTTTCGAAGTTTCTACGATCATCAGGAGAGCTGTAACAACTGTTTTTAGAATCCCGGAATTCAAGGCTTACCTTCAGTAAAGCAAGCCAAACGATTCTAAAATGGTTCATCTCGAGAAGAAAATTTGTTTTAAAAGAGAGATGAAATCAATTATTTTATCAACGGAAATCAACTTTTCCTGTTGTTACCATGGTTACGTGTTCATACCTATTTTTGTTTCGTTCTTTTTCCAGCGTTGCCAGACGTAGTATTTTTGATACTACGGTAATATTTTTTCGGCCCAAATAAGGAGCGTAGTATTTTTCCGGCAACCCTGTTTCCAATATACTAATGACTTAATTGAAAGATTTGGCGGATTTTTTTTTTTTTTTTTTTCATTTTCATAGATTTCGCATTTCAGCAACATTGATTTTGGCAACATTTGGAAACAGTAGTATTTTGTAATATTTTTTTTTGAGGAGGCGTATTATTTTTTTGTTTCAATTCTCTGGCAACTCTGTCTTTTTCCCGGTGAAAATGCTTTGGGACCTTGCTTGGCGCTTTTTTGCGTGTCTCGCGGAAGTGAAAGCTCCGAGAGAAACTGCGCAAAAATAGCCAGGGTTACCACGCTTGGCGCGCCTATCGCCCATTTAGCGAGAAAAGGGTACCTAAAGCACAGATTAACCAAATATCGTATCAATTGCGTTATTGCATCGGTCTTTTTAGAGTGTTTCGTTTCGGAAAATGTATTGTTTTGTTTTTAAAGCTAGGAAAGAAAACTTTCTTCTTCTTTTAAACTTTGGTAAGATTTCTGTTGGTTTCTGTGAGCAACAAAATTGTTCTTATTTTCTCTTTTAGCTTATTTTTGTCTATCTCCCCTTGGGGTTACATTCGAATGTTCCAAGGGGGTGTTTTACCCCTTTTATGGAGTAAATCTGTGTTCATTTCAATGCAGACAAAAGTGATATGAATTGGCGCGACCACTTGGCAATATATCGCCAAGCTTTTGGTCGTCAAGTATTTGCCGTCAATTTGGGGACAAATCGCCAAGTTGGCGAAAAAATGTTTTCTTTTTTTTAATTTGGACTCAATTTGGCGCTATTGGCGATATTTTGCGAAAAATTCACTGAATGATGTTAAAATCGGCGATATTTAGGAGATTAATCATTGTAAAACATTTTTTTTGCATTGTTTCGTGGCAAATTAGGGATATAAATGTTTGAACTGTTATCTTGCTCACTCCAAGCACTATTTTAGCACTTAAGGCATCTACCAAGAAATTTACACGTAAAATTAAGTAGCGTGGGGTCCATACCAGATTTTTATATCATACTTTGAAGGAATTATAGTTGAATTACAACTAAAATAGAGCATTTTTTCTGTTTTTACAATTATTTTACAAATGAATTTTTAATTTTATACCACGGGCAAAGCCGTGCGGGTACCGCTAGTATACTATAAAAGCAGCATTAATTATTTACAGTGTGGGACTAAAATTAATTTTCATTGAAACAATTCAAGAATGACATGATAAGATAGTACAGTCGATCCCGCTTAATGGAATAGCCATTTTGTCGCGGAAAAATATTCTAATAAGCGGGATATTCCATTTTCCGGGATAAAACTAATACATTATAGCGGTTTTGGTACACTGAAAATGTGTTCTATTAAGCGGGATATTCTTTTAACCGATATTCCATTAAGCGGGTTCGAGTGTATTTGTAACCAAGCAAAGGTTAAGGTTTTCTGTTGAATGAGTGATTAACTTTGGTTAGTATTAATATTAAATGATTTTTAGAGGACAGATTAGAGCTTTGAAAAATGAACGATGATATTTATATCAACGCAAAATAAATTCTGTCCAATTCTATGTCCGTAAGTAATATAATAACGTAAGTAATTTCAGAATAATTATGAGTCACAATTTTAGGGAATATATTTGATGCGGAATAAAGGTTTGTAATTTTGAGCTAAGTGCGTAGTTGTTTGACAATTTTGTAGAGATTGAGAGAAAGCTTTTAGGAGTTGGACAATGGATCAGAAGTGTGAAGAGATTTGGCAATGGTTCAGTATTTCAGATGTTTCTTGGTGTTGAATGACGGTTTATACTTTTGAACTAAATACTTTGGTGTCAGACAATAGCTTAAAGTTTTGGATTACATTTTCAGATGTTGGATGTTATATCAACTACTTTGAATTCACAATGTAAATAGTTCAGGATTGTAGAAAATATTTTTCGGTGTTGGAAAAAGGATTATAAGTCAGAACTAATTATGTAGATATCGGGCATAAACTATAGTTTAAAGAGAATTTTTGATAACGGATGATGGTAATGGAATTTTGAGCTACGTTTATACGTAAGTGAGTCTCAAGCAAAATTTGCGAATTTGAAGTAATATTTTCAGATGTTGGACGATTGTTTTGAATCATATATTCTGTTTCCAAGGCTCGAAACTTTCGCAACGTGTGTCTAGATTATTACGTATTTTTAAGGGCCGGAAGATGTTTCAGAAGTACATTTTTACATTTTAAAGATAGAGGACGTTGTTTTGTTTGAAAAGAGGATTTTCAGTACACTGTAAAAATTAATGTTGTGTTTATAGCTAATTTTATAGTGATAAAGTGCAAAAATTGCTAATTTTACAGTAATAAACTGTAAAATTACTACCTTTACAGTACTAAACTTTAAAATTGCTAATATTGCAGTAATAAACTTTAAAATCCTAATTTAATAGTTTATTACCGTGCATTTTACAGTTTTAACCTGGAACCTCTGCTGCCAGTATTATACTGTTGTTTTTACAGTGAAATACAGCTAAATTTTACTGTAATAAACTGAAAATTGCTAACTTTACAGTAAGAAACTGTAAAATTGCTAGTTTTGCAGTTTATTACTTTGCCTTTTACAATTTTAAATTGGAACCTCGGCTGCCAGTATTATACTGTAAAAAAAAAGCTGTTTATTATTTGCATTGTAGAATAAGAGCTCCACACAACTTATAGCTGCACTCACTAAATTACTGTACATTCACTATACAGGAATTATCCATTTTGGTTCAAAGCGGTATGCTTTTTTGGTTGTCTTTTCTGTTGACATCGAATTTGGTGGAGTTACAGCGAGCATTAAGAACACGGATTTGTTAGTGAATTAATAATTATTAAAAATTGCTGCACTTTTTCACACAATACTTATTTTTTTTAATATAATCCTGTTCGAAGTCTTGTATTTTGAATTGTATAAATGCACATCTACATTTTAAAATGATTTTAAAAATGTAGATGAGTTCAAAAATCTCATACACATTTTAAATTCCATTTTTTTTTCTTTTTCTTGGATTCGCAAGATAGAAAAAATGGAAATGCAATGGAAATGGAATGCGGAGATATGAATTTTCTCTGGAATCTAAACTTTTTGGCGATATTTTGGAATGTCTCAAAACTTCGCTCTCGTAACGTACTCTGAACTTTTCAACAAGGTAAAATCTGATCCAAAACATGCAAAGTGCCGAGTCATTTACGTGTTGGCCTTACATTACAGATATTATAGAAACGATAACGCAGCGCTCTTTTTGGTGACCATTTTTTCTGTAAAGTAATTTTATTCACTTGAATTGAAAAACAGTAAATGCAAACTTAAAAAAAAGCTTCTTTAAGTCATTTCAGGATTACGTTACAAACAAATGCTTTTCTTCATTAATTTATGTATTAAAAAAATATTTGAGTACAAGAAATTTTTACTCCTAAATATACTTGGGTTTTTCAGAAATAAAATGTGTAGTTAGACTTCTTGAAAGGTGAATTTTTATTCAGAAAAAGTATAAATTTATCTTTGGTTTGTAGTTTTAGCTAAGACACTGTCTTGCTAATACGAATTTAATATCAAGTAATAACGCGGTTGTTTTAGCGAAGTAAAAAAAATATATGGTTTGAAATGTTCTCATTTACTCTTTTTCTTAGATTTGACTGAGCTTAGGCTTTTACATAAGATTGAAAAAAAGTAAGTAAAACTTTTTATCATTTTCACGTTTTTCCTCCCTTACGATTTTATGCATTAATCTAGAGCTCGTTTAAAACTACAACAGCCTTAACTTAGAAAAGAATCTTCAAAGTATGTTACATAAAAAGTATGTCTTAAGTTTTTCTAACGCTACGAGTTAGTTAAGTTTTCATAAAGCTCGTTTTTTAAACTTCTTCATGGAACTATAATCTTTTCTAAAGGTTGATTTTAAGCACTCTTATTATTTTTAGCTGAAATACATATTGTAACGAGTCCGTAGCACCTTCAACTTTCTTCAAATGAGCATTCCAATCTTGAGGAAATAACTAGAAATTTATTTACAAGTATGTACACTATTTACAATAAAGCAGGAAACAATTGCTAAACATCCAGCAATTAGGTAGCAAAACAGTACACTGTACTCTCAACAGTAACTCAGCACCACGTATCAAACGTGAACAGTAATTAAGCAATTACAAAAGCAAAACAACCATCCGCCTAAGCGAACGAAAACGAGCATCTCAGAAAACCCATCTGAGAAAAACTGACTGACTTGTGTTCAAGGCCAGCTATTTATACTCTGAAGGACATTTCTACTACGTTCTAGAAATATCTGGAGTATTCTGTTTCATTGATAAATTCGAACAATCCATTCACGAAACTTCTAGTAAAAAGAAAACAAAAACACACTCAGCGCGAAAATGTCTTCACGCTTATTAAATGTAGGGCAAGTATAAAAACTACAAAACGTTACAGAGGGCCGGTATACCAGTGATAAAAGTGATATCTTCAGATACCTTTGCAACATGACGTCAGATAAAACCAAAACTAATGAAAATAAAGCAAGGCAGGAAAAACAACAACTATTTGCAAGATTTGTAACATTGCCCCCTTCCCAAGGACTGCACGTCCCGGGCAGTACAATCCCCAGAAAGGAAGCGAGGGAAAATTTACAGGTGCACACATTACATGATGACCAATCATAAACATGATAAACAATAACAGTGAGAACATGAAAGAAATAATCACATTGATGAAGTAATATTACAGACAATTAAAGGCAAAAGTTATTTACAAAATTTACAAACAAATTACCATGGTAGCTTTAGATTTATTTTACGAACTATGGCCATAGTATGGGGCTAGCCGATCATAATGTACAACCCTAGGTTTGGAATGTGATGACTTCTGGATCCTCACTACGACGTCGTTCAGCCGGTGGAGGACTGTGTAGGGTCCATCCCAATGCGACTGCAATTTGGGTGACAGACCTTTACGTCGGATGGGATTCCATAGCCACACCTTGTCACCTTCTTGAAAGTCATGGCCAGTGGACCTTGTGTCGTATCGGGTCTTCATTTTCTCCGTCGCGATGTTGATTCGCTCCCGTGCGAAGTGATGAACGTCTTCCAACCGGGCCTGGAGATCCTGGACGTATTCCTCAGGCGATGAAGGCGCATCTGGAGGGAGACCGAAGACGAGATCACAAGGTAGCCGAAGCTCTCGTCCGAAGAGCATCTGTGATGGGGAATATCCGGTGGTCTCGTGGACAGCACTGCGGTAGGCCAGCAGAAACAGAGGAAGTTTCTTGTCCCAATCCTGTTGATTTTTGGAGACCATAAGCGAGAGATTATTAAGGATTGTCCTGTTGAATCTCTCCACCATGCCGTCCGATTGTGGGTGTAGTGGTGTCGTTCGAGTTTTCTCAATTTTGAGGATTTTACATAGGCCCTTAAACACAGCAGAGATGAAGTTTCTCCCCTGATCGGAGTGGATCTGCAAAGGTGTCCCATATCTCGAGATCCAGTGCTGGACTAGAGTCTCTGCTACAGTGGTAGCTTCTTGATCCGGAATGGAATATGCTTCGGGCCATTTGGTGAAATAGTCAATGGAAACGAGGATGTATTTGTTCCCATCAGTAGTTTTTGGTAGAGGACCAAGAATGTCGATCCCGATTCGTTCGAAAGGAGCTCCTACGTTGTAAAGATGTAGCTTCCCGCGGCTTCTTCTCTTCGGTCCTTTACGGGCAGCACAGGCGTCACAAGAATGACACCACTTCTCTACGTCATCCTTCGCATTGCTCCAGAAGAAGCGCTCTCGAACCTTGTGGAGGGTTTTCAAGATACCAAAGTGTCCTCCAGTCGGACTACTGTGCAATTCCTTTAGAACGTCTGGAATTCTTGATCTGGGAAGGAGTAACTGCCATTTAAATGCTTTGCCATCGTCAGATTCCCATTTCCGATACAGGACGCCATTTCGCAACTGGAGAGATTTCCATAGAGCCCAGTATCTTTTCGTTGCAGGACTGTAGAGAGAAACGTCTTGCCAACTAGGTCGCCGACTGTCCTTCTCCATTAACTCTATAATTGGCTTTAGGTCTGGGTCTTCAAGCTGATCTTTCCTTACTTGGTCGTCACTCCATGGATCAGGATCTGAAGATGATGGAGTAGCAGTAACTTGACAGGCAGTAGGGATTGTCGTCCCGTACTGTTTCTCTATTCGGGAGCAATAATGGCAGTTCTCGGAACAAGGTCTTCTTGATAATGCGTCAGCATTACCGTGTGACAAACCTTTTCGGTGCTTAATCTCGATGTCATATTCCTGGAGCCGCTGTATCCACCTGGCTACCTGGCCCTCTGGATTCTTGAAATTTAACAGCCAAGTTAAAGAGGCATGATCAGTCCGGAGCAGGAATTTACGGCCGTAGAGGTAATGATGGAAATGTTCTACAGCTTTAACTATGGCGAGCAATTCCTTTCTCGTGACACAATAATTTCGCTCCGACTTGGATAAGCATTTGCTCCAGTAGGCGATGACATGCTCGTTACCGTCTATTTCTTGAGATAAAACAGCTCCAACGCTCTCGTGGCTCGCATCAGTGTCAAGTATGAAGGGTTTTTCAGGCTGAGGATAAGAGAGAATTGGCGTTGATGTTAAAGCCTCCTTCAGCTGTAGAAATGCATCCTCGCATTCTTTGGACCATTCAAATTTTTGTTTGCTCTCCGTCAGCTTATGCAAAGGTCGTGCAATATTGGAAAAACCCTTTACAAACTTCCTGTAGTACGTGCAGAGCCCCAGGAAACTTCGCAGCTGATGGACATTTTCAGGGCGGCTCCAACTCTTGACTGCTGATACCTTATCTGGATCTGTTCGTACACCTTCGGAAGAGATAATGTGACCAAGGTAGTTCACCTCACGGCGGAATAAATTACATTTGGACGGGCTTAACTTCAGGTTGGCTTCCTTAAGCTTTTGCAGCACCTTCCTAAGATTAGCCAAATGTTCCTCGAAACTGCGTCCTATGATGATGATGTCGTCCAAGTAGACAAGACAGGATTCATAAGAAAGTCCTCGTAACACTGACTCCATAAGACGCTCGAACGTGGCTGGTGCATTGCAGAGGCCGAACGGCATCACTTTAAACTGCCACAAGCCTTGTCCGGTTGTAAACGCCGTCTTCTCTCGGTCGTCGGGGTGTATCTCCACCTGCCAGTAGCCGCTCTTTAGATCCAGGGTCGAAAACCACTTGTGTCCGGAAAGGGTATCCAGAGTGTCATCGATCCGTGGAAGAGGGTAACTGTCCTTCTTGGTGATGTCATTCAGGCGTCGGTAATCAACACAAAATCTGGTGGAGCCGTCCTTCTTACGGACCAAGACGATAGGGGATGCCCAAGGACTGGATGAGGGTTCGATGACGTCATTCTCCTGCATCTCTTTTACGAGGATCTCAACCTCTTCCTTCTTGGCGAACGGTAGTCGTCTTGGATGCTGCTTGATAGGGGGATGATCTCCAGTGTCGATCCTATGCTGCGTTAAACTCGTGCGACCAACGTCTTCGGATGTAGATGAAAACACCTGCTTGAAGTTGTCCACCAATTTTTCCGCAGCGTATCTTTGATCCTTCGATAATGGTGCACTCCCAATTAATTTCGAAGTCAAGGATTCGGAAGACACAGTCTCGGAGGAATCAATTCTTCTGATGATGCAGTTTACGGGAGTACAAGTTGCCAACACTTCTCCTTTCTTGATATTCCTCGGTCTTTCACTTACATTGGCGACTCTCACAGGAACTGCATTCCTTGAAAGGTCCACAAGCGTAGATGCCACTAGTACTCCTTTTGGGCTATTATTCTGGTTAGGATATTCAATTAGGCCGAATTTAAAGCTGTTGTTTTCCTTGATGGAGCCAGGTATTAGTATTTCTGATCTAGAGGGAATCAATGAATCTGTTTGGGCTATTATTTGATGAGCGGATTTTAAGTTATTTTCGGTATTGAAAATTACTATGTCTTCCCTCATCGAGTGCAGCTCATTATTTCTAAAGTCGATAGAAAAATCAAATTTTCTCAAAAAGTCCAGTCCGAGAATGAAGGGATCTGTAATGTCAGCGACGAATGCCGTGTGATGGTAAGTGGCACTCCCGAACATTATTTCTAAGTTCACTTTTCCTTCAATCTCGATTTTGTCACCTGTCACAGTTTGGAGAGTAACGCAGGGCGGCGTCCATAAGATCTTGAGTCCAAATTGACGAGCTACATCAGTCTTAATAATGGTAACGTTGGCTCCTGTGTCCACAATCATTTCGCAGGGAAACCCATTCACATAAGCGTAAATGAAGAGTCCGTTGCAGCCGCCACTTCTTGGGGAAATCTGGAAAACTTTGGGAGACGTCTTCTTTTCTTGGCGAGCTTCGCAGTTCTTTCGTACGTGGCCCTCACCGCCACATTTCCAGCACTTCAGTGGTTGTTTACTTTGGTCTTTGTGAGCCGTAATCTTCTTCAGGGTCCCCGACATCTCTTTGATTTGTCGCTCAATTTCCGAGAGACGAGTTGAGTTCGAGTCCTGGGCACTCACTTCCACGCCCCTGATTGAATGACGATCCTTGCGGGACGTTTGTTGTGCAGCCTCGAATTTCATTGCGTAGACCAGACCGGATTTAAGATCTTTGATGTCCGCCATCCGGAGAGCCGTCTGAATTTCCGGACTTCGCACTCCGTCTATAAAGTAGTTCAGGGCCAGGCTATCGCGAACACTCGAAGGACAGTCCGAGAAGGCGAGATGGGAAAGCCTCTCAACGTCTGCTGCAAAAACTTGAAAAGTCTCTCCAGCCCTCTGGAGTCGGGATTTGAGCTGAAGTTGGCTGAATTCTTTTTGGCAGGATTCGCCAAAGCGAAGCTCCAAGGCCGATGATAAGGCTTCAAAGTCATGGTGCTTGTCCTCTGGGAAGGTCTGTAGTATATCAGCTGCATCCCCTCTCAGCGAGGCTGCAAGTTGACAGGCTTTCGTGGAAGAGTCCCAGGAGTTTGCTTCTGCAACGATGAGGAACTGCTTCTTGTAAATATTCCACGAGGTCTTCCCGTCGAACGTGGCCAGTTTGATGGATGGACGAGAAGTTCCAGCTGCAGCTACACAGTCACTTGAGTTGTTGCAGGATGCTGATAACTTTGATTCAAGTTCTTTAATTTTCTTTTCCACATGGTTTTCTACTGTGGAGATTAGATTCTCAGCGCTGTCTGAGTTGTTGCAGGATCCTGATAACTTTGATTCAAGTTCTTTAATTTTATTTTCCACATGGTTTTCTACTGTGGTGATTCGATCTTCTAGAGCCTCCACTTTATTTTCCATGTTGATAAATTTAGTTTCCACCAAACTTTTCATTGACGTTAGATCGCTCTTAATTTCTTCTTGACTTGAAGTTATGCTAGCAGTTAAATCACTCTTTAATTGTTCTTGATTAGTAGCCAGATCATTTTTTAACTGTTCTTGATTAGTAGCCAGAGTCGCCATATCATTCTTGATTTCTTCTTGACTTGAAGTTATGCTAGCGGTTAAATCATTTTTTAATTGTTCTTGATTCGCAGTCATGTCACTTTTAACAGCGTTGATCGCATCAAGGAGTTTTTTCAGTTGTTCCTCCATTGCTCGAGTAATCACCATAAAATTCTGAAGCCAAAAAGTCCTCAGGAAGAAAAGTCCAAGTTCACAGAAAGTTCCAAGAAAGTCCTTGAAGATGCCCCACGTTGGGCGCCAAAATTGTAACGAGTCCGTTGCACCTTCAACTTTCTTCAAATGAGCATTCCAATCTTGAGGAAGTAACTATAAATTTATTTACAAGTATTTACACTATTTACAATAAGAGCAGAAAACAATTGCTAAACATCAGCAATTAGGCAACAAACAGTACACTGTACTCTCAACAGTAACTCAGCACCACGTATCTAACGTGAACAGTAATTAAGCAATTACAAAAGCAAAACAACCATCCGCCCAAGCGAACGAAAACGAGCATCTCAGAAAACCCATCTGAGAAAAACTGACTGACTTGTGTTCAAGGCCAGCTATTTATACACGGAAAGAAATGTCCACAATATTCGAGAAAAAGCTGGAATATTTTGTTTCATTCCTAACATTACGTAATCCATTCACAAATTCTAGCGATAAGAAAAAAAACCACGCGAAAATGTCTTCACGCTTATTAAAGTTAGGGCAAGTGTAAAAACTACAAAGTGTTACAGGGCCGGTATACTAGTGATAAAAGTGATATCTTCAGATACCTTTGCAACATGACGTCAGATAAAACCAAAACTAATGAAAATAAAGCAAGGCAGGAAAAACAACAACTATTTGCAAGATTTGTAACAATATTGTTACTCTTTGAAAAAAAATTATTATTTTTTATGCACTCTTTTTTGTTTTGTTGAATTATGCTATTATGCTTATTTATTGTTTTGTTGAATTATACTATAATGTTTATTTAAAATTTATCTAACTTTATTTTTAGCAAACGTAAAAACAGGTATATCCATCTATTTTAGATAATATTTCTGCGTTTAAGATGTTTTTTTGAAACTATATATATATATATATTTTTTTTGGACAAACAAATTTTAGATTCGAAAATCCAAAAAGATTTGGTCATGCTCCTAAAGCAAAAAATCACTTTTTCAAATTGTATGCGTAACAGTAAAACATAAATCTTTTACTAAAAGGCTGAAAACTAATTTAACATCTTAGACCTGATAACTATTGAAACAGAGCTATTGGACTAACAAACACAGAGTGGTTCATAATTTAATTAACTGCGCAAATGTCAGACATGATCCCAAATTATATTGATGTATAGCTATTACGGATACTGGAATGATCCGTTAATTACGTCTAATCATAATGTTTATTTTCCATTTTCGGTGCTCTGTATTAGATGATAATGTGCTTACTCTATATTCCCGCAGTGTTTGTTTTGTAAACTAGGCTAGCATATTGTGTAATTAATAATGTTTTTTAAATTATGTAAAGAAAATATATATATATATATATATATAAACACTATTGATATCTGTCAATATTAACCCGTTTACTCTGTTCTGTAAGAAATAAATCTTAGAATTATTTCTTATACTTTTAAATATAATTGTTAAAATTTAAACTCTGTTCTTCAGAGCAAGACAGAGCAAGACTTTGGACTAGACAAGTCCAAAAGAAAAAAAGAAAAAAAAATGGTGATTGGTACTTCATTGTATGTACAATCTTATTTTGCACCGACCCATGAGAACTTATTCTTTTAAAGTAATTCATTTTCAATATTATTTAGCAGCATTGAAAGAGAGCGAGTCCTATCCTTTGTATGCATCAAACAAACATTTTCGCCTTCCCATGAAAAGTAACGAGAATTCAGTCAAATCATCACCTTTTGAGTCATACGTTTAAAACAAATTGCAGTTGCTTTTTATGTGTTCGTAGATAATAAACGTTACGGAAAGAATGCGCGACATTGATTTGAGTGGTTTGAATTCTTAATTTATTCGCAGATAAGAAAATGTAAGAAACATTTTCAGAACAAAAGGAGGAAATAGCATCCAGTAATAGAAACAGCAGGAATAGAGTGGGAATCGAATTCATGGGCATATAAAGCAAAGTTCAGCAACAGAGTCACGGGGATGGGTGCTTAAAAGTTATGTAGATATATACAGTGAACTTTCACTTATACGCCAGTCCAAGGAACCAACAAAAAAGGTGCATAAGTGAGAGAGACGTATAAGTGAACAAGCCTATTTAAAGGACTAAACGCAACATAGGCTCTAATGAGAGAATGAATAAGAATGTTTATAGAAAAGGGACATATTACTACTAGTCCGAGAGCCAGGTGAAAATTTGGTTAATTATTTCTTCTCGATAGATAATTGGCCGTACGCATCAGACAACAGTATCATAAAGCCCTATGACCGTCAGCTGCGGCACAGTGGGGGGGATGAGTAGTTGTAACCTCCCACGCTTGAAGAAAAAAAAAAAATTCACTCATTTCCTCTCGCCTAAAAATTTACCAGATGATAGCTTATATGTAACTATTGATAAATATATACGTCAGCTGGCTGTATCTCGGTGGAAAAATTGTCAGCTGATACTTTGAAGGTTGTTACGTAGAAGTTAGCTAGAAGCATTTACTGACTACACTGTTCGACAAAAAAAAACCTTGAAAATGCTTCTGGTATTTTGAAGGCTGATTCTTATGTAAAATGACCCCCTGAATCTGAATATGACCCCCGTTTTCCCCCATCACGTCCCAATTTTTTTTAAAACGCCCCCCTTTTTTTTTTCATTTTTCCTTAGTTTCAGGGCTATTATATTTTTTTTGGAGGGGAAAGGAGCCTTATATTCACCAATAAATTTTTTTGAAGGTCAAGAGAGACTCAAAGTTTAAAATCATGAGCACCGAGAAAAAAATCGGGGAACTTGGGGGGGGGGGGCGTGCCCCCCCCCAAAAAAAAAATATTTGAAAAATCACCAAAAACGATCTTTTTATTCTAGTTTCTTTAAAAAGACCTTTAAAACATTATTTAGGTGCAGAACCAGAGTATAGGATCCGTTCCTATGGCTCCTGTGTCAGAAAAAATTTTCACGCTGTAAAATGTAAAAAAAAAAAAAAAAAATAATGCTTTAAAAATCGCACTTTGCACTCGAGTTTTAAAGCAGGTCTTCGGCCAAAAAAAACAAAATTGTGGTTGATTCTTATGTCAAATGACCCCCTATTTCCAAATATGACCTCAGTTTCCCCCCTCCACCCCCTCTTTCCAGAGAGTCCCCCCCCCCAATTCAGAGTCATTTTACTAATTCGGAGGGGAAAAGTACATTACGTAACCCGTTAACATAATTCTAAAAGGCAACAGAGGTTCAAAGTTCAAAATCATGTACATGTGTACCAAAAATATAAACTATGGCGGTGTACCCCCCCCCCCCCCAAAAAAAAAAATCTTCTTTTCTTGTTTTTCTAAGCGACGTTTTAAACCTTTTTTTTTTTATTTTTGTGAAAAATCAGAGTATTGAATTTTCTTTTCTTTTTTTGGGGGGGGGGGTGGAGGGGGGAGGTATACCACCCTAGTTTATATTTTTGGTACACATGTACATGATTTTGAACTTTGAACCTCTGTTGCCTTTTAGAATTATGTTAACGGGTTACGTAATGTACTTTTCCCCTCCGAATTAGTAAAATGACTCTGAATTGGGGGGGGGACTCTCTGGAAAGAGGTGGTGGAGGGGGGAAACTGAGGTCATATTTGGAAATAGGGGGTCATTTGACATAAGAATCAGCCACAATTTTGTTTTTTTTTTGGCTGAAGACCTGCTTTAAAACTCGAGTGCAAAGTGCGATTTTTAAAGCATTATTTTATTTATTTTTTTTTTTTTAAATTTTACAGCGTGAAAATTTTTTTCTGACCCAGGAGCCATAGGAGCGGATCCTATACTCTGGTTCTGCACCGAAAAAAATGTTTTAAAGGTCTTTTTAAAGAAACTAGAATAAAAAGATCGTTTTTGGTGATTTTTCAAATATTTTGGGGGGCCACGCCCCCCAAAAGTTCCCCGATTTTTTCTCGGTGCTCATGATTTTAAACTTTGAATCTCTCTTGACATCCAAAAAAATTTATTGGTGAATATAAAGCTCCTTTCCCCTCCAAAAAAAAAATAATAGCCCTGAAACTAAGAAAAAATGAAAAAAAAGGGGGGCGTTTTAAAAAAAATTGGGACGTGATGGGGGAAAACGAGTGTCATATTCGGATTCAGGGGGTCATTTTACATAAGAATCAGCCTTCAAAATACCAGAAGCATTTTCAAGGTTTTTTTTTTGTCGAACAGTGTAGTCAGTAAATGCTTCTAGCTAACTTCTACGTAACGACCTTCAAAGTATCAGCTGACAATTTTTCCACCGAGATACAGCCAGCTGACGTATATATTTATCAATAGTTACATATAAGCTATCATCTGGTAAATTTTTAGGCGAGAGGAAATGAGTAATTTTTTTTTCTTCAAGCGTGGGAGGTTCCAACTGCTTATCCCCCCCACCGAGCCTCAGCTGACATTCACGAGGCTTCATAGTTCGATTTTCTGCTGCGTTTTACTAATTATCACTTGAGAGGAACTTGGTCATATATATCTGTTACTGGCTCTCGGACTATACGGTTTGGCGATTACTGTAACGAACGTAACTACAATGATAATGAGAAAACAAAAACTGTTCGTACCTAATTACAAAATATTCTTTTTAAAACTACCCATAATAGATAATTGTCCCTCTCCGAATTCAAGTCAATGCGGAAAAATGCCTTCCATGTGTAGTAAAGGCGAAAGATCAAAGAAGAAAGGGAACATTTTACGGAAAATTCGGCGCATAAGTGTAATATTTATCTTTGGAGTCACGCATAAACGAATGATACTACAGTCAACGCTCAATGTAACGACCGTCTCCGTCCTACAGAAAACGGTCTTTATAACGAGTGGTCGCTATAAGAGGTAGAACATAGAATATACTGGGATACAGTTGGGGGTTTTCTCACCGGTCGTTATATTAGGATGGTCTTTATAACGTGTGGTCGTTATAACGAGCGTCGACTGTATCATTATTTTACTATGGAATGTGCTGGGACCTTTTAAAATCATCGTATAAGTGAAAAAGGCGCATAAATAAGGCTGTGTATAAGTAAGAGTTCACTGTGTTTGAGCGATAATATTTTTTATCATATAAAAGCTTTTTAAATGTATACCCTAACTAATTTAAAGTCTATGACAGCGGATGAAGAAGATACTCGAAAGTCGAAACTAACATGTGAGAAACTAGGCTGGTTCAGTTTTGAAAGAACTTATCCTACGGCACTTATCTTCTAAAAATATTTTTTAAAAAGGGAATTCAAGAAACAATGCTCATTCATCCTTATTCTCCAATTCAAAAAGAACAAAAATCTCATCGCAAAAATAAAAAAAGAACGAAAAAAAAAAAAAAAAAAACCGAAAGGAAACAATTTGCGTTTTAAATTTTCTTCGGCAATAAAAATGACTTTTCATCGCCTAGCCCATCTCCAAACTGTTACATCTCCCCCTTTTCCTAACATTAGGCGCATTGTTTAATGACGCGGGACGACATATGCTTATGAGACAGAAGCGTAGGAATCGAATTCGCATAAATCAGAAGGAGAGGCGGTATTTGTTATGCGTTTTTTTAAGGCGCTTTTGCATCATTTTAATTTTTCCAGGGCTCCTTTGAAAGAGAAATGAAGAAATGTAATGACTCTTTTATTGCTCTCTGATGGCTTTCCCGGTTAAGAGTAAAAATACTCGTTTGTTTATCTTCGTTTAGGGATCCTGAGTATGTCATCAAACAAACATTAATTAAAGAAAGACGTGAATGAGAGATAAGTGCAATTGATTGTCGTACGTCTTTGCTATGATGAGGGGTTTTTCTCAACGTAATAAAGTGAAAAGAAAGTTTTTAGGATCATAATTACACTGCGAAAAATGAACTGTTGTTTTTATACTATAATACTGGCAGCCGAAGTTCCAATTTAAAACTGTAAAATGCACAGTAATAAACTGTAAAACTAGCAATTTTACAGCTTATTACTGTAAAGTTAGGAATTTTACAGTTTATTGCCGTAAAATTTAGTTGTATTGTACTTTAAAAAAACAGTGTAACACTGGCAACAGAGGTTCCAGTTTAAAACTGTAAAATGTACGGTAATGAACTGTAAAATTAGCATTTTTTACAGTTTATTACCATAAATTTAGCTATATTATACTATAAAAACAACATTAATTTTTTACAATGTAGTATACGATGCTCTTGTTGCTACCTTATGTTTAACAATAAGTACAATTATTATTATTTTTTTAATGACATAATATGTATCCTATATACAGTTGACAAAAAAAGTATTAGAACAATATGAAATTTGTACATTTTGAAGTAATAAAATGAAATTACATGAACAAAAAAATTATATTGCGTAAAGTTTATACAAAAATATCTCATTTTGTAACAAATAAAAGTTTAACATGAATAGAACTTTTTAAAAATTAAAATAACTAAATTTATATTGCAAAATAAGTATTAGAACAGCAAGTTTGCCTGTTAAATCGAATAGATAAATAATTAATAATTAATTGTAATGCATATTTAATACTTGGTATGTAGTCCTTTAGCTGCAATTACTGCTTCTAAGCTTCTCAGGATGGATTCTACAAAATTATTTGTGACTTTTAAAGACATTTTGCTCCATGCCTCCTGTAAAGCCTCTTTTAAACTTGATTTGCTTGTATTGATTTTTTTTTCTCATTTTATTATCTAATAAATGCCATACATACTCTGTAGGGTTCAGATCTGGTGATTGTGATGGAGTTATTTGTCTTCGGGGCGCATTATATAATAACCACTCTTTGTTTTTTTTTTAGCGGTGTGTTTTGGATCTTGAATCCTTTTGAAAGATGAATGTAATCTCAAGTCCTAATTTTCTGGTATACTTTTCAAACTATGCCGTAACAAGTTGATGTATGTTAGAGCTGTCCATTTCACATCGATAAAATGGATATTTCCGACCCTATTGTATGCTATACATCCCCAGACCAAGATGTAACCACCTCCATGCTTTACTGTTTTCAGTAACTTTTGGGGTTCTACAGCAGCACCTTTTTTTCTCCAAACAGTGATTATGTGTTTTAGTGTAAAAATTTCGAACTTACTTTTGTAGGAAAAAATAACACTTTTCCAGAAATCCATTGTTTTACTTTTATATTTTTTAGCTAACTCGAGTAGTCTTCTTCTGTTGAATTCTGAAATAAATGGTTTCTTCCTTGGCCGTCTTCCTGTTATACCAGCTCTTATGCAAAACATTTCTTACAGTCTGAGGTGTTATAACCTTTCCTGATATTGATTCAATATTGGCGGCTAACATCTTTGCACTTCCTGTTGGATTTTTTAGAGCTTCTTTGACTACTTAGAGTCTTTCTCTTACACTCATATTGTTTGGTCTCCCTGATAATTTCTTTGTTATCAACAATACCGGTCTCTTTTTTCTTTTTAAGAATGTGATGAAGTGCACACAACTACAAATTCCACATGCTTTTAATTTCACGGAATGTTTTTCCACTATGATACAGATAAGCTATTTGTTCTCTTTTCGCATTTGGAATCTCTTTTATTTTTAGACATATGCCAAGGAAATGTCATGTAAACAATTTTTAACTAAATGTCAGCAAAGGAAACAAGCTGCTTTCATATGCCCTTGACACGTATGAAATTAAAATTGAAAGTCTTGAGACATCACGTCGTAATTTGCACGTTTCGTTTTTTGTTCTAATACTTTTTTTGCAGTTTAAATTGAGTTGTTTTGATTTTAAAAATACTGTATTCATTTAATGCTCTTTTAATGTTTACGTATTGCATTATTTGAATAAGTATTATCTCAAATAAATTAATTTTGAGATTTATTTAATTTTATTACCTTGAAAACTACGAATATCACATTGTTCTAATACTTTTTTTGCCAACTGTATTTAAAACTGTATTCCATAAAAGCAATATTTCATACGTAGAATACTGTTCGCGCCAGTGAATAGCAAAAATGAGCTAGTGTTTAAATAAAGAATACCAAAAAAAAACAATGTTTCTTTCCCCTTTCTATACTTAAAAAACGGCCGGGCACCATTAAATTCATAAAAGAGCGCGTGCAGCGTAAAAAAGGCTCGATGTTTTTCTAAAAGGACACATTCTAGTAATAAGTCTGAGGTGAATTTTTTTTAAAAACCCTTTCACATTGATAACATGAATCAGGAAAAGTATCGTAAATCTGAGTTAGATTTTAAGTTAAGGGAAAAGCTCTCTTCCTTGCAACTTTGTTAAAATTGAAACCCTTTTCCATCCTTGACTTTTCGGATGACCTAACTCTCGCTGCATTCATTCCGATTCACTTCACTCCGCATGAATCAGCATTTAAGTTCACTTCGTAATAAAAACTTTACTATCCGTCCACGTTTAGGTCAGTTAAAGAGATTTCACTCGTCCGGTGAAGCTACTTTCACCAACCTTGAAGGGTCGGAAAATTACCGTTTTTACTTCCAAGTGAACTACACTGCAAAAAAAAAAAAAAAAAGTCGTTTTTACAGTATAATATTGGCAGCTGAGGTTCCAATTTACAGCTGTAAAATGTACGGTAATAAACTGTAAAACTAGCAATCTTACAGTTTCTTACTCATTTCTTCCTCAAAAAGTTAGCAATTTTACAGTTATAAAATTTAGCTGTATTATGATGTAACAGTATAATACTGGCAGCACAGGTTCTAGTTTAAAACTGTAAAATGCATGGTAATAAACTACGAAAATTAAGTTTTACAGTTTATTACTGTAAAATTGTACAGTAATAAACTGTAAAATTAGAAATTTTAGTTTATTACTGTAAAATTAGAAATTTTAGAGTTTATTACTATAAAATTAGCTGTATTATACTGTAAAAACAACATTCATTTTTTACAGTATAAGTCGCAGATTCAAGCGGAGTGAAGTAAACGGAACCGAATGAAGAGAAATAACGGGACAAAGGAAATTTATTCGTGAATCCGTGAGTTAAATTCATAGCTCTCAGCTCAATATTCTGCGTCAATTGACGCTACAAGCTGTGGTCCAAACATGCGAAGCGATTGATATTGAATTTTTAATGACATCCTGACGGAAACACAGTTTATTCAACGCTTCATCAAGTTGTAAAGAAACTTCACCAGCATCTAAAAATGGCCACACATTAAACAATAGTTCTTGACACTGATCAACTATCAAATCCTCGGCGGAAACACCAGCCCTGCTCAAATAAAATTCCTGTGGCAGGAAAATGTGTGTGAAACGCAACAATAAAAGAAACTTTCTCCCAACAGGTGCAACTTCCATCAAGAGGTGTTCGCTCGCAGCTAAAAATAGAACGATGAATAAAGCCAATCAAATCTTTCGAGGGAATGTCATACGAGGATGAAATATGTACCACCCAGTTATTGCCTGCCGTTATCGATTGAGCCAGGGCAATTTGCCAAAACTTGTATTTTTTGTGCCTCTGGTGCTTGGAATACTGCTGCATCAGGGGGAAATCATCCCTTTGAACAGTATTCTTGCCGTGTTTTAATAGTTATTTACCTTAGTAAAATGGCAACATACTGTGATACTATGTAACGGGATGTGCGAAAATAATTTTGGCGAGAAACTCTTTGTTCGTAAATTAATCCAGCGGTTTGGTATATTTAATACTCGAAGGGCTTGTTTTGCTATGTAGTAAACGGTAGAAATGAAGTATCTAGAGAAACTTTAGTGCGGATAAAATATATAACAGAATAATATTAAATTAGTTAAGTAAGAACAGTGTATTTTGTTTAAATTTAAAATAAGATACGTTATAGCTCTGCTTGGGCTTTGAAATCGAGAAGGAGAGAGAGAGGCATGGAATTTGTTTCTGACAGATGAAGGTTTTTGCAATAAAGGAAGGCAGTCAGGTAATAACTCCGTGTTTTTAAAAGTCAAAATTTCATTTCCTTTCAATTCATGTTTTCAGATTTTTTTATTGGAACAAAATATCATGGGAAAAAGAGACAAATGAATTACAATATTTTAAAAGTTATGCTATGACACTCTAAGCAATCGTCAAAAAATAAATGATCTGTTCAGTAATAAATGTGCGCATTTGTAAGTTAAGGCAGAGTTACGGTAACAAGGTCATGGTGAGATTTTAAAAAATCTTGGTACAATGACCATTCCCAGTGATGATTAAAACAACAAATTTTCTCCAAATCAACAAATTAGGTTCAAAAAAAAAAAAAAAAAACTTAGAAGTTGCATTAAAATTCAAATTAGCCTTCAAATAAATAGTCATTAAATTGCATTAAAAGTTTCAATAAAATTCAAAATAAGTCCGCCAGGCGATCCTGTTAATGGCGATCCAGTCAAGTGGCTACGTACCGCATCCATTACTACCTTAGTTTTAGCGTTTGATAATAAAACGATTAATAAAGCTACGTACATCTGGAATATTAAAAGTCGTTAAATATATGCAGAAAAAAACGAGACATTATCTTATAATTTGAATGTGTTTTTAGATCAAAATTGTGAAAATTCGTTCAGCTATCACATATTCCTGTATAGTTTTACACTGAAAAGCTCTAATCGCGTTTTATTTGTATCTTTTTTTTCTCATGTTAACGATCAGAAGATATAAGAATGAAGGCTTTCACTGCCGGAGTAAATACTAGTTGTTAAGTATTACTTGACTCAGTTCTCAAGATTTTTATTAATAACGTCCTTACAATTTTGAATATAATGTGCCGAATATGTTACGTGGTTTTGATTGTCAGGTTGTTGCCAACCTGCATTATCTTTTAAAATAAATACATTACATGCCCCTTTTAAAACAAACAAAAGGTTTTAAATATTTTCCACAGAAATAATTAATGAAATTCATAGTTTAAACGTATCCATATCGCTGAGGCTTAACAATAGTTCTTGACGATTTTCTTACCGAATTTTCCACTGTTTCTTTCTGAGAATTTGTAATATGAACCTTTTTGTCTTGCTTACTTGAATAGGCTTCATTTATTGCTTGATCTGTTTCTTCCGCTAAAGTCGAAGGATAAAAATCTTCCACTGATCTTTTATGAGCAGAACTATCTTGTTCTGATTTATCTGGGCGGATATAAAATCTGTTTCTCTCATAAATCCTACCATCTAT